>JADKLZ010003886.1:9777970-9793874 GCA_021533235.1 Biomphalaria straminea
TGTATGGCACATTACAAAAGTTCAGTGTGGTTCAGCAGTGTGATTCTGTATGGCCCATTACAAAAGTTCAGTGTGGACTACTGTCAATACACCTCAAGAGTATGAGGCAACATCTTGATCTTTGATTTGTACAGTCTGTGTTATGTGTATTGTACAGTATTGTCAATCTTATTCAGTCAGTTATGTTTACACAGAATCCAGTTTTTTTTCAAAGTTGTTTTTTTTGTTTGTTTCTTTTTAGTCAAGGAGTAAAAGCCCTTCATAGCCTCATATGTAGAATACAAAAAAATCCAAACAAGCAAACACTATTCAATAAGTCAATAAATAAAGCAATTACTATTAAGATTAAGATGAGTTTAACTTATTATTGCAGACACTGAACGTTTTTTAGCAAAGTTTTGAGCTTGAAAATTCAAACATTCTATTTACATAATTCTGTATTGATAAAGTGACTAAAAAAAATACAATTGAAATAATATACTTTTGACTTGTGTAATTTATTATACAATTTAATTTTATAATCTTACTGGGATTTAGTTTTTTCTCAATAAACTTGAAATTAGAAAAAAAACAACTAATGTAGGTAAGGTGAGTACAGAATAATGTGACTCAACACTATGATGTGACTCAATACTATGATGTGACTCAGTATTAATACTATGATGTGACTCAATACTATGATGTGACTCAATGCTATGATGTGACTCAACACTATGATGTGACTGAACACTATGATGTGACTCAACACTATGATGTGACTCAATACTATGATGTGACTCAACACTAAGTCTTACTCTAACAACAGGCCTTTTATTTCCTGCCTTCTTCAGAGCCATCTGCTTGAATGACTTTGATCGAAGCTGAAAACAAATGTAAATAATAAAGAAATTAAAATTTCAGTCTAACTACAAAGTAGATATTTAAGGATGTATTTATAAAATATTTTAGTAGCATAATTACAAAGAGTTGTTTTAAATAAGAAAAAATCATATAAATATCTAAATAAAAAAGAAAAGAAATCCAGAACAAAATATTGACTAATTTACTAAACAGATGTAATTAAATGTGACTATTGACCTCATTTCTCAGCTGCACTTTGGTCAGTCCAGCAAACTTGAGTAAATAAAGTGCTTTGGTAGCAAACAATTCAGCTGAAATAATCAATTCAAATGGTTAGAAACAGCAAAATGACATCTATATATTACAATCATGCTACTATTGAAACATTGTTTTCAAATATATTATTTTTGTATATTTCAAATGAATAAATCCCATCCCTTTAAAAAGAAGTTGCATGATATATTAAGGCCAAGGTTTTATTTACCTGGGTCAGTGCCATCCACTTTGTTTTCTGCATTGTTCCATTTCTGTCTTTCATGAGCCTAGACACAAAAGGTCAACAAAATCAAAATCTTGGAGCCAAAGTTTTAAAACATTGAGCAAGTTTGGCTAATTCTTTTATTTATCAGAATTGAAATGTGTTTTAAAAACTAATAATAATACTACAAAAATATACATATTATCAAATGTGAATTGAAAAGGGAAAAATATTTATACCTGACAATATGATTTTATTAAACATCTTGAATGTTGAAAAGGAACTTTGAAAACACTTTGTGATGGAAATGTTTTACAATTAATAATGAGAAAAAGTAGTTTATCATAAAACTGTATGTTTTGTTAGGTTGAGGTTTGACTAGTCTACTTTAAAAAAAAAAAAATTCTTTACAATATGTTTTGTTTGGGAAATAAACTTTTAAACTGAGGGGAAAATAAACTTTACAAATAGATGATGTGGTAGTAGAAGCAGTATAAAACTTGGATGCCCAAGTGTTCTTTTATCTTTTGATTAATGTCTCACCAGAGTTATCCTGACAGATTCTGCTGTGGTGTAGGCTTGAGCAAGACCTTCAGTAATCTCCCCACTTTTTACTGTGGAAGAAAAATAGTTTGAAAACAAACATTTCACTTTGAATGCAACTGTTACACTCCTCATTCAAAGTTGGACAAACGTGTATGAAACAGACAAATCTAGCTTACAAAATTTTTCCACATCCTCTCTCAGTTGCTGACAATGCCAGACTAGAGCAGCAAATAGTGAAGTGATGGCAACATCCACTTTGTGACCTCCAACTGCAACCTGCATCTTTGATTTGTTGGCATCTTTACACCTGGGGACACACACAAAATGTCCATTCAAATTTGGGTAGTCATGTGACAAACTTACAATAAAATCTCAGGAGAATTAGCTGAGACATGCAAATCATTACAGATCAAAAGAGAATTGTTATTTGATCCCTAAGAGTGTTTCAGTTAAAAACAAAGAAGAAAACAAAATATTAGAATGTTAACCTACTTCACTAACAGTCTTATTTTAAGAAACATCAGTTTAATATTAACAAATTATTTTATATTGACATTGGTAAATACGAATGACCAGCATACAATATTATAATTGTGAGCTATTAGAAGAAAGCCAAGACAATATCATTTACTATCCTTTTAAAAGTTTTTGGGATGTTTCCTTTTTTTTTAAATAAAATGTATATAATATATCTAAGAAAGTAGCACTAGGTAAAGATTGAAAACAAAATCTGGACTAACTTGGCTAAAAATCTGACCGCCTGTTGTTTCAATTCAGTGTTTTCAACATAATTCTCAACGTCAGGTCTTGAGTCATCTGGCTTCATTTCAATCACAGCAACCACTTCCAACAGAAACAAATGTACCCTGCCTTCTTTCTCTGTAGCCTGGGGAAAGGTGCAACAATTAGGACTAATAGCTATACACTAAGAAGACAGAGAGCATAAGGCAAAAAAAAATGTGCACCATTGCCGCATGGGGTCTAGGGACCATAATGTTGACACTGTCAACAGCAAGGGTCAATAAAGTAATAGGAAAACAAAATCTTAGAATACCTAAAGGAACTCATCCCCACTCCTCTACACATCATATTAATCCTCTGCGTACTAATTTGCCCAGTCATCTACTCTGTGCAACCTATTAAGCCTCAGCTTACTAATTAGCCCAGCCCTCTAATCTATACATCCTATTACGCATCAACTTACTAATTTGCCTGAGAGTGACCTCTGCAGCTTCCCAACTGTGTAGCCTCCCCTGAATAAAGATGTCCACAAGTCACTCCTGAGAATTTGCTCTGAAGAGTTATCTAGCCCTAATGTTGCATTCTGAGTGAGGGCTGTAACAGAGACATGTATGGATGTAGATGTCACTGAAGAAAACTATGAGCTACAAAA
Source organism: Biomphalaria straminea (assembly GCA_021533235.1). Lineage (NCBI taxonomy): Eukaryota > Metazoa > Mollusca > Gastropoda > Planorbidae > Biomphalaria > Biomphalaria straminea. The sequence continues at coordinate 9,781,228 of JADKLZ010003886.1, forward strand.
AATGTGATTAATGAAAACAAGACCTCTATCTAGAACCCAGTGGCGTAGCTAGGAGTGGGTGAGAGGGAGGAATTTGAAAATCCCCTCAAATGAGTGTTCAAATTTGTTTTCCATATTAAATATTACGCAAAATGCAGTGGCCCCGAAAAAAGTTCCCCAAATGATGGGAAATTCCTAGCTATGCCACTGCTAGAACCAATTCTACTGTGTCTCTTCTTTTTTGCTTTCTCTTCTTAAATTGTTATCACATAGTCCTAAAATACAATCCCAAAGTCTAATCACTGCTTACTTGGGTTTGAACTGAGAGTAGATCCTGCCAGCTGACCTAGGACTTTAATTAAACTTAGCTGTAAATCTGACATCCAAGAGCTTTGTATATCTGGTGTACCAACAGCAGTCACCTGAGGACCAGAAATAGACAAATCTAACATAATTTGTTTTGTTTTGTTGGTTTTGAATGCCAGCAATTAAGTGTATGTTATTTAATGTCATTTGTCAACACAAAATATACAAACCAGATTATCAAACAAAACAGATGTAGACAAGATCTAGTTCAAATGTAGCATCTAAATATTTTCTACACTAAAAACATCATGTCTTTCTAGAAGGATAGTATAACAAGATAGAGACAGAGGAATGAAGGGAATTATATTATGGAATGAAGAAGTCTTGAACCTAAAACAAGATTGAAAATGAATTGGTCGATGGGACACTTGTGATGACCCAAAGTCAGTTCCCAATGTGTACAATAGTAGAGATAATTTATTTGGTATTATTTCTCTAAGTACTGTAAGGTTAAAAAAATGTCCTGAAAGGTGCTCTACTACTGACAATTTTTGTTTCTTCATTTACAGAACTGGATTGAACAGGATTATGTTGTATGCACTCTGGACTGTTGCCTCAATGGTCCCTGACTACCCTCCCCCACCTATCTGTGGGAGGAGGATGTAATAATCTTCTATCCTGGAGAAACAATTTGAACCATGTAAATCAAAAGATTTTAAGAATCTGAATTGAAAACATTGCCTTTGAAACAATTTCCCACTAGAAACCTCCTGATTCAGTGTTTAACTGCATGTGTTAAATTAGTTGATCCAAGATAATTTTATAGGTCTATACTTACAGTGAACTTATAGCCCCATTCTGTGTTGCTGCTGTCACTATGAAAGAGAAAACCAACGTATGGTCCACTAAATGTCACTTTCTTCGGCCATTTTAATGTACCAACTTTCTGGTCAAATCTTAGTTTCAAACCTTTAGCATCTGTAAACTCCAAGTAATCATACCTAGACATGTGGAGAGGAGAATTTCTTAGAACATAGACCCAAATAAAACTTTAACATTCTTAGAACATAGACTCATGTAGAAATTTAACATTCTTAGAAAATAGACATGTAGAAATTTAATATTCTTAAAACATAGACATGTAGAGATTTAACATTCTTAGAAAATAGACATGTAGAGATTTAACATTCTTAGAACATAGACTCGTGTAGAAATTTAACATTCTTAGAACATAGACTTGTGTAGAAATTTAACATTCTTAGAACATAGATTTATGCAGAGATTTAACATTCTTAAGCTCCCAAAAACATACTGCTTGGGATGGGTGCCCATAAAGTGCAGATGATGAAAAATAAGCATTGCCTCTGTAAAGAGACACATTGTCAACATTGAAGTACACCCAAAAGTCTTCATTGGTAGTGTAGTCTTTACATCTTTTGCCCAATTAGGAAAACTTTTTGGTAGAATTATTCTTGATGCTTTCTATGTAGCAGGCTGGTCTCACACATATTCAGCAGAGTTTTGAGATTTAAATTTTTATTGTTAAAGGGATGGAATTATTCTGCTTACTCATATTTAGAGGCAGCCAGATAGTTAACTATTTCTGTCTACAGTGATGTGTCTTGACTACTATGCTGCTCAAACTATGAGTCATTTGCACTAAACCTTGACTGGAGACTAATCTAAGAGATGGTAACTCTCATTTAAAATCTACATTTGTCTATTGTAAGCAGCTAGAGTGGAAACATAAAATCTAAAGGGTGGCTTTAGTCTGTGTAATCCAATCCTTACTTTGAATAGTAGTTTCTGCATGCTAAAACACACACCACAAGCAGTGACTAGATCTACAGTTACATTTTACAATAAGGTTTCTTAAGACAACATCACAATATACGTGAAAATAATTTTCATAACATCATATATTAAAATATTAATAGTATTTTTCTCTAGTCCAGATAATAAAAAAAAAAACACCAGACAACCAAACAAAGGCCAATCAAAAGCAAAGCCTTAACAGTTTGATATATATGTCAGCAATCCAATGAAGAGACTGAACCAGACACTTCATGCTCACCTTCTCTCAGTTTCACAGCGAGAGTCAAACTCAATGACAAGCTTGGAGGCACCAGGACAGTGAAACATCTACAGATGGAAATGTGTATATAACAAAGGAAATGCAAGAAGTAAATAATGGAAACTAGTTCACTAAATGTAACTTTATGATCTGATGAGCTTATCATTGATACTCATGTGAATCCTACATATACTACTATGCTACCAAATCACACATCTTACCTGTACAATGTTTGAATGGTTCAGGTAATCATGTGGAGACTCCACCTCCCAAGTTCTCAACACAGTCTCTTCTGTGTCCACCTCAGTCCAGCAATCAGATGTAATCTAAATAGTTAGAAGTACAAAGGAAAGAATGGTAACAATTATATGCATCAAACTTTCCTACAGCTTATTTGTAAGTTCTGTAATTAAAAAAATCAATTCTCAGTCCCTGATTTATCCAAATATTTAGAAACTCTTGTTGGAGATAATTGCTATCCTCTTTTAAAGCATAATATTACTGTATACAAAAAAAAAAAAAAAAAAAATTTTTATAGCTTTTATATAGCACTAATTTCATGCTTATAGCGCTGTGGTCCAATCTCCTTTGTGGACCAGTGGGGGAAGGGGGTATCTGGGAGGAGGTTTTTTGTGCTGCTTTTAGGCGCTCAGTAAACACAACTCTGCTTGAGTTGGAAGTCAAACCTCAAGGTAGCCAAGCCAACTCACACAAACTTAGCCTCTCAGCCACACATCTCACGCATAATCAAAAAATCCAAAAAAATTTTACAGACTTTAAGTTCAGTCAGACAAAAGTAGCAACAATCTAAGTCAAAATAATTTATCTAATAATTTTTCCTAAAAGATATTGTTAAAAATGCTTGATAATTACATCAGAAAAAAGATGTGGGTTGACTTTGGCGACTTCACTAATGGTGACAGCCATTTTTTTCAAATTGAGCATTATGTTCACCTTGGTCTCCGTGTTCAGCTTGTTGACAAGCATCGTTAGAAGTAAGAGCTGCAATAGACAGGACAAGAGTTGGATACTTCATTTCACCTAGTAACATTCAGAGTAAGTAGCGGAATTAACATCAGCAAGTAATTAATAGAATCTTTATCTTAAATGCCAAGGTTAAAAAAAATTCTTACCAGCTGGCGTACAATGATGCAAAGAAAAGCTGGCTCTTCTACAGCTACTTGACTTTTCTAGAAGAAAAAAAAAATTGTTAAAACTTTTGTAAAATGTAAAAAAAGTTTTGAGATTTTGTATTAGGTTTGATTTATTATTATTATTATTATAGCTTTTATATAGCGCTACTTTCATGCTTATAGCATGCTCAGAGCGCTTTGTTCCAATCTCATTTGTGGACCAGTGGGGGGGAGGGGGTATCTAGGAGTTGGTTTCCCGTGCTGCCTTTGGGCGCTCAGTAAACACAACTCTGCCCGAGTCGGGTGTCGAACCTCGAGCCCCCTTCTAGGTAGCCAAGCAAGCCAAGCTCAAGCCGCACTTAGTGTTAGGTAATGAATTGAAGAAAACAACGCTATTGTCGATATAAGGCTAGACACTTTTAATCATTCATTCTTTGAATCCATCTTGGACAGAACAAACGTAATCACAACACAAGATTCACAACTCGCAATAACCAAGGGCTGAAACTCACATATATCACATTAACATCCTTTCCTTTCTATAGACGAAACATAAACTACAAACGTTCCGCAACAGACACATTGCTGACACATCGTTCTTACAATACGAGCAGAGGTACAATATATACGATAACATTTTCAACAGACAGCAATGACATGTAATGACAAAATTATGAAGGTATAACATAGAATATACATAGAACATAATATGCCATGAATATTGAAGATATAGTACAAAAAAGAAAAGAACACATGAAAATAAATTGAGAGGTGTTGTCACCACTTGCCCATGTCATAGTCCTTGTGCCACGCAGGGGTGACTCTTGTTCGCCCACTCCTTCTTACGATAGGCTCTGCTCCGTGAGCCAATGGTTGGGTTGCATCTGGGCCTGTGCTGGACTCTAAGGCAGGTTGTGGTGTTATGTCTGAGGATGAGGCATCTGGTGGTGCCTCATGGGTTGCCGTTTCGTCATCTGAAAAGATGTCAGAGTAAGGGACATTCCTGGGCCGGATGTGCACTCTGTTCCTAACATATATGCCGCCCTCCGTTCCCTTAACTGTGTAAGAGCGCTCGCTATTTCTTTTAGTGATTTTGCCAGGTCGCCAATCTTTGTTTCCAGGGCTCTGGAAATACACGTTTTGATCCACGTTCAGCCTGGGCAGGTATCGTGCTCGTTTGTCATAGTGTTTCTTAATGGCGTACTTGTGGCGTGCTTTAGCTCCCAGGATTTCCGAGGCCGTGTTGCTTTCTGGCTCAAGGGGTTTATTTAGGGGTAGTAGTGACCGTGGCCTTCGACCTAAACACCACTGGGCTGGACTATAGCCACAGTCCTGTTTGGGTGTGTTGCGGATTTCCAGCAGGGCTTCGTATTGATCCTCCCCAGTTCTGAGGGTCTTCATCATCATGTTTTTGATAGATTTTACGGCGGCCTCTGCTTTCCCGTTGGCTTTGGGATGTCCAGGATCGGACCTGAAGTGTGAAATATTCCATCTGTTCGTGAATACAGCAAACTCGTGAGATGTGTATTGAGGCCCGCAGTCAGAGACTAGGACTTTAGGGACTCCGAATCTGGCAAAGTGGGCTTTAAGCTTTCTAATAACCTCGGTTGAGGTTGACGTTGTTAATAAGTCGGCTTCGATCCAATTCGAGAAGTAGTCAACTGTGATCAAGTATGTTCTCCCTTGAATCTCCATTAAGTCGGTTCCAACCTTTTCCCAAGGTCCCTTTCCTTCGTAATGTGGCCTTAACGTTTCTCTTTGATTGCTTGGCTTATTCTCTTGGCAGACTATGCATGAGTCGGACATCTGTTTGATCTCAGCAGCCATTCCTGGCCAGAAAATCAGATCCCTCGCCCGTCTCATCATGCTGTCGTATGCTAGGTGGGAGGCATGCAACTTCTCCTTCATCTCAGAGCGCATGCTTTTGGGAATTAGTACTCTTTCCCCCTTAACGATGATTCCATTGCTTATACTCAGGGTCTCAGCAAAATCATAGTATGGTCTCAGAGCCGCTGGCGCGGTCGATTTCTTAACAGGCCAACCGTCTTCAATAGTCTTTCGGAGGGCTTGTAGAGTTTCATCAGCGTCCGTTTCACTTCTAATTCTGTCCAGCAGTGGATCGGGAATATCGACGATTTGTTGTATGTTGAGGCTTAATATTTCTTCATTAATTGGCTTAGTATTGCATGTACGAGACAACGTGTCGGCTATATACAGTTCGTTTCCGTGAATCCACTTGAATGTAAAATCATATCTATTGCTTCTCATGATAAGGTTCTGTAACCGTCTTGGGGCTTGGTTTAGGGGTTTTTGTAAGATGGTAGCCAGGGGTTTGTGGTCATTTAGGATTGTGACGGGTCTGCCAAACGTATATTGATTGAACCTCTCAAGTCCGAAAACCACTGCCAGTAGTTCTTTCTCGATTTGAGCCCATCTCTTTTCCGTTGGTGTTAAGGCTCATGATGCATACTCCAAGGGTTTTCCTTCCTGCATTAACACGGCACCAAGCCCATCTTGGCTGCAGTCGACTTGAATTTCAAGGGATTTGGCTGCGTTATAAAAGCCCAGCACCGGGGTCGTTGTTATCATTTCCTTTAATTTCCTAAAGGCAACTTCACATTCCTCGTTCCAATCAAAATCCGTTTCTTTCTTGGTGAGTTCCTGCAAGGGGTGTGATATGGCTGACAGGTTGCTAAGGAACTTAGATAGGTACTGCACCATACCACAGAATCGTCGGACTTGCTGCGCATTTGTAGGGCGATCCATGTCCACTATGGACTGCACCTTCTTGGGGTCTGGTTTAATGCCTTGTGCGCTGATGACGTGTCCCATGAATTCGACCTCCTCTTTTTGTTCCAATGTTTTGCTCTCGTTCAGTATTATGGATTTTCTTTTGCATCTTTCTCGCAGCCTTTCCAGTTTTGCCTTGTGGTCCCACAACGCCTCTTCCCTTGTCCTGCCACACCCGACTACAATGATGTCGTCAGCGACATTGATGCAGCCACTGAGGCCCTCAAGTGCTTGTGACAACTTCCTTTGGAAGATTTCTCCACTGACACATAAGCCGAATGGCAGCCTTTTCCATCTGTAACGGCCGTAAGGTGTTATCATTGTGGTCAGGATGCTTGATTCTTGGTCGAGGCGTACGTGCCAGTAGGCTTCTTTAACGTCGAGTTTCGAGAAAACTTTGGCGTTCTCGAACTGTGGTAAGGTATCTTCAAATGTAGGGAGTCTGTGATGCTCCCTTTTCAAGACTCTGTTTAAGTGTTGTGGGTCTATACAAATTCGTAAATCTCCATTTTTTTTCTGAACAATGGCCATTTGACTGACCCAATCTGTTGGCTCCTCTACCGGGACTAGTATTTTTCTCTTTACGAGTACATCAAGCTCTTTCTTGACTTTGTCTCTGTATGCAAGAGGAATATTGCGGCAAGTAGACACTACTGGAGACTTGCTAGTATCAATAGTTAGTTTTGCTTCTCCTAGGTCACCTAGGTTATCGTTGGTTGCCTGTACATGAGAGATGAAATTGTTGTCGTTGAGTGTAATGAGGTCCAGTTCTTGACACGTTTTCAAGCTGAGGAGGCATTGGAAATTATTTCCAACGACGAAAAATTTCACTACTGCTGTTTTGCCTGTTTTTGGGTTGGTCATTGGTAACTCAGCAACTCCTTCTGGCTTCTGTTCGGTCATGTTCCACATCCTTAATGTTTGTGTGGTCTCCACTGCTTGACATCTTCTTACAAATCTCTTACAGATGATGTTGACGTCCGCTCCAGTGTCTAACTGGAATTTAATTATTTGCCCATTCACTATGAAGTCAGCCGTGAGCCTGTCTCTTGTCGAATTGAGTGCATTAATGGTATTTAGCCACTCTGGCTCGTACCCTGACGCCTGGTGTACACGTGTGCTCTCTTTTAGTCTGTTGCACTTTCTTGCGAAGTGGTTTCTTTCCCCACATCGCTTGCAGGTCTGTCCCCAAGCCGGGCATGCTGTTTTATTGAAAGCGTGGTGTCATCCACAGAATCGACACTCTGGGGGTGCTGCCTTCTGTGCAGTTCTTTCTTCTTTGTCAATTCGACCCTGAGCTTCCCCTCGGATTTCTTCAACGCTAGTCGTTGACTGTTCGAAGGCTCTGCAGATCTCAATTGTTCTTTTCAGGGACAGTTCTGAGCATGACAGGAGTTTTTCCTGCACTTTTCTGTCTGCGGAGAAGACTATTTTGTCCCTAATCATCCTGTCAGACTCCTTGAAATTACGTTTGCTTGCCTGGGACTTCAGCTGCGTCAAGAAGGTCTCGAATGGCGAGCACACGGGCAGTTTCCAAAAACGGAAAGTTTCTAACACCTCGTTGTCTCTGGGGTTGCAGTAGTCGTGGAGCTTTTGTAGTAATGTTCCCGGGTCGCACTCGTCTTCCCCTTCTTGGTAAGTGAATTGGTCACTCACTTCGATGGCCTGTGGGCCAGCGCAATGTAGAATAATGGCCCTCTGTTGGCTCTTGGGCCTTTCGTAGGCCCCCGTTGCCTGCAGGTATATTTCCATCTGCCGCCTCCACCGTCTGAAATTTTCGCTAACATTTCCTTCCGTTAGCTCCAGGCACTGGGGGGGCGTCAGTAGATTTTCAGACATTTTGTGCAACTCCGTCTCTACTGACTGATGTTTAAATCTCTTGGTTACCTCCCTTGGTAACACGAAACGTATGTGACCTTGGGGTAATACTACCCGTTGAAGCTTTCAATTTAACTTCACTGTCACTCTTGATATCAAGACTTCTAATGCTAGCGATAGTGAAAGCACTTACGTGGTTCGCTTTCCGCTGCCACCATGTTAGGTAATGAATTGAAGAAAACAACGCTATTGTCGATATAAGGCTAGACACTTTTAATCATTCATTCTTTGACGCCATCTTGGACAGAACAAACGTAATCACAACACAAGATTCACAACTCGCAATAACCAAGGGCTGAAACTCACATATATCACATTAACACTTAGCCTCTCGACCACGCTTCCCACTTTACTTTGATAACAAAGCAGATACATACCAATTCATCTGCAGGTAAATTCTTACAGATTGTCAAAAACTTATCAGCTTTTTCTGCTACATCTGTGATATCTGCAAGAGAATGGAACAATTTATTATAGACACACATTTTTTGTTTCTTAACCAACAAGAAAACTCAAATCAGTCATAAGTCAAACCATCAGACTGAAGATGAATGCTAAAGACTCTGAGAATAGGGGTGAAAAATTAATGATTGATTTTTTCAAGCTCAGTGCAAAGGTTCAATGTACACATGAAGACAGCAGCCTGGTCATTTGACATGGGCTCTGGACTGTCCTACTGATGGTCCTGGTAGGGAACCCTGCCCACTGTCCTCCCCTACCATCCTGGGGGACATTTGGGCTAGAATGTAATAATCTTCAATATTTTAAAGGAACATCTGAAACATGTCAAACAAACAAAAACTATACAATGTCATAATTGTTTAAAATCAGAGATGCCAAGTGGATAAAATAAAAAAAAAGAGGGATTTTCATTTCTAAAGTTATTAAACAAACTTCTGGTTTAGACTATCTTTAGTATGTTGAGATGGATTGGCTAACTTGGAATTACACTTTAACCTTCAGTGGGCTTCAATAGTGCTTAGTACATTATAAATAGTGAGGAAAAAAAGAAAGACTCAATATCCCATACATTGCAATGTTCTGCTGTGGAGGTGATTCTTTCATACTCATAGAATTATTGTGATGCATTAGAATAGTAATACAACAGACTCCCTGATGGGGTTTAGCATCTGGCCTTACCATGGCATCATTGAGAACTGGGCATAAGTCCTTAGCATAATATTTCCAACTATTAAAAATACCAAATTGAAATCCAAGGCTATTAAAATGTGCAGAATCTAAAGCTATGAACCAGTATTCAGAGACTTATGGATCTATGAACCAGTATTCAGAGACTTATGGATCTATGAACCAGTATTCAGAGACTTATGGATAGAACTTATTTCTGATGTTTCTTTTTCACAAAGCTTTTTAAAACTATGATGTTAAGAAGATATATAGCCACAGTTTTGAATAAAAGAATTTACACAAAGCTTTTTAAAACTATGATGTTAAGAAGATATATAGCCACAGTTTTGAATAAAAGAATTTATCTCATGGAGTAAAGAGTTCTAAGACCTTAAAATGACTCATTTAAGGGAATAACTCACAGTTTAAAACAATAGAGTTGATCATCTTCACTAAGCTTTCATTCTCAACCACATTTTTGGTCTCCAACTGCTGCCAGCACCACATCACCAGCGATGTCTGTAATGAAGCTGTCAACTTAATGAGGTAGGTCATCTGATGAGATTTATCTGAAGCAGGATCTTCTGCCTCCACAGCACTGCCCACAGGAGCTTCACTCTGTGGAGTGGCAGCAGCAGCATCTTCCACCAAATCCTTCTCTTTAACAGTCTCCACCAGTTGCTCCTCAGTACATTTTTGTCCAGTGCCATCACTTCTGGCAGACTCTTCAGCAACAACTGCAGAGGAGTCTTTGTTTAATGTATCTGCAGCTGACTGCTTGAAAGGTTTTCTTGGGGCTGAGCTGTCTACAGTGTCTTCAATATCCTGACAAGCCACCACCAGCAAAGACTTCATCATGTCTAATGTGCCTGTAGTTGAAAAGTCCTAAAAGCCAAATAGATGTTAAGAGACCACATTAAAATTTGTTATCTGAAAAGCACAATAAAAAAGTTTCCCAACTAAATTGGCTTCAAATGAAGCAAATAGTTTAAAGTTACTCAACTTTTCATTTCATGATATTGGAAGTAATTTCTGAAACATATTTATAGGATCTGATTAAGTCAGGTTAATCAAACCACATCAGGATGAGATCGATTTGGTTCTAATAACTGGCTGATCTGAGAAACTAGATTTGATCGAATAATAAGATTTGTTTTGGTACTTTAGGATTCAGTCTGATAAGCAGCTGTTCCAATGAATCAGTGATCTACTGTATTTATGGATATGTTAAAAGATAAGGCTTCAATTTCAGAGGAGGGAGATAGTCAAGATAAATATGTGATGAGAGGAAGACATTAAGAAGTGAATGACTTATCCTTAGCAGACAGGTTAAAAACATCAGACAACTGAAAAAAAAATGAACTCAAGAAGTAGAAGATACAATAAAGTTGCAAAAAGAGCATTGGTGCAACAGCAAGCCCTTCATGGGGTCAAAGAAGAAAAGAAAAAGAAAACATTATAATTTTTTGTTAATAAAATTTATTCTATAATGAAAATATCTTTTTTTTTTAATTTTTAGTACAATTAAGATTGAAAAAAAAATTTAGTCAGAAATTTCTTATTGTGATAATTTTTTTTATGGCTGTGGAAAAATCATTATTAAAGTTTATTACATTTAATATTGAAAATACACAAAGTATTTATGAACCATAACCATTCTTTTATCTCAATTTTTTTCACAACTTCTGCCAAGACTGCAGGAAGACTTTTATTTCTGTGTACAACTTTATGTGTTGTTTTTTTTTTGGCTTAAAACTTAAATTAACTGAAAGTAAAAAAATCTTTTCTTACTTAAAAACAATTTTTTTTTTTCAATAAGCATTACCCATTTTGATTTGCTTCAAAATACAACAGAACTCACCTCACAAGAATTACTTGGCAGTTCCAGCAATCCTTTGGGATCAACAGAACTGAAAAACTGGCACAGAGACTGGAAAACTAGAGACATACTAGGCATGCTGGATTGATCCTGAAAAAGAAACCAGACAGAGTTACATTACCACCAACAACAAATTTCTCCTGCCTCTTCAAGATTCATCTTAAATTAAAACTTTCATACCTACTCCAATTATCTCAACAAATCTGTACTTACCGAGACAGTTTTGAGATGTTTAAACAGTTCTAGTCTCTTTTTACTTTTTTCAGGGAAGAACAATGGTGCACCTGAAATTATTAAAATAAATTCTTTGACAGCATGAAAACTCTAAGGAGTTTTTACATAGCTTGATTTAATGCAATAGTTAAGTAAGTACTGATTTAAACACTTTTTTTAAATGGGTAAACAGAGACCTGATAAAAAAAATGACATGACAAATACCAGACAATCTTACAAAACTTTTATGTATTGGTCTTGAGCAAGATAAAACCAATAAGAAGGTGGAGACTGAAGAGGTGAGCATTCCTTCAAGTAAAACTTCACACCATCTATCAGACTACAACTTCCTTGTTACAACTCTATGGTCAAAACAGAACAATGTGTAATTCAATACTTTTGGATCAGTGATGTCAAACCTATTTGCCTGCGGACCGAATCCAGCACTTGATCCAGTGCTATCAGGCCTCTCTAAACCTCTACCCACAATGATTAATGGAGCCATTGAAATTTTATTCCATTCAACTCTGAGATTTTGTTTGCAGTTATGTAGCCAATGACAAGCATTGGGAAATGTATATAGTTTTCACAGTTTATTTGTTGAACAAGTTTCAGATGTTCCTTTAGAATCAACATTATTACATTCAAGCCCAAACCACACACAGGGGATGAGAGGGATGGCAGTGGGCAGGTTTAAACCCAGGACCCATTGGGACAACAGTCACATACCACACAACTAATACCTCAACCTTTGGGACAAAAGATCGGGTATCAATGCATTGGATCAGAATTAATCTTTCTAATCTAATGGTGCATGTGTGTGTGGTGAGGGGGGATGCAAAATCCACTTACCATCAATAATAATCTGCTTGATGAGCTTGAGTTTGTTACTTCTGTACAAAGTCCCTGGTTCATCCTTGGCAGCAGCTTCAGTGTTGACCATCCCACACAGCCATTGAAACAAAGTATCTCGACTAGCCTGGGAACAGTCAGTCATCATCTTCATCAATTTTTTTATTTAAATATTTAGCTTCTTAGCAAAAGTCATAAAACAAAAGATTTTAAAAGCATGTCAAACTGAAGCGGCTCAATTTGAATCAGAACATCACTGACCTAAATCTATTCCCCTTTTCAGAATCTGTAGAAATGTATTGTGTGTATAAACCCACCTTGTCATGACTTATGAAAACTAGAAAAACTTGTACAAGTTACAAATATCTGATAAAATCTAGGTTCTGAAAGTTACAAATATCTGGATAAAATCTAG
>JADKLZ010003886.1:9811851-9831616 GCA_021533235.1 Biomphalaria straminea
AGGAGGTAATAATAAACGATGAATTTATTATAAGCATCAACAAATATAGATTTGGACTTCCGTTATAAAGTCACAGAGAGTAATACATTAAGCCTTAAGGTAAGATAATAAAAGATAAGAAAACATTTTATTCAATCACTTGACAACCTCAGCGTAACTACTGTACAATCTATATATTATTTCTCAAAGTAAGAGGTCAAACGAGCAACAACATGCAACGACAAGTAAATAGGGAAGATCCCATGGCGCACGCACCACGGTGTGAATGGACCCAATCCGCACTATTTCATTCACAAAATAGCATAGACATAAATAAATATAGACCGGAAAAAGGAAGTAACTTCGTGTAACTTGAAAAAAAAAAGTGGAAGCCGGAAGAGATTATATTGTGATTGTGTCGTAAGACTCTTGAAACTAGAACAACAATACACAGATAGATACTACTCTTAGGTTTGACTTTAGCGCGGGAAATCTGTTATATCATGTTATAAAATGGTTCAATTTAATAATTTATACACCTAAAAATTAGCACGGGTCCAAAGAAAGTTCGGGACCCACTGTGGTCGAATATGTTGTTGTATTTTTTTATTCATGAATTCACTTATAACAAGTAAATGGGAAGATCCCATGGCTCGATTATAGAACTTCTCTTCGCAGAGATAGTTTTATGCTTTAGCACATGAACGTACTAATTATAGTCCATTTAATCAAATTAACATTCAAATTTGTTTTTCTAAAGCATTGTTACATGAGTGCAGCTATATTCTTAAAATTGCGTAAATTAAGGTCAATTAGCCATTTTCATAGTATTTTTCATTCATGAATTCACGCATTCACTTTACTTATATCAAGCAATTGGGAAGATCCCATGGCGCAGCATGTTGTGAATGGGAAATAATATATCCAAATCCGCACTATTTTCATTCACAAAATAGCATAGCATTTTTTTTTTACTTTAAAAAGATTTTAATAATGTCCGGAAATTTCCAGGACTTTTTCGACCGGCGGCATAGCATTTAATACCATTTCAGGAGATTTCCAGGGGGCTCCTGGTAAATCAAGAGGCCGCGGGAAATCTGTAATGCTTTATAAAATGGTTCAATTTCATAATTTATACACCTAAAAATTAGCACGGGTCCAAAGAAAGTTCGGGACCCACTGTGGTCGCATATGTTGCAGTGCCTAAGGCCTGCCCTGGAAAATAGCGGCGTATGCTATGCCGCCGGTCGACTAGTAACAATATAGATGAAAAATTCGAACAACAATCACATACGAAACGCTTACACCAGACCTGGCTTACACACTCAAAACCAGCGCTTTATAAATAGACTTGTATGCACTTCTCGATGACGACGGATGATCTTGTAACACTCTAACCGAAAGTGGGATAAAGGAGTTTTTAAATCTTTCTGTTTTAGTCCTAATGGAAAGGGGACGACCACTTCGTTCAGATCTTATGTAACAGTGGTTTAATGGGTGCAGGTTGTCTTTAAGAATCTTTCATGAAAAAGCTCTTCAAGAGATGGTTCTAAGAGTCCTAATTAATACTAGACCAGCAGAACAGACCAACGACACACTTCCAGTGTCGCTCCAGGTCTTCCAAACAGTTCCTTAGGACAGAACTTGGCCACAGACTGTTTAGACTCCCGTAACTTTAGCTGGATCTACAACAGCCATTCTCCCTGTATAAACATGTCTTCCACTACTTGTGTGCCGCTCTGATGCATACCATCAGTGTGGCTCGGGGGCGGAGTTACAACAAAATTATTAACATTCTTTTCTGGTGGGTTTGACGATTTTACTTGTCGATACGGTTTAAAGGGACGACGATGAAGATGATCATTTTTTTTTCCTGTCTACATAAGCGATATACTATCGCACCAAAGAATTTCAGATAACTGTTTATTTTCATGAAACCAAATTTTTTTAAAATAATTTATATATAGATACAAACTTTCAATTAGAAGAAGTTTTTATATTTTAAATAAAAATTAATGCTAATATTTTATTTAAAATGCATTATTAAAACATTCACAGTTCTTTGAAAACAGTTGATACAATTTTTTAAAGTATTTATTTTAAAGTTATTTTATTTTTTAATAAGAAAATTACGAAAAGTTTGTTACAAAATAAGCAACACATAGACACTAATCATAGATCATAGACATAAATAATACGGTTTTAATATTATATTATCTCCTTTGTGAGTAACTTTTCGAAAATTAAATTATGACATAAATTATGATAAATGTATTCCTTTTCAAAATTAGTGCTTAAGTATTGCATGAAAAACATCCAACACTCTAATGTAAATGTTACGAATAAACACAATTTTTAAAATAAATTAACAAGTATTATTAGATGAAATATTTAATAAAATATTTGATCCATATTGCAATTTAAGGGACTCTACTTAATACAATCAACACTGCTAAATTTTTGCCATTTGAAAGAAAGCTTCCTGCTGTGGAAATGAATCACTGGCTGTAGGTACTTAAAACATTTATTTGAATTTAGCATTCATTTTGACATATCTTATATTTTAATATCAATCAATTGTATCATGCTTTGACCAAGGATATAGTCTATGAAGGGCTATATATTATCTGTTCGGGATGTTTTGGGACCAACAAAATTAGGTTCTAACATTAAAGCAATTTTTTTCTCGGATTGGAAATGCTTTACCCCTCTTTTATTCTTGTCTTTACAAAATGAATATTAAATTTCCCTGACAAATCTTTCACCGAGCCTCCATGGTCACCAGGTATATTATATCAATTAAGAAATGTTTCAAATATAGGCCTACAGATAGACATTAAAAAAATGCACAGTCCTAATAATAAACTGCAAGAAGCGAAAAACTTGATCATGCATATTATAAACACTCACACACTTAAGTTTAGTGTGTAGGTTACTAGGTTGGGACATGTCATGTCACTGCCACATAAAATTGTATCAGACACACAGACTTACAATACAAACGATTTAACAGAACGTAATTTTGGCTCGCTTTCCCTCTTCCTGGATGTTTTTTTTTCTGTTCAGAGTGATATTTCTCTGTTTCCTGTAGTCATCAACGTCCCACCAGACACCTGCCACCATACCAACTCACTGTCAGTCATCCCCCGCTTCCAGTGCATGTCATGTCTAGAGACATTTGTTCAACCTTGGATCTATTAGTTCATGTTTTTGTCTAGAACTTATGCCAGGCTTATTGCGAAACCCTAACAAGTTATCCATACCTTACGCAAGTTAACCACAGTCATCTGCTCTTTCTTGATTTTGGCAATATCTTACTTTATGTTTATCCAAAAAAAAAATCAGATCGCATCTATTCGTATCGAATAGGATTTCATCGAATCGTCCTGGAAAAGTAAAACGTTGCAAGTGTGGAGATTGAACCCTAAACCATTGAACCCTCGACATTCGCGTTATTAGCGCGACGCTCTATGAATATCGCTGCCAATTAGGGGCATTTCCAGACTTCCAACTTTTTCAATGCACCCACGAAGAGCTAATTTCAAATTATAGACCATGCATAGACTACATATAGATCTATATATATTAATATATATATATATATATATTCTATGGTTCAAACTCTAATAGTAGGAATTGAGCATGGAGAAAGAGAGTGAGAGAGAGGGAGAGGAGGGGAGACAATGTAACGGACCCTTTTAAAAAAAGGGGGAGATATTTTGAAAAAAAGACAAACTACAAATGTCACGTAAAAACGCTATTTTCAAGCTTTTTAAAGAATGGACACTCTGTTTATGACATTACCACATAGAATGGCACAGATCGATTTATAACAAAATTTGTTTAGAAACTAGTTCACTATGAGGAAGTCACACTATGAACTTCAAGTTGAAAAGACTTCTACGGTGATAGAAATACAAATAAATAGTAAGGCCTGTCTTCGAGTTCAAATATTAATGAGGAGTGCAGTATTTCCAATGGTTACGCAGGACCAGCAGTGACCTCCATATTTAGCCCCATGCAGAACAGACATATCCTTTGTCCGCCGGCGGTCGATTTAGATTTTCTTTTCTTTTGTGCATCTCGCGGCCTTTGTATGTGACCTCCAACTGTCTCGTTCCGAAATCCGCCTATAGTTAGGTGCTCTTTTCTTTTTAAAGCAAATTGGCGCCAAAGCTGGTCATTAAGGCGTTTTCATGAAGCACATACCTCGACCACCTTTCAGATCAACAAAACGAAATACTGCACAGGCAAAGACTTTGTTTCGGGTATTTTAAACGATTGCTTTAAAATAGGCGCCGGTACTCAGTGATGGATTGCCTAACTTTTAATTACTAATAAATTAATAATAAAAGTTTTAAAATACAAGAAAAGTAATACTTTTTTTCCCCACAAAAAAGTACTGTTTGTAATAATTGAACATCTTGTCTCACCTACCCCTCTTATCTTTCTACATAAAGGAAGAATGATGTTTGAAAGATTTTTTTAAAAATGTTATTAATAAGCCGATTGCTATAGCATAGCAGCCAAAAAAACAAACTCCATTAGGGCAGCTGTTTGAGGCAAACATCCTTACAAAATCTAAGAAGATTCTAGAAATAAAAAATCACCCTTTGGGTCAGGATTTTGTTATTTTACCATCACAAAAGAGATACAAGACACCGATAGCAAAGACAAACAGACACAAAAACTCTTTTGTTCCTCTGGCAATCAGATCATTAAATAGAACCAATCTAATGTAAACTTTTCATATGTAAATTGTGAGTGAGTCTGGTGTGAATGTACATTTTTAAAAATAATGTTTTGTTTTGTTTAATGCACAAATTGTAAGACAAATTTCCTTACGGACAATAAAGATTATTATTATTATTATAGCTCATTGAACAGAAATATTGTATGTGTATCTTTATTAATCCTTTGACAATCAAAGGTGAGTGTATATATATATATATAAAACTATTTTTAAAAAGTATTAGACTTCATGATTTACTTAATTGTTTAAGAGTGTAAATACTTAACAAATCAAATACAAGCTTGTACAATTGTGTAAGTATGCCTACTAAAAAAAAAAGTTCTAGCTGACCAGCGAAGCAAGCTTATGTCGCTGTAGAGTCAACAAATACACTGGCAAGCAGAAAATATTCAATGGGTCAATTTTTTTTTTAATTTTGGAAAGGCGTTTTACAAAGAATGTTGTATTGTGGTGCGGTAAGCCTTATCTTCGAGTCTGAAGATCAATAAGGAATGCAGTATTGTAGTGTAGGCATTGCAGAAGTGGACACGTCTGCAAGTGAGATTTATTGGCTTCTTGTATGTGTCTTTATGTTCCAACGTGTTAGAGAGGTTTCAGCAGCTCTATCGTGTGGATGGATTATTGAGCATAGGAAATAACTATCAAGGTGGCTGACTTTACTTGGAGGATGTGATTTAACAGAGTGGCTTGTTTAGTTTTGCAGAAAAAGATTTTCGCATTTCTGGGTAGCTAGAAATTTGTATATATTTTATGTATATAGTACTGCAATAATATTACTAATGAAATACTTCTTCCTCCCATGGATTGAAAACAAAACAAAACCCAGATTATAATGGACAATAATGTTTTATTCTGCCAAGTTTCTTCTTAAATTTAGAATAGAGGAATTGAAAATGAAATCAAGAATACATTGCAAACAACAACCTAGTTTTGACCTAATCTTTTGAACACACATCAGTAGTGGGGGGAGGAGGGAGCAGCAACACAGTGGCATACATACACAGTTAGCAGAAGTCATCAAAACAAAACAACACATTTAAAAAAAAATGAAATTTAAGGCGGAATTTAAAAAAAAAAAGATCAAGCAGAAACAACAGTTAAGGCCCTTGCCTGAAAGATTAATTAAGTGAACTCTTTAACAAACTGCACTGTGATCCAAGCAGCTGGACTTCTTGAACTACTAGATCACAGGCAAATCATTGCAAACAAGAAAAAAAAAACACAGATCCTATTTTTATTGCCAACTAGAATAAATCATGAGCTGAGCAAAATATGGTTAAAAAACTTTACACTTGAATGTATGAAATTATTGCTACATGAGCACTGGGCAGCAGCAACATCAGCTGGTCTCTATCTCCTGCAGCAGTTGGAGTTCACACCACAGCAGTTTCAAAGTAGACACTTTTTGAGCACATTTATAGATTTGTGAACTCCTGACAGGACTGACTGCTCCATTCTAGAATGTAAACTATTTCAAGTTTGAGCTACCCAATATTTAAACAAAAACCTTTAACCAATGAAATTTTGTATCCAAAACTATTTGCTGGATAATTCCACGCTGACACCACAGTTGTTAGTATTAATGTAATAATTATTATGAGCAACTGAGCGCGCATCTGTAATGTTGCACACAAATTCTAGACAGCATAAAAATCAATGAAAACAAAAACATCCAACAATGCCTACAGGTATTTACACAAGTTTGTACAAAAAAAAAAAACACATAAATTAGGCCCACTTTTAAAGGACAAGAAATATGCAAAAAGGGGCGAGTGCCTATTGAGCAGTCCAATGTGAATGACCATGACGAGAAGTAGAAGATATATGCTTTGATCTAAAAATAAACATGTAATGTAAGGGGAGTAAGCTACTCACTTGGATGGAGTCAAAGACTTACAAAAGCACAAACTAGAAGACACTTTAAAAGGGAAGTAGATCCAATGACAATGGTAGAAAAATATACAAAAATAGCAAAGTATAGTGAATAAAAATGGCCATTAATCTGCCTGCATCATAATGTTCTAAGGTACTCAATACATAATGGCAACAGAAAAATGTTTTTTTAAAAAAAAGTTTATTAAAAAATTAAGTAGCGCTACATATACATATATAGAACAAAAAAAAAAATTTTTCTCCACGTTACATTAACCTCTAGTGCTTACATTAAACAACAACTGTCTTCTAGATGTGGAGTTTTTCTGTTCTATAGATTAAGAATATTTCAAATAAAAACAAATTGTACCAATTTACTTATTACTGTAATATCTTTCATATAAAAAAAGAACTTATTAAAAAAAAAAGAACATAGGGATACATATTTAAAAAAAAAAGGAATGTCCATTTGCACAACCAGCCTCTAGTTCTCAATGATGTGTATAGAATTAAAAATGGACAAATTCATTTACATATAAAAATGAGAGGGAAATAAAACAAAAAATTGTCCTTGACCTCAAAAAAACAAAAAGACAAGGAGCATTCATACACAAAATAAATCATTAAAACAAAACTCAGGAACCAAGTATTTCCAGATAAAACAGATAAAAACACTATGTTGGACATGGGTCAAAAACCTGACCTCAGATGTCCAAGCCAAATAAAAACCTTTACCTCCACCTTGTCTTCAAATTGAAGTCTTTACCAGTGTACACAAGTCTTTACCAGTGTACACAAGAGTTTAAAAAAAAATGTATATATGCACCTAGTTCACAAACAAAATGTACAGGTTTGTTTCACAATGATTTGAAGATGAAATATTTATATATAGTTCAGATACATCTGATTGTTCACAAAACACAAAGAGAAACTTGGACACTTCTAGGGCTCCCCATTTAGAACCTCATTCACCTAACAACACAGTCAAAGAAAGATCAGCTCTGGTGCAGTTATTTGTTTTTGCTTGTGTATTTTAACCTTAGGGGGGAAATAAGTTTTAAAATGTTTTATTTGGCCAGTTCCCCTTCTCCATTCGTGGTGATTACAGAGCTGCTGGAGGTGGTGGTCACAGACTCGACTAGTTTTTGTTTCAGGAGAGATGGGTCTTCAATCACTGCCGTGGTCATCTTCAGCTCACTAAGTTGTTTCAGTACTTCCTCACCTGTATGGGTCACTTTCTCTGTGGTTTTGGTGACAAATTCACTGGTTCTTGTAGTCACCTCATGCTGTTTGATGGAAGAAACAAATACCACGTGTTGTTCAAATCAGTAATTCATCACTAACTTAGTTCACAAGAAGACACTAACTTGTTTCAAAGTGGAAATAACTAAGTAAAGAAAGTCTAAATTCTTGGTGCTTTCCCTTATTTCAACTAGAACAAAAAAAAAAATCCCTTCTAACTTGTAACTAATAGTGAGGGAAGAGAAATGCAGAAAACAGCCCAGCCCCTCCATAAAGCAGGAACAAGAATATTATGCAAATCAAATACAAACATGGCAGACAAAGAGTTAGCTTAAAATAAATGGCCATAGAAATGTTTAAAAACTCATTTTGTTTTCCACTTTGAAACCTAAGCTAAATGTAGGAATGAAATACAGGATAACCCTTCTAGCGGATGAGAAACAAACAGAAGCAGACAAACAAGCAATAAAGAGGGCTTGTGTTTCCTGACATCATCTTCCCTCACCTGTGTTTCCTTCAGGATATCTGTCACACCTTCATCTACCTCTTTATAACCATTGGTTACTGTATAATGAATAAAGGAATTGAGTTTACTAAGAAAACAAACTAATTTTTTTTCAAAGATATAACTATTACTTTGCTGAACTTTGCCAAGTATTTCTTTTTTTTTCAAAGAAAATGATAAATAAATTCTGATAATCAGAAAAACTTTGTGTGTTTATATATTTAGATATCTGCATGGTAAGAAATAAAAATATAAGTTAAATATAGCTAAAAAATTTTGTCAGTTGACTTTAAAAGAAGCAGCTAAAAATTTGTGTCAGTTGACAATGTCTTTTTGGCCTAATCCAAATGTGCCTAAAGTTGCACTAAGAAGGAAAGCTGTGCTAGACTACCTGTTGTAACAGCCCTATGTGCCTCTTGTGTTGCAGATGCTGAACTTTCTGAGACTGTGGATGTAGTGGTCTGTGTAATGGTTCTAACTGAAGTCACAATGGTCCCTTCATTTTCTGCACTAATTTAACAAAAAAATACAATCAATCAAAGAATGCATGCATGTATAGCCTGGACAAAGGATTTTACATATCCTGTAATATGGATGCTCGGAATTTCTTTCTACCATTAATAAGCAACCAAAGCAAAAAAAAAAAAAAAAAAGCTAACCAGAATAACTATAACAGTTGATATGGTGATAAATAGATAGTCAGTAACTTCTGTTAAGTTATATTACATTCTGTTTATATAAAATATCAATGTTAATGTCAAAGGTATAACCTGTGTTTAAGCAGGCAAACTAGTGCCCGTAATTTAAATACATTGTTACCCAGCATCCCCCATGTTTATAAAATTGTTAATTTGAACAAATTTGAAAAAACAATTATTTAAACCAACTCAAAAACTGTTGTCAACACCGGTAGCACTATGAACCGAGAAGCAGACTCACATGACATCCCTGACACTGTCAATGGTTATATCTGCTGACATTGCTGACATGTTCATGTGGGAATCATCTGCACTGACTGCAGTGCCATCAGCATCACTGTTAATTACAAGTTGTTGTAATATGTAAGTATAACGAGGTTAATGAGTGAATACAACATGTTAGTACCAGAAATATATATATTACACAGGTGCAGAAGTTAGCTAAGTAAATATGCCAGCTAACTATACAAAATGAAAAATGTAGATTAGCATGCTGTTATGTTAGTGCCTTATGGAAACAAAACAAAAAATTGAACAATGTTTTTATTTTATCATGCTTTTTGTTTCTTTATTTGATTGAACCCACACTTACATATCTATGTCCACTCTCACCATGGTTGCCAATAGGCAACAAGTAGACTAAAATAAATAATATGAAGAATACTAACAAACTGTACTTGAAACACACATTACTAATGTACATTGTTCATCAACAGGAAAGATAAAAAGACGTTTTAAAACCATCAAATGCAATGCATCATGCAGCGCAAAGTATTTTATAGCTAGACATACAATAGTTTCATCATATTTTTGCATATATATATATATAAAACATAAAACTTTAGTGTGAAAACAAAATAAAAATGTGAAACATTACTATTTTCAAAGTAAGAAACCACTAAGCTCATCCACACTGTACTTTTAGTAAGGTTTTTAGGTTCATTTTTTATTTACGCCTAGTACAATAGGAAGAAGAAGAGAGCCAAGTGTAGAGCAATAGTTCTAAGTTATCTTTAGTATGACATTGACTAATCAAAGACTTTAAGCTTTCTATTTTAAAATGATAGTGAAAAAAGAAATCTTCACAAGCTACAGAATGTTTGCATTTATTTTCATATTTGTGAGAATTGATTAAAACTTGCGATAAAAATACTTTGGTTTAAAAAGACATAAAAATCAATTTGCTTTTAAAAGATAACAAAACAAAAAAATTTGACTAAGAAACACACCCTAGCGCTGTCTGTGATTGCTCCTCTGAGGCTGGAGTAATTTCAACTGTTGGACGATCAGATGTTGCAGTTGCTGCATCCTCTCTCACTTCAGGTGGAGGCCGGAGACCTTCTGCTAGTTCAAGTTCACATTTTGGAATGCCAGTGGTGGTAGTGGTTGACAAAGTCACCCGGCAGAACTCTGATGGTGATTGCAAGTAAAAGCCTTGTCCGTCTTTGGTGAACACAAAAGATGAAATGCCACTACAAGCAGATAAAAAAAAAAAAAAAATCAATGTAACTAAACAAATAATTATATAATTTGGGACCTAAATAATTGACTTTAAAACAAATTCTGAATATATAAAAAACAGCAACCTAAAATAACTCTCAAAAAAAAAAAAAAAGCAGCATACTTGATATCTTCTTTACGAAGTGACTGTGATGTAAGCTGCCTGCGTAGTGTGGAAACAGAATAAACTCGAAGGTCACCAGTATTTGTAAGACAAGCAATATCAAATTCACTGTAGGTATCTCCTAAGAGCAAAGAATGACACAATAAATCTTTTTTTTTTCTTAATAAGTCATGAATGTGGTAACAAGGCCAAACATAAATTGTGTTATTCAAACACAAAGTTAGAATGTAAAAAATTTTCTCCACCCGTTTGTGAACCAGCGTGGTGCGGTCACCTAAAGAAGAAGGTGGTGCTGAATACTTAACAAAAAGTATTTCCCTGAAATAGTGTTACAAATAACACGGGCTTACAGTACACATAAATTGCAAGGCACAATTGTTATTGCACGTACATGGAAACTGTTGCATGTTAATATGGGTAAATTTATGATTCAACTCAAAACAACTAAAAAGAGGTGTGCTATGACTTTTTGGATATTTTGAGTTCTTAGCAAGATGAGCGTGATAAGCAATACAGAGAATTTTTAAAGACAAAAAAGAAAAAAAAAAAGTCTTAATCTGTATTTTTTTTTTAAATGAGAAAATAAATACATTTCTTTGTCCATTCAAAAAGTAGAAAAGAAAATTCAAACATTTTTGTTACAAACATTTAACAATGGGAAAAAATGAGTGAGGATATTTTCTGAAAATTCCCATCACTGAAAAAAAACAAAAACTTTGCTATTAACATTTTAGATATAACTAAATTCTTTGATCACTTTCAACTTGTTAAGCTGATGGAACTAATAGTTAAGAGTATCTACCTTCTCTCCTAAAGTTGACAAAATTAATCTTTCTCAATCTGGCTCCATCAATAGCTGTAATTTTGTTCTTCCATCTAGGCTTCAAATTAGGCAGAGAGAAGGTCTACAAATAGAAAGAACAAACAAAGATAACATTAAGGACACTAAACATTGCTAATCTCATGCTAGCACAATTCTGGAGTTCAACATTTACTCACCTTAAGCTGCTCTTCTGAGCAGATGATAATGGAATGCTGACTCTCCATGTCTGGAGCTTTAGCCCTCTCGTTGATCACTTCAAATGCATCAGGCAAAACATTGTTCTTCCCATCTATAACTGCCATACACAGCACAGGAGCACGGTGTTTCAATTTGATTTCTTTAGCCAGCAGGCAAGACACGTAGTCGGAAGTACGCTTATCTGAGGCTGGTACTGTCAGGTTGTAAACAAATATATGGCCACCATTTGTTCCTACCCAAAGTGATGGACTGTGGCTCACACCTGCAACAACAAAATAATTCAAAGGGTCATACATGCAACAACAAAATAATAATTCAAGATCATACATGCAACAACAAAATAATAATTCAAGGTCATACATGCAACAACAAAATAATAATTCAATTAAATACATGAAAATTTTTTTTTTTTTAAATACAGACTAGAGGGCGCGGTGGCTGAGCAGTAAAGCGCTTGGCTTCCATACCGGAGGTCCCGGGTTCGAATCCTGGTGAAGACTGGGATTTTTAATTTTGGGATTTTTGGACGCTCTTTGAGTCCACCCAGCTCTAATGGGTTGGGGAAAAATAAAGGTGGTTGGTCGTTGTGCTGGCCACAGAATCAGATGACCTTTACATCATCTGGGCTTTAGACCACAAGGTCTGAAAGGGGAACTTAACTTAATAGAGACTTACTTAAGTGAAGTACATTTCAACAATAAAATAGTTTAAGATAAATATAAAGTACAAAAACAATTTCACATTTTTTATTTTACTCTTACCATTTACAATAAATGTATCGGCAAAGTAGAGTGATCGAACCATGGAGGCCATTGAATCATCACCACTTCTTGCCTCAACTTGTCTTTCTTCTGGTTTACAATCCCCTGCCCCTGTTGTAGAGCTTGTAGCTGCTGGTGCTGCCGTTGTAGTTTCCTCTATATGTTGTGTAGTACTGCATTAAAAGTATTTGGAAGGAATGTTTACAGAGTGATTTGGGATAACGTTAATGTATAATACATCACAGATAAACACCAATCAAGCAAAAAACTCAATAACTTACGTTTGACTATCATCTTTTTTGGGTTTGTCTTCTTTTACTTTTTTCTCTGAGCGCCGCCTACGAAGTCTGCGGAATGATTCACGGAGGGATTTCTTTAAGGATTTCCTACGAGACATTGCTGTATCTGATGTTCCATGCAGGTCTATGATTCACAAAATGTATATTATAAATTAAATATATTAAAATATATAATAATAAAATTTATAGTAATTCATATATACTATTCATATATTCACACCAACAAAATTATTTTTTTTTTTAGATTACCATTAGGATTTAGTGTGCATCTTGTTGCAACCTCTTTCTTTTGTGCATAATCCAAGAGTGCAAAACCTTGGCCTGTCCCTGCTGCTACACTATAAGACAAAAATGAATATAATTTTTAAACTAAAAATCAAAATATTTTTAACTGCATGATGTAACAAACATTTTTTTTTTTTTAAAACTTTGTTTCAGTTTTAAAGAATTATTAACTGAACATGCCTGTAGTTCATTTATGGTACAAAAAGAAAACAATCTATGTGTTTGTTTAAACAGACTCACAGCTGCCACTCAGAATGCAGAGCTAAAGCTGTACAAGCTGCAGGTGGGTCCAGTTGCATAATACATGTTGGCTGGAATCCCGCTGCATATTTCAGGTCATCGATTTTGCAGCTTAGAGCTTCATGGCCCTTCCAGACAAAGCCCTCGTGATCACTCATGATGTTCACTTTCACTTCCTAAAAAGAGAACACAATGGTGTAGGGAAGATCAAAATCACTCAAGACAGTGTTTTTCTTTAATTCTCAATAGCTGACAATGTCTATTATGAATTAAATGTATATATTACATAAAAAAAAAACAACTATCCTATATATTAATACATATGTTATTTCAAAAAAGATAATTATGTCGTAAGTATCATGCATACAGTCATAACTTTTAGTTTTAGTTTTAGTTTTAGGCACATCGGCACAAATAGGCCATGTCGTGCCCGTAGTCCCTTAAGGACTACTCTCCCTCTATAAAAAGGTCAATACAATTAACATACAATTAACTCATTAAAATTAAGGTTTATTTACAGTTAAAGTAGCATAGATGAAAATTTAGATATTTGATAAAAATCTAGTGTAAATAATAGACTCACGAATCAGATCCTCGAAGACAGCCCCACCTCCCGGATAAAGCCCAGTACCTTCCCAGGGTCGACAGTGTCAAACAGTATTTTTAAGTCAGTGGATATAAAAAATTTCTCCCTGACATCCTGGTATCTGGGGCAGTCAATGAGGATATGTTCCACTGTGAGGCAAGAATCACAACGCTCACAAAGTGGTGGCCCCTCTCTCTTCAGCACGAAAGAGTGTGTGATGTAGGTGTGGCCAATCCTAAGTCTAGACATGGTCGTGCTGCCACGTCTTGTCAGACACTTAGATATGGGCCGCCACCGGACATCCGCCACGATCTGCTTGAGTTTGTTGTGATTCTCAGCCTCCCATCGGTCCTGCCACTCTTGATAGGTGGCAGTGGCAATACTTTGTCTCAGGTCCGAGTAGGGAATTTGGGTTCCTGACACTGCTTGGTTTAGGGCTTTCTTTGCTTCTCTGTCTGCGGCTTCGTTTCCCTCTATGCCTACATGGGAGGGGACCCAGATGAAGGTGACATCCCTATGGTTGGCTGCTATTTGGTCCAACAGCTTTAGACACTTGTGTACCAATGGAATGTCAGTCTTCATCCGCCCCAAAGCTTGCAATGCAGATTTGGAGTCGGAGCAGATTATAAATTTCCTCCTTTCTGATGCTTTAACGGCCATAAGTGCAAGCGACAGTGCATGCAATTCGGCCGTAAAGATGGAGCATCCATCAGGGAGTCTACGGGAGATTGTTTTGCTCCGAAAGGAGCAGGCACACGCGACCTTTCCATCCATTTTGGATCCGTCAGTGTAGATGGTGCCACAATCTCCGTAGCTCTCCTGCAGTTCCCTAAAGTGGACTTGCAATAGGGTTGGGTCTGTGTTTTGTTTTGGAAAATTAAGGAGGGACAAATTTAATTTGGGTCTACTAGTTAGCCAAGGAGGGGTTTGTGGGGTTTGTATTTTAGAAATTTGGTCAATGGATGGGGTTAAATTTTGGATGGATTCTCTCATTCGAAGGCCTAACGGCTGTATGACGTTAGGCCTTCGAATGTATAGTTCAACATTTATGGGATTGAATACGGGGTCAAAAGCAGGGTTCGTGGGGTTAGATTTTAGTTTTACTATGTACTGCATTGCAAGCTTTTTCATCCTTATGTCCATGGGGAGCTCTCCAGCCTCCACATGTAGACTCGGAATTGGTGACGTGCGGAACGCGCCGAGACAGAGACGCAGGGCAGCATTTTGGATTGGTTCTAGTATCTTTAGGTAAGACTTCCTTGCTGCTCCATATATCATAGATCCATAATCCAACTTGGATCGGATTAGACTTCGATACAGCAGCAGCAAGGTGTCTCTGTCAGCCCCCCAGTCCGTATGGCTGAGTACTCTAAGTATGTTTAATGACTTTTGACATTTTTTCCTAAGTTCTTTAATGTGGGGGAGAAAATTAAATTTGGAGTCAAGGGTGAGGCCTAAAAATTTTGTAGTTTTTACAACGGGGATTCTTTTTTTGTTTATAAATAATTCAGGATCTGGGTGAAGCCCCCTTAAATTACAAAAATGCATACTAACTGTTTTGGAGTCCGAAAATTTAAAACCATTATCATTTGCCCAATTTTGAATTTTGTTTAGATTTAACTGTAATTTTCTTTCTAAGGTGTTCATATTTTTCCCATAAGTAAAAATGACAAAGTCATCAACATACAGAGAGCACTCTATGCCAGGGGATAGAGCATTAATGATGCTGTTAATTTTAATGTTGAACAGGGTGACTGACAGGATGCTGCCCTGGGGTACGCCCATTTCCTGTTCAAAAGTGTCAGAGGTGGAGGTGCCCACTCGGACCTGAAATTTTCGGTCTTTCAGGAATTCCCCTACAAAACGGGGGAGGTGTCCCTTAAGTCCTATAAGCTCCAGGTCACGTAGAATGCCATGTTTCCAGGTCGTGTCATAGGCCTTTTCTATATCGAAGAATACAGCTACTAGATGTTCTCGCCTGAGTAGAGCATTTCTTATGAAAGCTTCAAGCCTTACCAAGTGGTCGGTTGTTGTCCGCCCCTGTCGGAATCCGCACTGGTATTTGGAGATCAAGTTGTTCCTCTCAAGATACCAGACCAGCCTACTGTTAATCATTCTTTCCATGGTTTTGCAGATGCAGCTTGTTAGTGCTATTGGTCGATAGTTAGCTGGGTCAGAGCCGTCTCTTCCCGGTTTAGGTATCGGTATAACTGTGGCTTTCCTCCAGCTGTTTGGGAAAGCGCCTGTTTGCCACACACAGTTATAGACCCCTAGCAGGACTGCCAATGAGGGTTCGGGAAGGTGCTTGAGGAACTGGTAATGGATTTCATCTTCTCCAGGTGCTGTGTCATGTGACTTGTCCAGCGAATCCCTCAGTTCCTCGAGCGAGAACGGTTTGTTATAGGCTTCATTATTCTCTGACCTGAAGTCAATGGGATGTCTTTCCTCCCTGGTTTTGACTTTTTGGAACTCTGGCGTGTAGTGTGCGGTGGATGATTTTTCTGCTATTGAGGATGCAAGGCAGTCAGCTATTTCTCTGGGGGACGTGACAGTTCGTCCTTGGTTTTTCAAATGCCCTATTGCATTTGATTCTTTCCCTTTGATTCGCCTTACTGCCTTCCAAACCGCTCTAGCAGAAGTTTTGGCATCCAGACTGCCGACAAAGCTTCTCCAGGAATTCCTTTTGGCTGACCGTATGATTTGTCGAGCCTTTGCTCTAGCTATCCTAAATAGCTTGAGGTTTTCCTGGGAAGGATTCTTTATGAATGCAGCCAGTCGTTTTTTCCTATCGCCAATAGCACTTTTACAAGCTGCATCAAACCATGGTTTGCTGGGCCGTTTTGGATTTGCGGAGGTTAGGGGGACAACTTTCCTGGCAATGTCGAGTAGCTTGGAAGCGAAGATATCAGCTGGGTTCTGCTCATCGAGGATACTTTCTGTGATATCCTCTAAGCATCTTTTTTGGAATTGCTCCCAATCGGCCTTGTTCAATTTCCACCGTTGAGGTCGTCCCATTGAGGGGAGATTGTTAGTAATGATGATTGGGAAGTGGTCACTTCCCCGTAGGTCATTACTAACTGACCATTTGAAGTCGTCCAGAAGTCCGGGGACGCATACGGTGAGGTCAATGCACGTGAGGGATCCAGTTCCTGGGTGCAAGTAGGTCGGTGATGCATCATTGAGTATGCATAAATCATGTTGGAGGAAGATATCCTCCAGCATACGACCTCTTGTGTCAGTACTGTTGGATCCCCACATTGTGTTATGAGCATTGAAATCCCCAAGGATAATATAAGGCCGAGGGAGCTGCCTCAACAGGTCCTCCATACTTGCTGGGTCCAATGGAGCGCCTGGTGGTAGATACAGGCTGCAGCAAGTGATAACCTTGTGTAAAGTTATCCTAGCTGCTACGGCCTGTAGTGTGGTCTGTAGTTCTACCCTCTCATGGGGGATGTTGTCCTTCACAAGGATACAGACTCCACCTGATGCTCTTTCTGCATCCTCAACATTCCTGCTGTAAGCAATGTAGCTTCGGAAACTGATGTTATCTTTCAGAAATGTTTCCTGTAAGCAGACAGCTACAGGAGCCTCAGAGTCCATCAGTAGCTGCATTTCTTCGTAATTGGCCTTGAGGCCTCTACAGTTCCACTGTACAATTCTGGAATCCATGGCTTATTCTAGATGACCTACTTGGAGCTATTAGGCTTTGGGAGGCCCCCGGAGGGGGTTCCCTTTATTCCTGAGACTTTTTTGGACTTCTGCTTGGTTGGAGAGGAGGACACCCCTCTCCTGGGGGGAGTCCTTCTCTCTGGAGAGGAGAGATCCCTCTGGTTAGAGCGGAGGCTACATCCTCCTCCCTCACCTCGGGTTTCCTCTCCATTTTGAGTTCTCCCCTTAGGGAGTTTGTCAACCTCTGATTCAGTAGAGGTTGGGGTGTCTGACTGGGTTCTCTGAGGAGAACCTCTATCAGACATGGTGACTCCGGGTTCTCCCGGAGTGTTGGTTTGGACATGCTGTTCGGTCTCCATGCTCTCATCAGTGAGCACAGAGAACCTGTTTTGTAGCATGACCACGGGGCTTTCTGGTTTCTTTTGAGTGAAGTTCTTGGGCGGAGTTTTCTTCTGAGTTGGAGGAGGAGGAGGAGGGGGTGGGGTCAATGTGTCCGTCTGTGTGGCTATGGATCTTCCTGTCTTTGCCGCAGCCTGGGCGTACGTCTTTGTCAAGCCGAATTGGCCCTTGGGTAGGGCCGATACGGCTGATTTCGCCTGGCTGAAGGTGCATCCATTTCTTGCCTTGTACTCCTGCACGGCAACCTCCTGTTTCCACACAGGGCAGTCCTTGGAGTAGGCTGAGTGGCCAGCGTGACAGTTTGGGCATTTGAACTGGGCTGTGCAGCCCTTGTCCTCATGACCCTCTCCGGCACATCTAGCACACACAGTGTTCCTCTTGCAGACTGCCGCGCCGTGTCCATAACCCTGGCACTTGAAGCACCTCATAGGGTTAGGAATGTAGGGCCTCACTGGAACTCGTAGGTATCCTGCCTTCACGTACTCTGGCGGTGTCCTAGTTCCGAATGTGAGGATAATAGTGGCGGTCTTGACCTCCTCACCATCCCTGCGCCTTGTAATGCGCCGGGCATGGGTGACTCCTTCAATACCCTCCACTATTTCCTTCTCGGAACATTCCAGCAGGTCCCTAGAGCTGATTACACCTCTGCTGGTGTTCAGACTCTTGTGTGGCATGACTTCCACTTGGAGATCACAGAGTCTTCTGCATTTCAAAAGCCCATCAGAGTGTATCTTGCTATCTACTTCTACGAGTAGTTCCATCGTTCTGTGTAGCTTTGATACACCCTTGGGCTCTCCCACTACCGACTTGAGTCCCTTGTATATGAAGAAAGGGCTCAGTTTTGTCAGGCTTTTCCCCTCCTCTGTGCACCTGACCACCAGAAATGATGGCCAGGTAGGACAGCTTTTTGTGGCCTCCTCCTTTCTCGTTTCAATACGACGTTTCTTGCCAAGACATGGGTCTGTGGCAAGTGATTTTTGTTTTTTTTGGGTATCCATAAGGAAAGGTAAATAGTTCGGCACCTGTGCTCCCCACCCGCCATCGAGTCCAACAGGGGGACGGGCCATTCGGATGTCCAGAATGAGCCCGCCAGGGCTACACAGGTGCTATACTCAGTCAGCTGCTGCATCGGACATGTGTCCGATACAGTAGCTGGCTGATTGACCCTCTAGCCACCGCCCTCCAGCATAGGTCGAGGACCTATGCTGGTAGCTCGGCATGACCAGCCGGTTGACCCAGAGCGGGCCATCTGGGCCTCAGGTCTAGGGGAACTCGGAGCCAAAGTATTGTGTTGCGGTGGTCCATCCTCAGATAGTCACCCACTCAAACACCAGGATCTCTTTATCCCCCCTTACCCGTCGCAGTCCACGGCAAACGGACTGGTCCTGGACAATGTGAGGTTTTAAAAGATAAGGAGACAGAGTGAAGGTTAATAAAGGCAGACTGAGAGTAAGAGGAGGCAGATAAAATGATAGAAAAGAAGTAGGGCACTTTTGAGCTCCAAAAGTGCTAAGGAAAGAGGAGCGCAGTTTAACGTCATGTCTCAGGGACGAGTCATAACTTTTCATATATGCATACCCCCAAGATCTAGAATAGTGAATAATAGGTCAATGAAGAACAGGCAGGTAGCAATTTAGAAAGAAAACAGTGCTAGTCTACATTTTTTTTTTAAATTAAAGCTAGCCCTAATTTCAGCATCAAATATAGATCTAAACCAAATCATGAATTTTTTATGAATGGTCTAGATTTACTAGATCTAACCAACATATCTTTGAGAAATGAATTTGTCACCACCTCAAAGTTGGTGCCATTGGGTGGACACCCCAGTTAAT
>JADKLZ010003886.1:9831626-9842950 GCA_021533235.1 Biomphalaria straminea
CGCAGTAATACAGTAACATTCAAACATATATAAAACCCGTGGTGACAGAATTTAAACAAGACTTTTTGCCTAGTCTATAGTCCTATTAAAATTGCATCTTTACTTGGAAATCAGCATACAAGAAACACAAGTGTGAGTAGATTGCATGGGTATGATCAAAGCAATTAAAATTAACTGAGGATTAGCTAGAGAATGGAACTGCATTTTCTAGAGAAAATAGCTAACAATTTTGCAAGCACTAATTTTCATTTAGCAATAATTTTTTTTTCCCCAAAATATTTTTTTTACTTAATCAGAATTGAAACTATGTGGATATATAAAGAACAACATGAAAGGTGGAATTAGTAAGCATTTTGGTTGACTTTGCAAAATTCTGATCTCAAGATGTCTGTAAATAGGTATTACAGTATTAGGGCTGTTAAACTTCCTACCTTTAGATCCTGTTCTCTTTCTTGTCTTTCCATGTTGAAAATAAGAACCTGGCCAGCTGAACCAGCTGCCACTAGAGTCTCACTCAGTGCACACAAGGCCAGTTTTTGGATAGCCAGCCTTGGGTCATCACTAAATGGGTCAAATGTGCCCACCTGTCACACAAAAAGTTTAAGAATGTATAAACTTTTCAACAAATAAGATTTTTTTTTTTCAGATAAACTTTTACTATTAAGCCAAAATACTATTGAGCATACTTAACATAATATCTTATTTTTACCTTTCTGAATGGAGGCCATTCTTCTTCTTCTGGTGTATGAGAATCTGAGGTGTGGTCTTGAACTCCAAACACTGGAGCTGTGCTGAGCTTATAGATCAATCTGAGACTGGAGTTGGAAGCATCCCAAAATCGTACAGTACCATCCTCGTGACTAGAATACAACCATTAATATAGATGAAGTCCATGACACATTGAGATTTATTTATAAACAAGTAAATATTGCTTAGTACAATAGTAACTTACCCAGTCAAAAGCAAGTCTTTGGAAACAGAAGGTGTCACCAAATTCTTTCCACCATTGATTGGCCATTCCTAATGAAACAAAACAAAAATGTCTTATCACAGTCATCTAAGCCAAGTTAATTGATAAGCAGAATAATTGACATTAATGTTCTTTGTTCTAATGGGTTCTTAATGTTCTAATTTAAGACAGTAATGCCTTAACTCAGCAAATGGCCTAATGCTTTTTAACCCCTTGAAACTCCTACACGCTGTAATGAAAAAACAGATGCCTGTTAGTGTGGTACATGCAGGACTGTTATTCAGACTTCTCAATAGTTCAGGGCTCATAGCCTGCTCACTAACATTCCCTGTCATTTAGACTAGGAAGTAAATTATCTTCAACTCTGAAGGAACATCCAAACATATGCTTAGTTTCTTTTGACTAGACTAGTTCTAGCAGTAATGAAGCTCAATTCAGCCAAAAAAGTTGAACACGAACTCAAGAGAATGCAAGTAAGACATAAAAAATATCAAGTACTTACTCTGTGAGTAAAATTCTTGCACTGATTGTCCCCTGCATCGATCAACTTCTGCCACAACTGTTCTGGAATGTCATTTATGTGTTGGGAGCAGGTGACGGCAGAAGAATGAACACTATTCAGATATGGCAACCTAAAACAGGGCCAGGATTCTGATTCTAAATCTAAAACAACAAGTTCCTCCTCAGCTAAAATCACAAGGGCTTGTGGATCATCCCTATCTGAAAGTTGAAGAAAAAAAAAACAACATAAAAAAGAGATACAAATGAAAAACAACACACACACAAATGTTTAAGACAATGTAAATATAGAACTTAGACTTTAAAACAAGCTGTTAGTTCTACTTCATTGACAGGCAACGGTGAATATACTGGAACATTGGAACACATTTATTTCAACATATGTACAAAACTATGAGCTACCTGCTGCTATCTCTTGCAGTTTCCCAATAAATCTGATATTGTCACTATATATGGAGGACGAAAGTCATTCGATCATCCCTTTGGGTTATGGGATTACTACAATACTCATTCCAAAAAAAAAGGCAGCCACAGAAGATAAGCATAGCCTTAGAAAATGTGCTTGCACATTTGTAGGCATTATAGATTGTTGGAAAAAAACAAAAAATTAAAATAAATGACTTCCCTATCAATAATAGTAACAACAGTGTTATCTTGGTATTTATTCCAATAACTAAAAGACACAAGTCTTTTATGTAGGAAACAAGAAATGTTAATGTACACAGTTTGAATCATGTCAAGCAAAGAATTACTTGAATGAAGCTTATACTGTGAAACTTTGCTGAGCAGTGGTGCCTGTATGCCTAGTAGATGTAGATGCAATTTATGCTATTTTGTACTCATTACTAAAACAAAAATCTATACATCGATCTAAATTAAGATCTAATCCCAATTCCTTCAGAAATGAAAATTATGCCCTAGTCCAAACCTCCTGGAGAACAGCTAAGAATTACAATGCCATGGTTTTAATTAATTTGCATCATATCAACAGTCTTAAGATCTAGATAGAGACTGAGATAAGTTTAAAGGTTTTAGTTTAAAGTTTGTAAATAGACCAACATTGGATATATATGCATGTGCAAAAGAAATTTAGAAATATATTAGCCTTCTTCAGAAAAAGGAAAATGTTTAAATATTGCGCAAACATTTGGTGAACAAAATTTTCAAAATTCTGAAGATTTTCTGGCAATTCCCATCACTTTGATAGACAGAAATATATTTTAACATATTCAGATTTGCATTAACAAAGAGAGAGTAGCAAATGTAATGAATATTATATAGTTTAAATAATAATCTTATGAAAACTATCACACTTAAAAAAAAAAAAAGTTTACCAGAGCTTACAGTTGGTACCTTCTTAAACATTTTCTTTAGTATTCCAAAGCACCCTTCCACTACTAATCCACTATCAATGATAGTAACAGCAGTGTTATCTTTGTATTTATTCCAATAACTAAAAGACACAAGTCTTTTAAGTAGGAAACAAGAAATGTTACTGTACACAGTTTGAATCATGTCAAGCAAAGAATTACTTGAATGAAGCTTATACTGTGAAAATATGCAGGGGCATCTAAACTGAACGGGTACCTGTTTCAATGGCATCTTTCTCATCCGCTCTGTTGATAGTCAGGAAATCAACAACTCTAGATGTAAGATCAGCTACAACATGGTTGTCACCTTGCATGATGCTGACAGTGTGGCGATCTCCATAGCTAGCGCGAGGCATACCTCCAGAGATGACAATAAGGGGTTCACTAATGGAGGTTACCAAAAAAAATTATTTTTTTTATGGGTGCACAATGGAGTATTAAGCTTAATGTTTTAACAGAAATATAATTTCATGTAGCAATATTACTCTTATCAATAATGTTACAATAACTTACTTCTTTGTCATTTTCCATTGAATTTTATTTATAGCTTTGCAAGGAAAAGGACCTAAAATAGAAGAAAAAAAATGTAAGTACATTACTTTAAGTCCCAAGTAAGTGTTGTCTTAGTTTGAGTGTAGAAGCTACTGTTCCTTCAATGCCCAAACAAGTCAAAATTTTATTTCAAGCAAGGTGTTATTGTTAAGCATGCATTATGACTGATGCCATGAATGCCACACAAATGTTGAGCCAAATGGTTCCTAACTTCTTCAAAGATATGCAAGAAGAGCAGGGTCTTAATTAAATGCTTACCATACGGTGTAACGGCTGGCTCCTTTGGTTCAGTGAAATCTCTAGCATTCCATGTAATGTAACTGCCATCATTGTGTGCACTAATGAATTCATCTCCTCTTCGATTCCAGGCTAGGGATTCAAGTTGCTGTCATTTGGGAAAAAGAATAACATAACAGTAATAGTGTTCAAATAACTACTGAATTGTAGAATAAATTAATACAAAAAGTGATGGGAACAGAATTTGAAAAAATTTCAGAAAATCTCTATCCCTGAAGTTGTGAACCATTCAAAATAGGAGCTCAATTCCTTTTCAAACATGTAAAAATTTATTATATACTGACTTGTTTCTTTAAATAAAGTAAAAAATCACACTACTAGTGCTTTACTATACAAACACAAAATACACTAAGGTGAATTGATTGTATATTTAGAGAAGAGAACTTTGGACAGTGTTTCTACTTTTATGCACTTGGCTGCTTGCTTTGTATCTGGTCCAGGCAGTCAATTAATTAATTAATGCTTTAACTGTAGTTGAACTGTGACAACATCTCTTGCAAAAAACTATAAAGAAAAAGTCTTTTTAAAAGAAATACATGCTTGACTTTTTGAAAAGATTAAATGAGTTACAATCCTTTTGTTGCACTGACAACTGATATTTACTGTTCATAAATTTAAAGAAACTCTGGATCCACTAAAAATAAACAAGCAACTGAGAGAAAGCTTTCGAAACCGAGTTTATAATCAAGAGCAACCATATGATTGTAATGCTATGGAGGGAAAGATGGAACCTAGATCTAGATGCAATCGTTACTATTTTCTACTCATTCTAGAAACAAATTGAAGATTTAGATCTCTGTCTACTAGTCCAAACTTCTTGGAAGACAGCTCAGAATTAAAATGCCAGGGTTCTAATTAGGAGCCATCGTAACTACGCACTAAAGTGCACTGAACATCTAGACATTAGAGAACCAGACAGAGATTTAAATGTTTCAAGTGTTTGTAAATAGACCTACATCTGCTATATGCATGTGCAAAAGAAATATAGAACTATATTAGTTGGCATGCCTCTAAAAATGGGAAAAAATTTAAAAATTTTACAAAAAAAAAAAAAAAAAAAAAAAAAAAAAGCATAGAATTATATTTTGATGTCTTCAGATTTGTTTAAACATAAATAGAGATTACCTGTGTTGCATTGTAGGTACCCTCTGATACATTTTCTTTAGTATTCCAAAGCACTATTAATCCCCTGTTAAAGCCTATTAGTATCTGTAGATATAATATTTAACAGCAATATTAATAAAAAAAAATAGTTTAAATACTCCTTATGTATTTGATAAATATCACAACTATCTGGCACACTTTCAAGTAGACAACATTTGTGTTGAAGAGCTAATCCATTTGTGTGTGTGTTGAAACAAATTTTTAGAAGTTTTACCAACACAATGGGCAGACATATTTATAGACCTAAAAGCTCTGTATACAGCACTTTTATATTGTACTTTTAAGCTTACCTTCTCACTGTTGGCAGGATTGTTAGCAATAGCTTCCACTGCACCAGGGTTAACTTTGAAGTCGTCGGCAACACTAAAAAGGAAGACAAGAGGATAATTTTAAAGTGTACTTTTAGAACTAAAATAATTCTACCTCCACAATGTTTTGACTAAAATACAACATAGTAGCTTAGTACACACACAAGTGCTCTTCTTATTTAAAAAAAAAAAAAAGTTTAGGTCAGTTCTTATCACATTACACTACATTAGAAGCTAACCATTAACACTTTTCATCTCACTAGGATCTAATGGGTTAATATTTACTTTTGAATGATGGCATCCATAATGACTACATTGGTTTCAGTAAGACTTTTGACATCAATATAATGGACACTACCATTCTCTGTCCCAACAAACAATGTACTGAAGTCTGTACTCAAGCAACAAGTGGACAGGTTTTTCACTTTTCTGAAAAATAAAAAAAACAAACATTACAAAAACCATTTAAAAAAAAAAATTCATCTAGTATGAAATTAAAAAAAAAAAAATCTAATGACTCACAGTGACTCTGCACCTTCAGTTTTTCTCTCTTCTAAGACACAAGTTCCATCTTTGTTGTTGATCTCCCAAAGATGTAAAGAACTATCGCTGCATGCTGAGATAAGACGACCCTGTTGAGCAAATAGATTTACACTTAAACCTTCATTCTGAGATTTAGATGCTCCTTATGCTAAGCACGCATTGAGGCACACAAACTATAAAAAAAACATGTCGATGTTTAAAGGATTTCCGATAAAATATTAGTAACAAAAAATACAAACAATTAAATAAGGATTTTTAAAATGCACCTGATATCTAATAATAAATAGTAGAAACATTTTTTTTAATTACCTCTTCGGGAATGAAGAACAAGTTTGTCACAGATATATCCCCTTCATGGTTAGCAGAAACCTCAAAACCTGGTGTTCCAAATCTAACTTTTAGTCAAGAAATATATCATGCTGTTGGGTTATTTTTAAACAACAAGCTGACATGGATTCAATTATAATATCAATTAAAACTTGTTATGAAAAAAAAAATTAATAAAAACAGTACAAGTCTATTTAGCTTATATTTATTTATTAATTGCACAAACTCTTAACAAGGAAGGATACACTTTAACTGCTCCTGATTTTGTACCAACTGCCAGAAGCTGAAGCTTTGGGTCGTAGGCTAATGCACTAGGTTTGGATGGGAATCCATGCTCTACACACTGTATAATGTTTAAAATAGTTTAAATTTTAATATAAGATCAAAACATCATTGCAAATAAGCATTTGAATAGATCTTCTTACACATAGAAAAGAGAATATTGTGTAATCAGTACTATGAAAGAATGATAAATTAATTAATATAAATATAACGAAATACTAAAGACGTGTATAAAAGTGCACATTTTTATTATGCATCAGGTGTTTCCCAGGTTCAGATGCCTAATGCTTAACCACTCAGCCACCAGCAACCCCCCCCATGACAATAACCAAGTGCAAAAATAGGGTAAGAACCTATTTTTGATTTCTTACCTTTTGAAATTTGAATAGCTCCTTTTTTAGTCGTTCTCGTTCCTCCCCTTCTTTGGGAGGGTGTTTTTTAAAGAACTTTAACATTTCTCCCCAATTCTCAAAGCTTAATGCCTACAGTGAAAGAAGAAAAAAAAAGTCTGAAACTCAAAAAATATATATCTAGATAAATTTTACAGGCAGTGCATAGATTTAGAATATAATCTAGATGTCCACAATTATATCATGATGACAATAAAGTATTACATATATGTTGTTGAATAAATTATAATAGCAATTTATGAAGAGTAAATAGTTTTCATATTCTAATGGCACTGACAGGAAAGAATTTATCTTAGCATATCGATTTTATCATGCATTGCCATATCACATAAGTGTGTCTTTATCTTTCTGAGTTTATTATTAATAGCTTATTAAATCCCAGTCTTCACCGGGATTCAAACCCGGAACCCCAGGTTCAGAAGCCAAGCACTTTACCGCTCAGCCACCGCGCCTCCTAGATCTAGAATCTAGATCTGTAACTGTAGTTGTAGAGTTAGTTGTCAGTTACACTTAGAATTCTTGAGTAGAGTCTACTCTAAGGTCTAAATCTATCTAGAGCCTAGAGACAAAATTCTATGTACTAATAACTTGTACTATAATACTATAGACCTTATAGATTAGTATAGACTAGACTATATATAACTATAATTATAGTAATTATTTATACTATATAAGTACTATAAGTATTACTATTAGTATAAGAATAGATTAAATTAAATAGATGTAGTAATGTAGTAGTCAAGTATAGGACTATAGATCTAGATCTATATAGTATACTAGTCTAGTATAGTTTTTTAGTTACTAAATTTATTACTAACTTAACTACTAGAATCTAGTTACTAGATCTAGTTATTCTAGTACTAGTCTATAAGTCTATATTCTAGATTCCTAGATCAGATTACCCAATTTCACTAGCTCTAAAGTCTAAAAAAAAAAAAGTAATTAATCTAGCTAGTAATAATTCTAGAAGAAACAGCTTTAATTTGAATTTTACTCATCACTTCGTCAGGCTTGTCTAAAGAAGTTCAGTTACTTCAGTAAGATCTATGACTACTGATCTATTCTAGATTCTAGACTAGAGTCTCTAGACTTCTAACTTCTACTCACTAAATTACTACTAAAAGTACTAGATCTAGATCTAGTCTACTAGATTCTAGACGGTGAGTCAGATCACTCAGACGTCTCAAAATTATCAAGACAATCATTTGAATCAAGTCTCACTCAAGTCTCAGACACTGACTGAGACAGTCATCATGATAAAATCATTTTGATACTAGTCTAGAGACTAGTCTATTGTCACTAGTCGACTATAGATCTAGTAATGTAGATCTAGTACTAATGAAATGAAATTCTAACTAGTTTAAACTAGCTAGACTGGAACTAGAAAAATATTATAGATCTAGTCACGTCCTAGTGAGTAGTGTCTGTCTTTGCTTTGACTACTTTGAGTTTGATAACGAAAAAATACGATTCGGATTAGTCAACAAGTCGGCCTCGGATTAGAACTTAATAAGAGAGAGTTATAGATCTACCTAGACTCTAGTTAAGTTATTGTATAATTAAAATATTATACTCATTCATCCATTGTTTTGCTAGAATTAAATCCTTAAAATTAACATCATAACTATATAATTTATTCGTATATTTAATATTAGTATAGATATATTCCAAACCTGTAGTTAATCGAGTGCTGCCTTAAAGGGGGGAAAAGCGACATAAGCCTGCCAGATTTTTGTTTTAAAATATAAAGTTATATGGTTTGTGCTAAGCATAGAAACTTAATGCTCTGAAATTTGTAGATGTAGATCTTGGTCTGTATAGACTACTATAGATCTATAATG
The DNA here is from genome assembly GCA_021533235.1 of Biomphalaria straminea. NCBI lineage: Eukaryota > Metazoa > Mollusca > Gastropoda > Planorbidae > Biomphalaria > Biomphalaria straminea. Next base: position 9,840,210 of record JADKLZ010003886.1, read on the forward strand.
TAACGATCGTGTATGTACGAGATTTATCTAAAAATATTTACTCACTTTTTTTTACAAACTAGCTATAATATTTATTTGTAAATTGTAATATTTTTTAGTAGTTTTAAATATTAAATGTCTTTATTAAATTGTTCTTTTTATATTAATAATCTAGAAATTAGACTATTATAACTTAGATTTTAAAATAAAATTAGTAAAAGTTCTTTTAACGTGTGTATAGCTTTAATTAACAACTGAACAACGCGTTTATTTATACACATTTCATTCATATTTATATTTGACAATCTGGCAATGACACAGAAAAAAAAAGTCGCTTCCCTGCGTGAGACACAATAATTTAAAACCTTAATATCAATCCGCGTGTACTAAAAAAAAAAGCACCACAAATCATAGGCTACATAATTAATTATAGAATACTTTATTTTAATAATATGATTTTAAAATAAGTGCGATAAATATTTAAAAAGGTTTTTAAATATTTGAATTATACCAATATCTAGATCTATATTTTTGAAGATAGATCTAGTTGGCCTTGGAATCGTAAACAGACAAAAATAGGTCAAAACAACGAAAGCATGTTAAAAGAGTGTATTGGGGCAAATTTGAATGTTTGCTTATTTTAACCATAGGCGTAGCTAGGGTGGAGGAGGGGGAATGTGAAAATACCCCTATCCCCCACTCAAGAGGACCCCTAAATTAGTGTTTTTTTATATAAAATATTACGCAAAATGCAGGGGGCCCATAAAGAGATCAAGCCGCTCCCCGGAAACCTAGCTAGGCCTCTGAATCAAGTAGTCTCCTTAGTGTCAAGATCTTGAAAAAAAAAGTCTAGCTAGTATTATATATATATATATATCCTATGTAATACCCAAAGATACAACAATGAACGTATAGATAGACCCACACTAAGAAAACGTCACTTATAAACTAGATCAAGATATAGTGTTTAAGTCCACAAATTCTTATGAACAGAAACTTTAATAAGGTCTAATCACTCTAAAATAAATAATAAACTTCAATAAGGTGCATTTGTTACTGTCCACTGTTTATCTATTGGCATAAAATAATACTGGTCTCTGTTTTTTTTTTTAAATTAGGCCTTCTTACTTTTCCTTTAAATCAATAAAAAAAAAGTCATAAAATGGGTAACCCGGTGGGGGCATTGAAAATTATCATAAAAATATTCTGACAACTACAGAAGAGTAACCATAGCAAGCAACCACAAAATAAAGTCGAATCATCTTGATTGACTATTGAACTCACTATGCCTCGATCTAAATAGTCAATGAATAAAATATAACGGTTGTGAGACGAAGTCAACAGCCATGTCCCTGTCAACCTTCCCCTTCATTCATCAAATCATGTCATTCAATTAACCAATTGACAAGTAGCTTAAGGTGTGATCATCCATCGTGTGTCTGATTATGCACGCATTTGTTGTGCTATTGTTGTGATTTTTAAAAGATAGTTTGTTATATCAAGCAAAATGTTTAAATAATTATACCCCCTACATTCGACCTCAGCCCAACTGTTTCAAGACACTAAAATCAGATTGATGTACAGAGAGAGCAGGGCCGGCCTTAAATAATGAAATGGCCCCATAGACATAAATAAATATAGACTGGAAAAAGGAAGTAACTTCATGTAACTTGAAAACATGTATATCTATTGTATTCGGATTACCGAATTATGAAAAATCAAAAAATTGCATGATCTTCAGTCTTAGAGATTAAACAAAATTTATAGACATAAAATAAAGTACACACAATTGCAATTCACAAATTTTAGTTTCATAAAACTCTCTTATTGGCCAGTCTATATTTATTTATGTCTATGAATGGCCCCAAATGAAAAAAAAATCATAAACAAAAACAGCAACAGCGAAACAAATTAAAATTACGAGTTTAATAAAAACTACGGTAAAAACCTTGTATAGTCCAACATGAATATCGAGGACAAGTTTCTTTATCTCTTCTCTAAAAACATATTTAGAGCCCTGTGCGAGGCTACAACCAATCAGAGGCCCTATAGGCGTCTGCCTTGTTTGCCTGAGTCTAAGAACGCTGGGTAGAAAGAGATCTATATAGCTAATCTTACTTTTAAAATTAAGTAGCCTTGAAACAGGAAACGTAAAAGAGTTCGTATAAAAGTTAGGATCGATGATGTGCACACGTTGCCATGTTACGGAAGGAAAAAAAAAAGCGAAACGGAGCGATAGGATTGAGGGCCATTATTAGACACTGCACACCGGTTGCTAGACATAGTTGCAGACGACATCGCATTAAAGGCCTATTGACCACCATTGATTTGTTTCCCGCCAAGAGCAGACCTTGCCTGATCAATATTTCCTGCATCTATGTACAGTGCACGCACGGCGTTAGATGACCTACTTCCACAGTGACACCGTTTGGTGTTCACGTCTGCCACACCGGATCTCGAAGGAAAGAAAAGCTGAATTTTTAAGCTGATACTGTCATGAGCAAACACATGCCCTAGGCTTTATAACAGAGACCTTGCTACAAGTTTGGATTTATATATTACACACATGTGTAGGGTTTTCTTCGTCACCATTTTCTTTATAACATCTCATTACCCCCCATTCTATTTTTGTTTAAGAGATGACCCCTGCCCTTCTTCCCATTTAACATAATAGGCATTAAATCAATCACAAGGATATATATATATATTAATTTATAATTAATATATATATATATATATATATATATATATATATATATACA
>JADKLZ010003886.1:9843465-9855796 GCA_021533235.1 Biomphalaria straminea
ATGGGAAATCCTCTATTCCTCACTAATCTTCGGACTCGGAGACAAGTCTTATATAAGGAGAGAGAGATATATAGATAGAAAGATATAGATTATAGAGATATAGAAATATATGACGCAATAGGAACATAACAAACCATACAATATTTAGCAGTTGGCCCCTTACTGGAAAAGTGGATCTAGAATGTAAAGGACCTGTTCACAAATAATAATCTTTTTGAAGGAACGTCTGTTCATCTAGTAGATAAATTGTTTTTTGGAGACTTGTCTCTTTATTCTATAGAGTCGATGACTTGAAAAAAAAAAAAAAGATCCCTTTCAGGATTGACACCTGTACGATTTGCATCCCTAAATCCGGGGCAGATAATATCATTCCTGATTTAGTGGTTTTTTCTGTCCGTGGACTAGATTTTAAAAGATCTACGGTATATACTAACAATGGATGCCGAAATACCCAATCTAGCGTAAAATCTCGTTTTTTTTTTGTTTTCTTTGTTTGCTAATAATACCTATCCCACTCTTACACCCTACAAATTATTGACACTTTGCACTAGAAAATACGAGGTAGCTTCAAATTTTCTCTGATAAACACCATTGGTCCACTATTAGAATATTTCCAAGAAATCCTCCAATGTCAAGGTTACTTCATTATTGCAACTCTTGTTTCGTTTCCCCAACTAGGACCCGCTCTCTGCGGACAAATTGATCAAAAACTAAAGTAGAAGGTAGAAAGGTCAAAGTTCAAAACATCGCTTGATGGCCTTTGAATGTAAACAAAGTGTACTGGGTAAGGTTTTGCTAAACAGTTATAGATTTTAACCTATAGGGGATAATTACAAATAGCTAGATCTAGTATTTTAGCGCATATGGTGCACGGAAAGCTAGTTTAGCTAGTATGTAATTTAAAACATACATTACAGCATCACCGTAGACCATGATGTCCATTTGACCTTTATAAAAAAAACGCAAACTATAATAAGACTAAGACGAGATCCACAAGATCCTACAGGGAATGGTTACACGGAAAAGAAGGAGGGGCAGACAAAAGAAGACAACACCATGGAACCGAAAGGACAGATTTTAATCCTGTCAAAACACAGAGATGAATGGAGAAAGAAATAAAAACAGATCAGGTGTGCCCCCCCTCCACAGTCCAAAAGACTTGTGAAGCTGCACTCCTCAGCAACGTAGAAGGAAATGTCTAAGTTCTTTTGCTTGCAACACAAACTGATATGTATTGTTTTAGTTGGCAAAATTTTGGCATATTTTCAACATGGCGTCTAAGGTTATATTTAGAATCGTACATTTATCGCGAAAAGTAAGAATTCTATGAAATCTTAGAGGCAGAGTTCCGAAGAGCATCAGGACTCTCTTATTGCAGTAATTAGACAATAGGCCAGTAGTTTATATGCCTACATCTGTCAGTTATTTAGCATACTTAATACAATGACCTTCGAATACTACGTTTATTAGGCAGAGTTTAAAATAAAAAAGACACTACTGTAAAATCAGTATTCATGTTTCGAAAATAAAAGAAAGGCTTGGCTGTTGAAGGATGCAGGACAAGTTAATTCTTGTTGACCCCTCCCCGTCTCACTCCGCATCTTAAAGTAGTCCCTTCAGTCACATTTCTTGTCTTCAACACGCATGTTTGAACCCATCCTCTCCAGATCCACAGAGATAGGGCTACAGAGAGTTTTTGTTTTTCAATGCAGTGTTTGTTGACAGGAGAGCAGTCCTGTTTAGAGATTATCTGCGTATGATAACTTAGAGATATAGTGCGTATTTAAGGAGCGTTGTGTACTATATCATACACAAAACGAGTAGGATGTAATCATCTTTTTTTTTTTAAACTAACGTCTGTATTTTATAAGATAAGATACAGGTTTACGTGATGTGTCATATCTTACACGTTGACACAATCGATTGCTTGGCTTCTCGATACGCAGGTTTTGAAAAAAAAAAAAGCCTTAGTCTAAATGTAAAATTGTCAGAATATTCTTGTCCAATGTACAATAGAAATGGAAGTCCATTAAAGTTTGTTAGTTGTATATTTATTAAAGCGAAGGGAAAAACCGAGATAGCTTTAAAGAATGAACTTAATAGTCTTTGAAAGAGACTATTAAATGAATCAAGGCCAACTGGAGGTCACGGAGGTCACGAATGAATAGAGAGAGGAATGGAGAAAGACGGTCGACAGATCATGTGTTGTGTCCCAACAGACTAAGGGACACGTGAAGTTTATAGTTATTGAAACAAAATTAATAAATAATGATATTAATAATTAAAAGTGCTTGGGGTCGATTGTGAAGAAGAATGCAGAGGCAGAGCGACTGACTGCCACGCTTGAACTGGTGTTGGACACTCGCTGGACATGACGAGTGGAGTTTATTGAGTTAAAAAAAAAGTCTGATATTTAATCAAAAGACGTATTGTACTATTTGATCAAAATGTTGTTAATTATTGTATGGAAACTAAAATCTTCTCTCTCCATCCCTATACTACTGTAAATAATGATTTAGGAAAATAGTTGGATCTTAGTGGTTTAACTGTGCAAGTCTGGCAACATTCACTTTGACTTTATATCTCTAGTCTAATGCTAATCATTTGGAAGTAAATCCTTGTCAATTTAGGCCTACAATGCAGATTATGTCTATTGTTTTACCTTACAAACAGACCAGTTAGTGCGTACTCTGCTATAAACACTATTAAATAACAACAAACTATCCTAACGAATTTTTGTTTTCAACAACTTCGAAATATTGCCATATTTTTTTTTTAAATCCGATTATTAGGCTTTTGAATTGATGCTTTTTATTACAAACTGAATTCCATATTAATATCCATTAGAATTGTACAGCAGGAAATCACAGATTTGAATATAAACTGAAATATCGGTAAATTACAGATACTCCTAGGTGTCATCTTGTTTGCATAACAACAGACTAGATCTACATCTATTAGATACACTTTACAAAACAACTGAATAATACTAACCACTTGCCTGATGACTAGGTTTATGTGTAAGCCAAACTGCACAATAAGTCAGGCTGATACAGGCCAGGATGGTATTCCCCGTTCCGTCAATGAAACAACACGCGGCAGTACGACAGTGTAGCCCCCCCACCCCTCCACGCTCGTAGCGAGCTTCCCGCCCCCTCTCCGTGGCACTGTGATGACTAATACAGCCGCGGGAGGCCGCTTACTCACACAGTGGACAATCGGGAAATAGTGTTAACAGCGTATTAGTATTAGGTATATGCAGCAAAATATTAATATTAATAAAATATTAATAAGTAGTATTAATAAAACGAAACGCAATGTAACAGAGCTAATGGCAGGAATGTGTGTTGGTAGTTCAAATAGCGTATTTTAGAAAATAGGCCATGTGTTTACCACTGCATATTAGAGTATATTTAGTTTCCTCATGGAAGCACTCAATGAACCTCAGTAATTTGGGAGGGCAACCTATTTTCTTTAGAAGTTTGAAGAGGCCACTTCTGCTGACCATATCAAAGGCTTTAGTCAAATCAACAAAAACAATGTAAAGGGGTCTGTCTCTCTCTCTCTGAATTTCTCCTGCAGTAGTCGTAGAGAAGATATCATATCTATAGTGGATCTACCACTCCTGAATCCACACTGAGACTCGGGGTAGACTCTAGAAGCTATCACTTGCAGCCTAGATAGTGCCACTCTAGCAAAGATCTTGCCCACTATACTGAGGAGAGAGATACCCCTATAGTTGTTGCAGTCACTCCTATCCCCCTTGTTCTTGTATATTGTGACAATAGTAGCATCACGCATGTCTTGAGGGACATGACCTGTTTCCCAACAACGGCAGAGGAGAGTATAGAGTTCGGGGAGCAGGAGTGATTCGTTGGCTTTAACTACTTCCACTCAGCCCAATCAGCACCTTTTGAGGTCTGCAGTGGTGTCAAGCAGGGATGTGTGCTCGCACCCACTCTGTTTGGCATATTCTTCTCCTGTCTACTGCATTACGCATTCAACGACATAAACGATGGTGTGTTTCTCCATACAAGATCCTCTGGAAAGCTATTCAATGTTTCAAGGCTGCGGGCTAAAACCAAGGTCAGGAGGTTACTCATCAGGGAACTCCTGTATGCTGATGATGCAGCTATTGTGGCTGATTCTGATACCCAGCTACAGTTCCTAGTTGACAAACTATCTGCTGCTTGCCAGAAGTTCGGCTTAAACATCAGTCAGGGCAAGACTAAGGTACTTGTACAAAACACTAATGCTGCACCTCAAATAAACATTAATGGCCAACCACTAGAGATCGTAGACAACTTTTGTTACCTTGGCTCCATCATATCCAACAACACTCTACTGGATAATGACATTAACAACAGGATAGCCAAGGCAATGGCCACCATGTCACGGTTGCAGAAAAGAGTCTGGGACAACATATTGCTGACTAACAGCACTAAAGCTCTAGTTTACCGGACCTGTGTATTGAGCACCTTGCTATACGGAAGTGAAACGTGGTCAACATACTCATGGCAGGAAAAAAAGCTGAATGTCTTCCACCTCCGATGCCTAAGGCGGATCTTTAAAATAAGGTGGCAAGATAAGATAACCAACGAGGAAGTGTTACAAAGAGCAGGTTGCCAGGACATCCGCTCTGTTATCAGCAGCAGACGCCTTGGCTGGCTTGGCCACGTTCGTAGAATGCCAGTAGGTCGACTCCCACAGGATATTCTGTATGGCGATCTAATAGAAGGCAGAAGAGCCGCTGGTCGTCCACTCTTACGTTATACAGATGTATGCAAACGGGACATGAAGCTCTTTAAGATCGACACCAGCAACTGGGAAGAGGTGGCACAAGATAGATCCACTTGGAGAGAGAGCATAAAGAAGGGGTCTTTGATTGCAGATGCCATACACAACAGAAGCAGAAAGAAGGGTGAAAGTGCAACGGCGCCTGGTGACTACATATGCCCAACCTGCGATCGCAGCTGTGTATCAAGGATCGGCCTCTTTAGTCACACAAGAGCTTGCAAGGGGAAAAGATCGTCTCTAGAGACGTAAAATGCCACAGATTAGAGTATATATTCGGTCCTGTCGCATAGAATATAGCAAAATATGTAGGTCACAGTTGGGGTTGAGTTGCCACTGGAAATACTGCATTCCTCATTAATCTTCGGACTCGAAGACAAGCCTTATTATTATTATTATTTATAAACAAAATTCATTGTTGAGTTGGCCTAACTTATCAGGCGAGTACATTGAGGTTACACTAGCTTAATGCACGTAGAGAATGTTTAATAGACTAATTTTGCAAAGTGAAACGTCTCTCAATTAGTGATAGCACACATTGTGGTTTTAAGAAGCAGTCCTCTAATTGTATCTTTTCACTGTAAAGGCGCATATGTTCAATTACTACTATCATATTTTTTTCCTTGAATATCTTTTAATTATCTCCATACGAAATAATGAGTTTTAAGAATAAATGGATAACATATTTTTGTTGTTGTTGTTATGAAAGAAGAATCTGTCAAGTATAAACAATGACATTCATTCATGCTAATCAGATTTATATCTATGATTTATAACATTTTTTTTCTTTAATTATTATTTAATGCTAGATATTCATCCAATTATCTAATTTATTGAAAGTTTTCTTTATTTTATCATTATGTTGTTGTTTTTTTACCTTCTAGTTTTGTGAAACTGTCAAGTAAAAAGTTAACTCTTTGAATATTAATCATTAAAGGTTGTTTTTGTAATTAGGTAGGAAAGTGCCGCATGAGAAGGTTATAGAGTTAATACTAGACACATAATGTAAACTTGTGAATGCTATTGTTATGTACATATAAAAAAAAAAGAACCATTTTGAAAACAGTCACTTCCTAACATTCAGCTTAATGTGGAAAACAACAAACTTGGCATCTTTAGGCAAAATTAATATTCATTCTTAGCTAAATATGTTTGTTCTATGCGAGGCTCTGTGTCGTTAGGAACATTATAATCCCGTTGTTTCCAAAACTGTGTTCCTTGGAACTCTGCTATTCCACGAGGCCTGAATACGTGTTTCACGAACGACTGGAATAATTAAAAAGTAAGCAACCACGTGACTTACTATCTGTAAAACAATAAGCAAAGTGTTCCACTAAATACTCAGAATGTGTGAAGCTGTCCGTTACGGTATAAGTCTTGGAGACACCGATCAATAACACCAGCGCAATGGTAAGCTGAGTTTTATTCACACATGAATATTAGGCTTGCGTTTGAGTTCATTTTTCTTTTGTTTACAGTGCGATAGGGCCGAATATATAGGCCTACTCTAATATAGGGGAAAAAACAACAACAATATTAGTTTCTTACAAATGCAATTTCTTTCTAGCCCTTCCTATAATGCTTGTCCCTTCTTTATTCTTAACATTGTGTTTTAACGTTGAATAGAGTCAGGATTACACACATTGGTGGTCAGTTAATCTTTTAAGTGTTAGGCTCTCTTTATAGAAGTGGGCAGCCATATACAGTTAATGATCATTTTCATTCACTATCCTTGTGTGTGTTTTTGTTTATTTGATGATTGTTGATGTTTTTAATTCAATTGGCACAAAGTGAGTCTCACTTACTTAATCCTGAGTACTCCTAGGGGAGCATAGGGCCGCAACCACACCTCTCCACCGAACTCGGTTCTGAGCAGCTTTCTTCATCTGCTCCCATGTCATTCCAGTACCCTCAGCTTCACTGGTGACTGACCTCTTCCACGTTTGCTTGGGTCTGCCCACTTTCCTCTTTCATATTGCATTCCAGGCAAGAGCCTGCCTTGCAATATTGGTAGCTGGTTTTCGCAGGGTGTGTCTGACTAGTCAAAATTCTAGTTGACAGTGAAATGTGACAGGACAATGGTAGTACTCATGTGTTCTTCGTGTTCAATTAACATATTGATTCGTAAGTTCTGGTGTTTGAAAACACCCAAGAGCTACATCTGGGTCAAGTTTTGAGAACCACCTTTACAATTCCATATTGTTTAACACCTTATTCATTGACACCAGCCTTAAGTCGTAGTAGCACTGCTTCAGTCAGTTGTTGAGTCATGGATCACAGTGTCGCCCCTATCAAGGCTATCCTGTGCTCACGCAAGAACGCGCAAGTAAACAACAAACCGTTAACAAACATTAACAAACAAACCCAGCCACGATGACACCAAACAATGATACCAGCATCTACCCAAGTGTTTTTTTTTTGTTTTTGTTTTTGCCACCATGCGAGGTGCTAATTGTTATCGCGGATTGAATCACGCAATAAGAATTCAGGCCGCATACACCACATAGTATGTGTTATCTGTCCATTGATAACAACAATCTAAGCCTGTAGATACACATGGGTACAGCGGCATACATCGAATATGCGTGTGAAGCTAGATCTATCAATGTTTGAGGCGGTCTGGGTCAAGACGGTATTAACACTATAGGGGCAGGGGCACGAGGGAGGGGCACCCAGTATTCTCAAGGGCATAGGATCAAAGGTCTAGAAGGGACGCTGTAATGATTGCGATATAAAACCTGGAGGACAGCATCAGTTTGCAGCAAAAGTGTGGAGTGATCTGGATGTCGCGTTACAGTATTCATAGGAATGATAAGCTAACGGTCAATGGTTAGATTATTTAGGCTACTTAGCGATTGAAGTTGTAGATGACAAAGTTTGTGTTACAAATTAGAATGCTGTTTATAATTTAAAACAAAACATTTTTAGTGGTCCTTGTCCACCATAATTACATTTCCGATAAATGCTTGATTTAAAAGCTGAAGGGTTACATTAATCTCAAATTGATAAGAAAGTATATCAGTCGTACAATGAGGAAGGAAATCACATCGGATGACAAGTGTGATTAAGTCTTACAGTGTCAGTCTGAATATTTGTATATGATCTTTACATATCAAGATCATATTTCATTTAATAATTGAGTTAAGCAATGGGAGTTGTTGTTTTTTTAATAGAATAGCAAGCTTTTTTTGTGTGTGCATCCGGCATACAGATAACTGAAGTAAAGATGAACTATACATTTTTAAAACCATATAAACATATTTGTTCACTTATATTAGCACCGTAGAATATAATTAAAGATCGTAAATAAAAAGAGAAGATTATTGTGAATATCCTCTTGTATGAACTCGCTCCTCCAGGGAACATTACCAGGAAAAAGAAGAAGAGGCAGACAGAGAAAGCGGTGGGAAGACAACATAAAAGAATGGACTGGTCTACCATTGAAAGAGGTTTTAAACAGGGCAAAGGATAGAGAGGAATGGAGAAAGACGGTCTACAAGTCTTGCTTGGTGCCCCAACTCACCAGACTAAGTGATAGGTAACAGGTAATGAACATCTCCAACAGCAAGAAATTCATTGTGTGACAGAGACTCCATGGTATTAACTTATTAACTTATGTTCACTCGAGAGTTAGGTACTCACATATTATGTTGCATACATATATCACTATCTCTTGTATAAATGTTGCGGACTGACTTGAACTGCTTCTATATATTTATGAACATACAATGCGACCACTTAAACACCTGGGCGAGGGCTTGCACGCTGGACTGTCGTATCGATTTACCGATGGTCCCGGGTTCAAACCCTGCCCGCTCCCATCCCCCGTCGTCCTGCGGGAGGTTTGGACTAGGAAATAACTATCTTCAACTCTGAAGGAATTTCCGAAACATGTAAAACATTTTACAAACAAACAAAACACACCGAATGATCATAGGCATTTACAAATACATAGGCCTACAAATTTAACGTCTTAAAACAATTTCTCCTATTTTTCACCAAAAAAAAATAAATCATTTTATAAAGGATTTTTTAAAAAGTGACAGACAAACATCACGAAAACTAAAGCGAATTTCCCCCCGCTACGTACGCAACTGATTTGCACTTTGGACCACAATGACAGTAACCTTTCTATACCGAGTTCGTGACATTTTTTATTCTTCTTTTCCCTTCTTTATTTAGTGGTCCTAATTGAGGGGTCAAATCCCCGCATCTTATCACCTGACAACATTAATGTTAGAGACATAAAGTAATGGTTGTTCATATTTTTTTCAAACACAAAGAGAGGTAGAAAAAAACGAACACAGTTAACAGTCCCAATAATAACCTGCGAGCAACTTGATTGTGCATACACACAACTTTAATGTGTGGGTTGATGTGTGTGACATGTCATTGTACCGCCAGTCTGCCACACAGAATTTTATCACCCCAGACACACAGACTGACAATACAAACGATTGAACATAACGTTATTTTGGCTCACACACCCCCAGGATTTTTTTTCCAGTTCAGAGTGATATTTTCCAGCTTCCTGTAGTCATCAACGTCGCACCAGACACCTACCACCGTACCAACTCACTGTCTGTCATCCCCCGAGTCCAGTGCATGTCATGACATGACAATTGTTATTGTTCTACCTTGGCTTTAATAGTTCATGTTTTTGTCTGGAACTTCTGTTTGTCTAGTAACTGACCAGGCTTATTGCCAAACCCAAACTAACTATCCATACCTAGCTATCCATACTAACTATCCATATTACCTATCCATACCTAAAGCAATTAGCAAGCAAAAAAAAAACAGTATCAAAAAGAAAAATGTTAAAGAAAAAAAAAAAGACAAGACCTCCTTTATACAACTTATAAAACGATTTTTTTTCTCTTAAAAATTAGTGAATGTTAGATTAAAAAAACAACGGAACATTGGCCATATTACAAGATCATCGGAGCTCGCAAAGACCTTCCTTCAGGGAACAGTACCAGGAAAAAGAAGAGGCAGACAGAGAAAGCGATGGGAGGACAACGTAAAAGAATGGACGGGCCTGCCACTGAAAGAGGTTCTAAACAGGGTAAAGGACTGCGAGGAATGGTACAAGAGGGTTGACGAGTCTTACTTGGTGCCCCAAACGGACCAACAGGCTAAGGGATAGGTAAAGGTAAAAAAAAGGAACATTTTCTTAACCTCCACCCCCTTTCACCACTCTCCTCGAGAAAGAATCCTGGATAAGTAAGCGAATGTATAGATGATATAGATCTAGTACACTTTCCAATGATAGGCCTTTAGATCTTGATCTAGACTAAGGCGATGCCCAAAATTTCCATGAACATTAATTTATTAAACTCTTGGAATCAATAAAACCTTCCATTATTAAATTGCTAAGGAAATCGTTTGAGTCGTTGTTCGATCACCTGTCCAGGTTCCTAGATCCAGGTTCTACAAAAGAGTGACTTGAATAGAGGTATTGTCAAAATAATACAAAGCTTGAAGTATTTTCAAATAAAGTTCATACTCAATCAAAGTTGTATGCATTTTCATTTTAAGATTTATAGCTGGACGAGAAACAAATAATATATATATACATATATTATATATAAAGAAACATGAACAAAATCTTAATTTATGTGTATAAAATAAAAATCGGATCACATCTGCTTGGATTGGTTCTGATAGGATTGAATCGGATTTGATCGGATTGCTATTGAAAAATAAAATGAACCCACGACAGACGCTTTATAAATATCACTGCTGATTTTAGGGATATCCAGACTTGCAACTTTAGAACAACTTTTTCGATGCACCCATGAAGAGCAATGTTCAAACTATTAGTGGGAATGGAGAGAAAGAAAGAGAGAGAGAAAGAGAGAGCGCGATGTGGAGAAAGGTGGGGGAACTTTTAAAAAAAGCACGTGAAAAATAGAAAATCAAATAGGAGATATTTTGAAACCAATAGACAAAATAAAATTATAGTAAAGTAAACTAAAAAAATAGTTAAAACTTTTAAAATTACATAGTTTTTTAATACCGTATAACCAGACACTCTATTTGTGAAAATACTCATAGATCGATGGATAACAAAATTAATTTGAAACCTTTGTTTACAAACCAGTTCATTGTAAGGAAGTCAAACCATGAACATATGTTCAAGTTTAAATGACTTGTTTTGATTAGATTTATAAAGATGAATCATATTACTAGCTTTTACACAGGCTAAGACCTTATTGCAAGTATTTTTAACCATAGAACACGCATTCACTTTCGTTTTATAATCTTCTGTTATTTATATTGCATTTCATTTATCAAAAAGTCTTTCAGCTACCTTCATAAAACACTGACACAAAAGTCTTTCACCTACCTACATAAAACACTGTCTCAAAAGTCTTTCTGCTACATACATAAAACACTGACTCAAAAGTCTTTCAGCTACCTACTTAAAACACTGACTCAAAAGTCTTTCAGCTACATACATAAAACACTGACTCAAAAGTCTTTCAGCTACATACATAAAACACTAACTCAAAAGTCTTTCAGCTACATAAATAAAACACTGACTCAAAAGTCTTTCACCTACATACATACCTCATCTTCTTCAAATTAAAAAAAAAACTATTAAAATACTTATAAAGACACTTATAAATGCAAATTTCTTGTACCATATGCCAGGACAATTTCATAGAAATACTCCTTCTTCGCTAGTTCTATTACGGCATGAGATAACATATACTTGAATCAGGAAAACCAACGACTTGGCAGAATGTACGTCACTGATTAACACGAATGACTAGATTGACCTAAGAACATGTGTAGGACGTAATCATCGTTTTTTTTTTTTGAAGTAACGTCTGTATTTTATAAGATGTGTGTGTGTGTTTAAAAAAAAACAACTCACGCAACATTTCACTAACGTTTTGTTCATTAGATTACTGAAATGTTCAATGATGCATCCACCGTAAACAAGTTAACAGCAATTAGTACGGGTGCCGCGGCTGCTGATACCCCGTGCAGTCAATAATAATGCACTTTCATTGAGTATCCGCATATATTATATTCCACAATGCAATAAGCAAAATCCACATTTGTCCGCATAGCTTTGGATACATTCGAAAGTATCCCAGCATGCATCCAGGACTTGGGGTGACCCAGATCTTTTTTGTGATGCTCCATTAAGTGCTTTCAGGGTGTGATGAGGTAACACTAGAACCACAAGTTTTGGACTAGACGTTTATTCTTTAAATGTATTCCTACATATCGCTAGAGCGCCTGTCGTTGTGTCACTTCCCCTCCCCCTCTTTTGGAATTGATGGGAGAATTTCATGTTCGGTTCTCTGGTAAATGAATTCGTCTCAACATTGATTTCGTTCCATTCACACAAAGCTTGGCTGCAGGTGCTCTCTAGTCTGTAAGATTTTATTTAAAAAGTTGTGTTTCTACAGATTAAGCGTATCCGTATGGACAAGCCGGTTCTAGGTTTGATGAATACGTTTTACATTATTAAAAAAAAAACAGCGTATTTTTTCTCCATTGCATTTACATTTTTTCCGTC
>JADKLZ010003886.1:9862149-9873892 GCA_021533235.1 Biomphalaria straminea
TGACCACTTGGTTAGAGTTTCTTTTTAAAGTTCTAAGATGTAAATAAGCGAGAGCTTAACATGTGTCTATACTAGGATTCACATATAGCGTATCCCTTCTCAATGCCCTACGCCTCAATCCTAAACCTGCCACGTGACGTTGTGGTCAACACGTGCATAGTCTGTCACTCAACAAGACTCATAGCTCTCTACCTATCAACTAGACCCCATACCCATACACTTTTTTTTTAAAGTGTCCAACAATGGTGCCCCGCCCTTCACTTTTTTTTCCACGTGATGTCTTGATCAAATGTTTCTCATGCGTAAAGATTAACCAAGCAACTACTGGACTTGTCAATAGTCTCTCGAGTGAGTCCTGGAATGTGTTCGATATCTCAGGCCATGTATTTTCCTAAGCTGACACATGCGTCAACTATTTTGTGACGAAATACGTCTAAGGGGTGCATTTTATTTATTTTTTAAAATGCTTTAACAATCCAAGTCAATCTACGTGTTTTTGGATCCACTTCCTCAAATGGTTAGGAAATGCAACATCCAGCTTCCAGCTTCAATACTAACCGACGGTTGGCGTCTTTCAGCAGACGTTTCAAATCAAAAAATAAAATCAATGCGCTACACTGCGGCTACACGGTCAACTCACAGTTACTATAAATAACCGTAATGGTAGCGTCGCACGCAAGTTCTCGGTTTTCCCATTTCCGGATGATTTTTATGGGGATTTCCGCTGAGTTTTGTTTATTGTTTTCGATGTGTACATTTGTATACAGCAAGACGTTGTTATTTTTATATAATATATGAGTTATTGTTAGTAAATATTTCGCTTTATCTTATACCATTGTTTTTCTTCAAATTTCTTAACTTTTCCATAAAGCTTTTTTTTTTTTGTTAGGGCTATCCTAAAATGCGGCCAGTTTTCAGATAAATAATGTTGACATATTTTTGCAATACAACGATATAGAAGTTGAATTCGTCAAAGTCTTGAGTTTGCATGCATGCTAGCTAGTTGAAACCAGTCTCTCCGACCATCAAAATACCTGGCATAACTGTTTATGATGGTTGATAAAGTGGCTGAGCTGTTAATTGTTTTTAAGTTCGCCGGCCGCGCCCGGCCCCAAACAAAAAAAAGATGATTGATTTTTGTGCTGTGTCATAAAAATTCCCTGCTTTGATAGAAAATTTACAAAGCATATAAATTACGACCGTTGGAAGCGAAAATAAAATAAAAAATTTCATGGGCGTGACCAAAAAGCAATTTTAGCAGAGAAAACGTTGTAGGCTTATTGCTGTCTCATTAATAATGCCTTCCTTGTTGTTTCTCCCCAAGTCACTGAAGAGAAGTGATCATTATAATTCTTCTCATATTTTCATTCAGAGATTTTTTTCTATCTCATTTAAATTATCTTTAACACTACTTTATAATGACCTGTGTTAATGATTATAAGTTGCAAACTTTTTAAAAAGACGATGTTGGACACATTTGTTTAACTTTCCGACCCCTCGAAGGAAACGCCAACGAAAGCTGATGAGCCCAACCTCAACACTAACTCCTAACTCAACCCTAAGCATTGATGAGCTCAGGGTTGTGGAGGCCGATACTCCTTGAACCCAGGTCACGTGGTACTGCGCCTTACTGCAGCAGCCTCAATTCAATCAATGGCCATCGACCCACACACGTGTTGGGAAGTCCGTCTGGAGAAAAAATAGAAGAAACTACTCACTCTGATTACCTCAGTCTTACAGATAGTTGAACTCTTATTCCCTAAGTCGTAATATACTGCAAGAATTATAAAGAATACTTGACTCTACCATCAATTAATTTTTATAATAACAAAAGATGGCAAGTTTTGTCTGAACTTAGTAATGGCAAGCATTTTTTTAATGCAATTATTGCATTTTTACTCTTTCTCTCTTTTCAATAATATTTTAAATTAATTTCAAATAGATCTCTTGCACTCTCTCTCTCTCTCTCTCTCTCTCTCTCTCTCTCTCTCTACCAGTTTTTGAAAACGGAAGACTACCTCAGGAAGATAAAATTAAGATCAGAAGGAAAAAGAAAACTCGCACTAAATGTCAGAATTTTCTTTGATTTGGCCGACGAAAGATAAATAATCATAGATGTTTTAATTAGAAACAAACAACACCTGTCTGGCTTTATTATATCAGGAGATTGAAGCCAGGTGATCAATCAAGCATTACTTAAGACAAGCAATAACAGGTCAAATTTAAGACACGTAATAACAGGTCAAACCTTTTTCTTTAATATCCGTTTATGACTCGATTACTTTTTCTTTTATCGCAAACGAAAAAAAAAAACGGGAAAATACATTTTGTAGATTCATAAATCAAATTCCCGTTTTTTTTTTCGTCTTAATTTGTTACTTTATATGTGTGTGTGTGTGTGTGTGTGTGTGTATGTTACTTCTCAATCTGTTACGTGCTTATTTTCGAACATCTTTTGTACAAGTTACAGAAAATAAGGAAAAGGCGAAGCACATTAACCACATTAAACACATCAAAAAAGAAACGCCACCTCTTTCAGATCCTGAAATCTATGGAGGGGGGGATGATCTAAGGCTCCTCTGTTTCTATAATCGACATTCAGCTAGGTTACTAGGGTGTCATGTAGCCAGCACAACGACAATTCCCCAACGTCAGTTTGCCGTTAGTGGAGGCAGGAGCGTCTGAATCCAGTCCATGTTTTCGCTGGGATTCAAACTAGATATTCCTAGCACATTAATAGAAGGCCTTCAATTAATACCCTATACATATTTTTCATACTCACCTCTCCAAAAACAATAATATGTAATCTTTTATTGTTAGAGACTTAACCTTTGAAGTCTCTACCTCACATCACTTTATTTGAGAAGAGACGAGTCTTTTAAAAATTTCGAGATCTGTTTTAAAGCTTTATTTAATTACATCGACAGAAACTAATTTTGTTTGTTTGTTTTTTTTTTTATTTATTTATTTTATCGTATAGCATACATACTTGTTCAGACGACTGACATAAAATTTCGAGTTCATAGGTTGCTGTTTGTTAAAGAATCACATTATTCCCAGAAAGATTAAAAAAAAATCGTAACACGGTTTGCTATCAGGGTTGGTAGACACCCATGCCATCAAGTCTGATGTGTAACTAACGTCCACTGTAGAACTTTTTCAAGTTTGAAGGGGGAATGATTTCAAGTTGTTTGTTTGTTTGTTATTGTTTCTGACGACATTAGCGCGTTGACTTCTGGGATTAGAATTAAGTTCACTTAGAAAACAACAAAACTAAAACATAACAAGTAAAAAAAAAACATAAAAAATACTTTAAAATCGTATATGAAGTGTAATTGTATCAATAATTTTGAATCAGTCATGTAATTAAATTTGTAATACATCTATACTAACAACAACAATAAATCTGTGGGATTAGAAATAGTTTTACCAATTGTTTTTATGTAGCGCTATTTCATGCTATAAGCTTTTAGTGATCCTATCACTTGTCTGGACCAGTTGGGAGAAGGGATGGTGGTATCTGAGTCAATTTTAAGCTCGTTTATTTCCTGAAAAATTCTGAATCGTTCTCAGAGGAAACATTTGTAGCATATCTGTTAGGATAAGGTGGCAGTGAAGCCTTTTGTTTTGTCATCTTGGCGTGTTGTTGGATGAAAACTAGCCCTCATCCGATCAACTTGTTATCAGGTGACATCAGATCTAAATGTCATTTCGAGTTTCCCACTCACCTCACTGTATATAAATATCAATGTTAAGCCAGTTTATCTTTCTCCTGTTTCCAAATCTAAATATCTCAATAGAAATCTACTGCAACGTATTTCCTAATTTGATTTTTAAAAGTTGAACAGGGAACATTTGTCTACAACTGTGTAGCCTCACGAACATAATACACACTTAAATTAAAGCCTCAGTTTGACTTAAACGGGAAAACCCATTTCCTAAAGGTCAACTCAATACTGTAGATCTGTGTGTGTCTGGTTTCATCCAATCAAAACAAACACAAACAAACTAAAAGATGTTGACAACATGGGCAGGTGCTAATAATGAGAGATGTGTGTTAGGCAATCTTTTTCGTCTCTATGATAATAATTAAGTGCAAATTTTGTTGTTTGTACATTGTACTTTTTGGTGTCAGATGTAGACTAAGACTAAATTTAAAAAAAAAAAGTTAAGCCTGCTTGTGGTTTGCGCTCAGGGGCGGACTGGCTATATGGGCAAACGGGCAAATACCCGGTGGGCCGGTACTAAATGGGCCGTCTGGTCGCGACCAAAGAAAAAAATATTTCAATGCAGACAACTTTAAAAAAAAAAGTGACAGCAGCAAGACACGGAGGCCCAACCAAGTTTTCTTTTTTTATTCTTTCAATTATTTTTCTTTTGAAATTCAACACGAATTTAAAAGGACCTCACATCGCTCCCCCAGACTGTCTGTCCTTGGTGGTGTGTACTGTCTTTCCACAAATTAAAAGAATAACCTATTCTAGGCTAAAAAAAAGTCCGAATGAAAGGTCAGAATTTATTGAAGATTAATTACATAGGCTACATATACATTGCAGAGTAGGGGGGGGGCAGAAAAAAATTATCCCCACCGAAAAAATCCTGGCTACGCCCATGATAAATCATGCAATTCGTTTGTGGGCCGGTCTATACGGTAATGCCCTGGCCGATTTTGATACCCAGTCCGCCCCTGTTTGCGCTCTACAGAGTTCAAACCCTGTTCGATGCCATCCCCTGCTGTCCTGCAGAAGGACTAGGTCGTAATAATCTTCAATCCTGAATGAACTTACGACAATAGCAAGTCAACTTCAAATAAAGACAAATATGTGATATTTTAAGATGCTGAAAATTAAGATAATTTTATTGGTCCAAACAAATGGAAATTCCGTTTGGCTACAATTGTCCATGAAAGTTTATGACTTAAAGCCTTAGATTTAATGATATCAATGTATGGCTGATACAGATTCTGATTGACGAACGAGAGCTACTGAATTCAAATCTGTTATTATTGCTTTAGAATATTAGAAAGTTAATTAGTCCACCAAAAAGTTATACTTTATGTACACTGTATATTACGGTAAATCCCTGACAACAGAAACGAAGCAGTAATTCTTTGACACGATTTTGTTTTGTTATTGTTTAGCTATCTTTAAAAAACATGAAATGGAAAATACAAATGTATGCGTGAAACCTTACATTCAGGAGGTCAGGGAGTCAGTGATGTTTCCTAATAACACTAGATGTATTTATGAATGGAGCACTAGATGTGTCTTGGAATTTTTTTTTAAAAAAAGGGGCAGAGTCTATGTCATGTACATTCCCTTTGTGTAGTCATGCGTGGAGAAATGTCTGTTTATTTTTAAACTGGGACTATATAGGCGTGTACTATGTGTATGTATGTCTAGGTCATCATCGCGTTTCTAATCCACACAAGAATGTGTACAATGTTTGTACCTCAAGAAATGTTGACAGTATGGCATGGAGATAGACATTTGGACCACAGTAGGAAGGGAAAACTAGATATCTACATCTTTTTTTTTTAACCTTCCATGTGGTAATATCAATATAATTAGGCCTACTCATAACATCCCTGAGAAACTTGATCTTGCAATGTAAGATTGTTTTCCTTTTGTTTTCACTTACTCGACTAGGAGGTGTGGTGACTGAGCGGTAAAGAGCATGGCTACCTAACCGAGGGACCCGGGTTCGAGTCTCTGTGAGGTCTGGGATTTTGAACATCGGGAATTTAGGACGGCCCTGAGTACACCCAACTCTGATGGGTACCTGACTTTGGTTGGGGAAAGTTCAGGTGGATGGTCGTTATGCTGGTCAAATGACATCCTCGTTAACCGTTGGCCATAGAATCAGATTATCTTTACACTATCTGCCCAACAGATCGCAAGGTATGAACTTATTGAAAGGAGAACTTATCTTTCAAGGCCAGTTTTAATAATAAAAATAATCACACCGTCCTAAAGAAATGATCAAACAAAGCCAAAGATAAATTATATATATATATATATATATATATATATATATATATATAATAAGGCTTGTCTTCGAGTCCGAATATTAGAGAGGAGTGCAGTATTTCCCGTGGCTGCGCAGCCCCAGCTGTGACCTACATATTTTGCATATAAATAACATTAACTAGTGTTTACATGGTTCAGCGATTTTTCAAGAGCGAGTCAAGTGGCTAGACGAGTCCAAATGACCAGGTGCTCTCATCCTTTTGCAGAAAGAGATACGGTCACTTACAAATGACGTGGCCAAATTATGGATCGCCAGTATCCTTTTAGAGAAATTCTAAGTGATGATTCTTGAATGATTTGCTCTTGGAAAAAGGCAGGAAGACACAGATGGAACGCGAACCTCAGTTTGAGAAATTTTGTCTAGACCGTATTTGAATTTTTCATGACAAGTCTATTAGCGAACGCTCTCGTTATATGGGTTTCTATTCAAGCGATGAATGCAATATCAAAGTAGCCCCACCACTGGCATGGCCATCAAAGTAGTCCCACCACTGGCATGGTCATCAAAGTAGCCCCACCACTGGCATGGCCATCAAAGTAGCCCCACCACTGGCATAGCCATCAAAGTAGAACCACCACTGGCATGGCCATCAAAATAGCACCACCACTGGCATGGCCATCAAAGTAGCCCCACCACTGGCATGGCCATCAAAGTAGAACCACCACTGGCATGGCCATCAAAGTGCTTGTTCAAGGCCACGACTAAGTACAATTCAATTCTAAAGAGGTTGTCGTTTGCCATTGTGTCAAGATGTTTTTTAATGGAAATAAAACGATTCACTTTTTATATCAAAAATATATTTCCTAAAGATTAACATGATGCCTAGACACCCGTTAGAGTTGCATTCATATAGGCAAAATCTCTGGTCGAATAAGATTAATCATTTAATGAGACATTAATTGTAATTTCAGCAATGACTAGGAGCCGGAATCTCATTATAAGGTGACATATACATAATTGTTATAAATTTTATTTCTTACCACAAATAAGTAGAAACATATATCACCTCATAATTGAGCCTTACAATATGCGTTCCTAGCGGTCCTTACGATAAGTAAGTAAACTTGTTTTTGTATTGGACTTTTAACACGGTCTATAAACTTCTCTAGTACATAGATATCTACGAAGAAGATGAATTGACTCCAAGAACATATGATTTTTTTTTTTTAAAGATAAATCTTTGACTTCCATTATTGGAATTAATGAAGTGACCAGTTAACCATCTTTCTTAACATGTTTTTTTTTCTTCTATTAGAGATGACCATCGAATCGAAGTTGTGTTTTATTTTCTTGTTTGAAAAACCCAACTATGTAAAGAAGTGCAATGAAGAGAGAAAATCTCCTAGTTAAAATCTCTCATTCGAACTTACAGTTACTGTAACGTTGATCTTCTCAAGATGCTCACTTTATAGGAGCGTCACACTTCGACTTGTGTCCCCTCTTCTTTATTTAAAGAACACAAGACACTAGCTTAATTATTATTATTATTATGATAAAAGAACGAGTATTCTTTCTCTGGCGCAGCCAGGGTCGAGTTTCGTTAAAGGGAAACAAAATTCATTGTAGTCCCTTTATCAGTTTCCACTGAGGAATTTTCTGGTGATGTGGCAGGTCTGCAGCAGTACCGCCCTCTGACAGGCAACGAGAATGTTCCTGGGAATGCCAAGGGCCTTGAAGGTATCTGTGAGGTCAGTTGTTATTATCCCCTCGGTTGATATGACAATGGGGTATATTGTTGTTTTAGAAAGCTTCCATAGACGCTTAATCTCCAAGCCTAGGTTCCCATATTTTCGTTGTTTTTCTAACTCAGTTTTTCTTAAGTTGTGAGATAGTGGTACTGCAATGTCGATAATGGTAGCGACTTTTTCCTTTTTATCGATGAGCAGCAGATCAGGGCGATTAAAATCAACTGTTTTGTCGGTCAAAATAGGTCTATCCCAGTACAGCAGATAATCAGTAGATTCGAGAACCTCTTGTGGTGAGTATTTGTAATAAGGAGGAGTATCCTTCCCGATCAAATTGTGTGTCAAAGCCAAGTGCTGGTGTATTAGCTTTGCAACTTGGTTATGGCGACCTAAGTAGGCAGATTCCGATAGGGCTGAACATCCTGCCATTATGTGTTCAATTGACTCACCAACATTTCCACATTTTCGGCATTTGTCAACAATATTGAGTTTCAGGATATGTTTCTCGTAATTTTTTGTCCTAATTACTCTGTCCTGTATTGCTGTAACAAAGCCTTCAGTTTCAGGGTAGAGATGACCTGCTTTGAGCCACGCTAAGGAAGCGGTCTTGTCAATGTTATCCCCATGTAATAAAGCCGGGAATTTTCCGTGGAGTGTTTTTTCTTCCCATTGACGAATCTCATGCCCTGCGTCGTCCAGTCCGATATTAACATCAACATTATTATTATTATTATTATTATTATTATTATTATTATTATATAAGATGTAAAGCCCACTCAACTGTGTTGAATACATTCGCCTAGAATCTAGATAACAGAAAAGGCCGTCACTCCAAAATATTTCAACTCGGAAGTTTTACACTTTCAGTTTCTGTTCCTCCATATTGTTTTATCAGGCATACAATTATTGCATTACAATTCCTGATAATACCCAGCACTGATAAATCGATTATGGCTTGATTTAAAAAAAAAATCTAGGAAAAGAAGTGCTATGTGGAAGTGTTGATAGTACAATAGCGCTTTAGAATAGAACAAGATATAATTATAAAAATACCCTTAAAAGCAAATGTTATCAAGGGGAAGAACTCCACATTTAGTGTGGAGCTCACTACTGTAAGATTTATTTCCTTTTCCAATATCGAACAAAATTAATTAATTACCACTATTTAAATAACTAATTGGTTATTTAAAAAAAAAAGATTCAGGTTTTGTTTGGAACAAAAAAATAATTGTGCAAAGTTTCAACTGAGAATAGGAAGTGAGAGAAATAATGTGTTCAAAAAATTGTACCAGACAGACAGACAGACAGACAGACAAATAAAAGTTCCGTTTAGAACTATTGTATGTTTTATATTACATTGCCATCAAGAATTCAGCAAGAATTAAAGATTTGTTTTGTCTGTGTTGTGAGAACGTACGTGATGTAGCCTGACTGTGTGCGCGAATGTGTGTGCGCGCGTGTGTGCTGAAGTCTAGTCTAAGCGACGCCTTGTTTTCTCGTCACCTGAAAACTTTTACCAAAAAACAAAAAACAAAAACAAAACCTACTAATAAAGAATATGAAACAAAAAGAGTTGACTGTTTTGTTTTCACCCTATAGACATTATGTCATATTAAATCTTACAGCCACCCCCCCCCCCCCCCGCTTTTCCTCCCCCCAAATCTTGTCGAAGACGTGACTCACCAAACAGTTCACTTCTAGGGACAAATTTTTTTTTCTCGTTTGCATATGTACCAATTCTCGTGACCTACTCTTGCAGCACTAGGTCAGTGACCTAGTTTGAGCAAGTCTTCGATAAGAAGGGACCCAAGCTGTCAACGTTAATCTTCTAATAAGCTTCAATCTCTTTCCTCCTCCTCCTCCTCCTCCTCTCTCTCTCTCTCTCTCATGGACATGTCCATTTTACACTCCAACAAAATTTTTCAATAAAGTCTTAAGTTTTTTTCTTGCAGATATTTCATGCTCTTCACATTTTGATTGACTTCCATTACGTTGATCGATCCCACACCAAAACACCAGAAACTCAACAAAATAAGTACGTCTGTACTAGGGGTGAAGAGGGGGACATGACGCCACCTTCTGCGTGTGGATAGGGGGCGCCAGGTAACACGTCAACTCGAATGCCCCTATCCTCTCACACCTCCCAATGTCAATGGCTATTTTTACCTTTTTTTTGTTTATTTTTTGTTCTTCCCGCTCAAGTTTTTGTCGAATATACTTTTGTCCGTTCATTGCATTCGCAATCTGTTTAGAATAAGACCCTACCAATTGTTGTACATCTAGTCTTCAAACATAAATTAATTACCATTGTTTTACAATAAAAATACATGAATATACAATTAAGATGGCTCTATAAGCAGACTCCTAACAAAGGAAAAAAACAACTACTGGTACTACAGTAACAACATAAGTCTCAGTACTTAACAATGGATCAGCATGAATAGGTCTTTTTTTTTTTTTCCTTTTGACCAATTGATCGTCTACAACAAAGGATTTTATGTTTCCTTTTAAATCTGCTCCTCTGCTTTACCTTGTGCTGCTATCAACTCTTGTGCTGCTGTTAACTCCCGTGTTGCTGTTAATCCCAACTTTATTATTCACACTTTTACTTCCAGTGACATATGTGGTAGCGATTATCGTGGTCGCCGTGTTCACGATTTACATTACAGATTTACTTAGATAGTGTTTGGCTTAGTTGTAAAAGTTAACAGTAGTTAATATACTCTAGATTCTATATAAACATTTGATCTAGATCGAGTAGAGAAGAGACACGTTTGCCTGTGTCTGATATTATGATGGTAAAAATGAGAGAATTCGTCTTAAAGTAAAAAAAGGGTATTACTTACCCTTAAAAAAATTACTTAAAAAATTTTTAAAAAAATTATGGACCTACAGGGTCTGACTTTAACATATTGTTTGAAGGATGGATTAAAAAATACTGAAACGAGAGAATATAGAGAAGAGAAGGAGAGGAGAGAAGCTGGAGAGAGTGAGAGAAATGAATTTGAAGAGAGAAAGGGAGAGTAGTGATTTTGGTGACAGAGAGGTAAAGAGATAATAGTTTACATTAACTTTATAACATTTCTATGTGCTTTTGACTTTTATTTTAACTTGGACTTAAAGCGAATCCAACATTAGGCCACAAACAGATAGGTACATTGTTATCTGTGGGTTAAAGTTCAGGGAAGACTTTGAATGTCAATATCAACATGTGTGTACTATACAACAAAGGAAAGTTACTTTGTACTTTTGGGAATTAAAAAAAAATGGGAAGAGATAGTGAAAATCTCTATGTTTTTTTAATGTCAATATTACACGTTGGTCTACATCAATATTACACGTAGGCCTACATCAATATTACACGTAGGCCTACATCGATACTACACATAGGCCTACATCAATATTACACATAGGCCTACATCAATATCACACGTAGGCCTACATCAATATCACACGTAGGCCTACATCGATATTACACGTAGGCCTACATCGATATCGCACGTAGGCCTACATCGATATTACGCGTAGGTCTACTTCGATATTACACGTAGACCTACATCGATATTACACGTAGGCCTACATCAATATTACACGTAGGCCTACATCGATATTACCCGTAGACCTACATCGATATTACACGTAGGCCTACATCGATATTACACGTATGCCTACAT
Organism: Biomphalaria straminea; assembly: GCA_021533235.1. NCBI lineage: Eukaryota > Metazoa > Mollusca > Gastropoda > Planorbidae > Biomphalaria > Biomphalaria straminea. The sequence continues at coordinate 9,873,539 of JADKLZ010003886.1, forward strand.
CGATATTACACGTAGGCCTACGTCAATATTACACGTAGGCCTACATCGATATTACACGTAGGCCTACATCAATATTACACGTCGGCCTACAAAATAAGGAGCCGCGGTGGCTGAGTGGTGAAGCGCTTGGCTCCTGAACCTGATGTCCTGGATTCGAATCTCATGAAGACTGGGATTTTGAGTTTCAGAATCTTTAAGGCACCTCTGAGTCCATCCAGCTTTAATAGGTACCTGACATTAGTTGGGGCCACATGACACCCTCGTTAACCGTGGGCCATAGAAACATCATCTGCCCTATAGATTGCAAAGGTCTGAAAGGGGAACTTACTATATCAATAAGGAACACAAAAAAAA
>JADKLZ010003886.1:9910072-9921896 GCA_021533235.1 Biomphalaria straminea
GTATCGCTAAGTTATGTAAGTTCTGTCATACTAACTACTTCATTTACAAACTCAAAAAAGTTTTCCTTTTTTTAAATAGAAAAAAAAATCTATTTAGCATGCATATAAATTGGACATAATTTAAAACAACAATTATTAAGTAGTTTTTCATATTATCGCATGAACTGCAGCATTCAATTAAACTTATAGAATAGTGTCATACGGTATACCCATCGCAGCTGGGACTGCATCAGGATTGTGTGGATGCTTTGCAGATCCACTCTTCTAAGGACTTCAGTATCTGGTATTTTGTCTTGCCATTTGACATTCAGTACACTTAAAGTGCATAATTTCAAAAGGCACACAAAAAAAAAGAACAAATAAAGTGCTCAAGTGCATATTAGAAATTTTATACATTTCCAAGCCTGCTGCACCATCAGCGTGGAAGCAGCCTGAACGTTAACGAAGTCTTTACTCTTAGTGGTAAACAATGAGTTGATTCCGCATTCTGACATTAGAATGAATGAATAACACAATTGTTTAGATGATCAACGTGTAAGTACAGCTGATATTGAAAAGTGCACTGTGACCTAAATATCAATTAGAACTCAGGTCTGTTGCTAGTTTCATTCTTACAAACTCCGTATATAACGTTTTGTTTTAATATGTGTCTAAACGTAAGTAAAGTTGTGATCTATAGGGCCGATAATGTCAAGGTCAGCTGTTTCTCTCGTCAACAGTTAATGAGCTGGGATTCATGTGGCCAGCACAACGACCAACCAGTTTTACTTTCCCCTACTAAAGTCAGGTACCCATTAGAGTCGGGTGGACTCAGGGACGCCCTAAAATCCCGAAATTCAAAATCCCAGTCTTCACCAAGATTCGAACCCGGGACCCCAGCCAAGCGCTTAACCTCTCAGCCACCGGGCCCCCATGTGTCCAACTAAACATAAACAGTCGCCGGGCCCCCATGTGTCTAACTAAACATAAACAGTCGCCGGGCCCCCATGTGTCTAACTAAACATAAACAGTCGCCGGGCCCCCATGTGTCTAACTAAACATAAACAGCCACCGGGCCCCCATGTGTCTAACTAAACATAAACAGTCAAGAAACTAAGCACGCAGCTGATGTACCCAAAGGAAGTGTCGATACATTTTAGGATCAACGGTGTAGCTCTGCCAGGATGTAGCACTGTGTGCTGTTAGCTGCCTGAGGGTTGAGGGCTCCTGATTTTTTCCTCAGGGTTGACTCCCGAAGTATTTTATAGTATAGCTGCAAGGCATCAGAGGTTTGAATTCAGAATTTTTCTTCTCCTAGTCATGGTTTACGAAGCCCTCCTGCCCGAAATGTACTGGTTAAGACGCCAGCTTCGCTCCTACCAGGGCCCCTATAAAACATAAACATAGGACATATGCCTTTGCGTATTGCAATTCTTATTATGTAACACGTCGCTACGTTTCCAAGTCATGTAAAGACAAAGACTTAAATAACACCCACAGGGATCAAGAATTTATAACGCTAAGTAAGATTCACACACACCCTTTTCCAAAACCGAAATTAAAAAAAAAAAGATTTGAAACAACCAAAAAGATCTGGACTAGATTCTGGATGAAGTGTCAATGGGACACGTTTGACTCGACAAAATGATTAAGTAAGGTGCAGACTTTGTCGTATGGACCAGACCAGCTGAGATTGAGTTTAGATTTAGTTGGCATGGTGCTATTCCAACATCGCGTCTAGATCTAGTCTTCACTTTGAGACATTGTGTGTGGGAAATAGGGGCCTACATTTTTTAAGGGATGTAAGCTTTCTGATTGGCTTAAAATGTGTCGTGTAAGAGAATAACAATAGGTGGCTATATGGTATTAGTATATAACGAACAATACATTAAGTCATTATAGAGTGAACAATGCTGGCTCTTTGAATATAATGAACAATGCTTGCATTTAGTATCAGAAGTGAAAAGTGATAGCTGTAGTCGTGAGTATATATCACATGTCATAAGTAGTTTACTCACAGGTGGCGCGTAACACGTGCAAAAGGAGGGGAGCAGAAGTGCTCGTTAACCCCCCCCCTCTTCCACTTCTCGGTTTCATGTTCAAGTATAGACACTTTCTTACTCCACAGAACTAGGGAAGCAGGAGGTTTCTTTATTCATCACATGCATTTAGACACTACATTGACAAGGACTTGGTTTAATCAAGTGGGTGACTAGGCCTATTATGTTTATTTGTAGGATTGACCAAGCAGGCAATTGTTTTATACCAGTGTGTATTATTATCAACTCGCTGTCAGAAAGTACAGGCCCTCGAGTTATTGTCAATGTAACTGGGGAATATAGATAAGTTTGATCTTCAATAACGGACACTGGCGTTCTTGTGGAATAAGGATTTATATGTACAGAAAGAAATTACATGTTTAAAATTTGTTTTGTTACTTTGTAGAGAACTAATGTGTTTTTTTTTAAATGCATTCATTCAATTATATATGTATTTGTTTACATTTTAAGTATTTGATAGCATAATTATCTGATACGTTATCGATGATTTGTTAAGTGTAATCTGTAGGCCTATAATAAATAGTCCTACATTATATAAATCTAGTTTTGCAGTAACATAAACAAACAAGGAAAGAAAAAGAAAATAATCAACGCATTACCATCCTCTCCACCCACCCACCAGCGCACAGACTCACAAAACATTATAACACCTTGATATGCTACTGGACTTAATTGTTAACTGTTAATTTACCGATAAAATCTTAACAACATGGCAGTACAAACAAGGTAGAACTAGATCTGAGTTTATCTTGTGAGATTTAAACTTTGCTAGACTCTTTTTTTTACAGGTACAGATAAACATTAAACACGGGCAGAATTAAAAACAAAAGATGGCTGTGCAGTTTATTTTTCTTGAAAAAAGAAAACAAAACAGAAAAAGGTACAAGAATAAATAGTGTCTGAGTCGTCTGCTTGATTTACGACTTCTCACATCAGCGCTTCTCAAAGTGTCTGTTTGCGTGTGTGTGTAAAAAAAAAAGAATTAAAGTATTGACGGGCTGACCAGGGAGAGAAGACTTTTTCTATTTATAGATAAAAAAAATCTGTTGTGTTTGCTTTGTGATTATAAATCTATTTTAGAGCATAAACAACATTATTAACCGATGTTTAAAAAAGTTCATTGTAATATTAAGTGTCGTCGTTTTATTTCCGAATTATGGCTTTTCATATTGTTTTCGCTAAATGTGTCTGAAACAAGATCGATTCATAATATCTTTTGAAGGAGAGATGTCAATACGCCTTCACCGTTCAGTTTGAGTCCACCCACTCCTTTTACTCCAGAGCGGTCAAATTTCTTCAAATTGCTATCCCAAAGTTCTAATGACCTGCGCTCTTCTTACTAAAACATTGTTTCCTAAACTTTTTCCTTCTTAAGTTAAGGAAATACTTCCCACATTCTGAATATCTAGCGGAAGTCTTTGCTCATATTTTTAGAGTCATTATTTCACTTGGTGGCCCACTAGTTAATTATTCCAGTAGTTCCCTTCAGGCCTCGTGAAACACTGGGGTTACGTGGAAAAGTTAGGGAAGCACTGCTCTAGGAAAGTGATTTTTTTAGCTGAAGATCAGAACGCTGAAAAACATTTGCCAGGATCTCGCCCAATATCTGGGAATATCAACTCCCTATCAAGAGTAAAATTTAGACAAACGCTGCCATGTGGGATGGTTTACATTGCATTTGACTGTTAAAGTCATAGTAACTAGGTCGATGTATTGAAGGAAACAAAAGGAATAAAAAAAATCCCCACATTCTAAGGCTGGGTAGGACAATAGCGGTAGGACAACAGAACTTTCTTAGGGGTTTTAAGAACTTTTTTTCCCGAATGTGTTCGACTACTTCTATTCATGTAGTTAACACAAAGAACAACAAACGTGAGAGTCTCTAGTTATCAAGTCCAACATTTCCCCACCCCCCACAAATAAGTAGATGTATACCATTTATAGTTACACTTGCTAACCTATATTTGTCACGAGTTGATGTAGTTCTCAAAAGTTTGTTTTCAAAATGCCGGATATACATATGTCGGAATGAGCTCGCAGGGCACCAAGAATAAAAAAAAATCTCGACACCAAGGCGTTTTTATCTACGTACACATGAAAACACAAATTAGTAATGACGGACAAATTAAGTGGTACCAGTTTTTCTTACTCCACGAGGCTTCGGTACTGTTTAACTGCTTTCACCAACAGTAAATTGCAGGCATATGGCTATGCTCACTTTAAATAGACCTGTGCCACCTGGCATTACAAAATTGGCCTACCAAGTAGTGACATTAGCCAGGAGCAGAAAAAGAAGCTTTATCAGCACACATTTTGATTCTCTTTTTAATCTGATAAAACGAAAGTAAATAAAGATTTGGCTTCGTTTTGTTCTCCCTTCAATCCACCATTACACAAAAAATGTTTCCTGTGAAAAGCGTAATCATCGTTGAGCGGACATCCCTTCACAGCGGACACGCCTCGCTATTAGACCTAAATGAACGCAGACGACACAATTTAGGGGCGGGCTAGTTCAGGAAGTGGTCACTAGGATGCACAATTAGTTTTGATGACTTCGTCAAGAATCGTCTCAAGCTCGTGAGTGGAAGGTCAAAGTTCAGCGGAAGTTCTTGCACACTGTGCGCTGTTCCTACAATACCTACCATTCAAAAATAGTTTTTTTTGGTGGGAGGCGGGGATCTACACGTCTGAGCACATTCAATATGTAAAACATCATTGGAAATATCACATTGTTTAATTAACACATAGATTTACTAGCAAGTTTTTATGATAATAGAATAATAACATACTCGTCATCTGTTTCAATTTTAATTTTATATACGTTCATTGTTTTTTTTTTTTTTTTTTGCAAAGAATCACTGACATATATGATGTTGACAATTTGACGAAAAGTGGTAATTATTTCAAATATACACAGATCTAGAACAGATAATTTTCAAATCACTGGCTTAAAGTTTTTTGTTTGAATGTTTTGTTTTTTCCAGCCTCATTATCTCAACAAAAATTGTAGAAGTTCTTAATAAAATTATTGTTAACAAATAAATAACATCATCGAATATTAATCTGCATGTTCAATTCAAATATCAAATGTAGCATGTTGTCTGTCTGAGATCAATGGGGAGTTCCAAACCTTTGATCCACGCACTGAGAAGGCCGCTAACCAAAGCTTTTAAGGGAGAAACCTTGCACCAGTACAAGCGTTGAGACAATTGAGCGCAGGACTCTCTAAGGGATATTTGGAGTGATCAGTTCACTAAGGTACAAAGGCATTTCTTTATTATAGATACACTGATGACAAAGTGTGGCCACCTTGGAAATACCTAGTATAAGTCTTAATTACACACACTTACAAACTGAGTGAATTGGTTCAATTCAGGTGATGTGAAAATCAATATCTGACAACTTAAGTCAGCAAAGTATAGCTTTTAGAACAAAAATTGGTATGAATATTTATATATGCACAAATTGTAAGACAAATCTCCTTACGGACAATAAAGATTATATATATTAATATATATATATATATATACAATTATATATGTATGTATATGTATGTAGGCTATATATATGTATGTATCTGTATGACTAAGACTGCTTTATTGATCCTTATGGAAATTTGTTGCGATTACAAGGACACTTTTCTCATATAAAGACAACACAACAGAAACATATGCATAAATACAATAGACACAACATAAAGAGTTCATTCAGCGACTACACACAGGCATCTTGGTGATTTTCTTGGTGTATATATATATATATATATATATATATATATATATATATATATATGTGTATATATATACATATGTATGTATGTATACATGTATGTATGTATGGGCATTTAGTTACAGTAATGATGACAAAATTCTACAAGAACTTTTACAATATACGAACAGGTTTCTCTATAGAGTCTTTACATGTATTATTAACCATCCAAAGAGACAAAACCAAAAAGTATACCAATAAATGACACAAGTGTAATTCAATGTTGTTAGGGTGATTCATTTATTGACCAGAGACATGAAATAAATAATAACAGGTTTGTACAATCCTGATGAACACACACACACACACAACCACCAATTTTAAAACAAACAATTAGACCTCATTAGTGGAGTGATCTTCAAATAGCATAATATATAATATAATACCACATCATTCAGGTTTAGTTTAAGCCTAATCAGTTTGTAAAATAGTTCATTCTTAGAATCTGTTAAAAAGAATCCATACACATGATTAAAAAAAAAGACAGAATATTTTAAAACTTTATGTAGGAAAAAAGTCATTCAGTAAAAATAAAAGTTTAAAGTAGAAGTGGTTTAAAAGAAGGAGGGGATTGATGGAAAGTCCAGCAACTAAAGAACAAAGTCCACAGAGATGTTGAGAAATGTACAGGAAACTATTGAATAAAGTCCACTGTTAAGTCTCATGATAGGCTAAAGCAATGGTGATGATAACATCTTTTTTTTTTGTTATGTTTGTTTTCTCAAAGCAACAGCTAATTATTTATTTTGTTAACAACTCAAAATATCTTTTGACTGAAATGTTCATAAAAATATAGGTATTTGTCACACTAGAGGGTAATTGTTTTCAGCAATGTTTTTGTTTAATAAATTCTATACAAACTGTTAAACTAAGAAAACCATAAGGGGACCTTTACACTACCCAATGGCACTCAGAAGGCTGCTAATGGACATGGACTTTTACCCTCTTGACCTTGATCAACTTAGAAAGTTTTTAAAAGACAACTCCACCCACTGGGCCTTGTTAAACTCAGAAGTCAGAAATGGACATCAATAACTCCACAACTGGGCATTGTTAAACTCAGAAAGTCGGAAATGGACATCAATAACTCCACAACTGGGCATTGTTAAACTCTGAAAGTCATTAATGGACATCAATAACTCCACTACTCCTAGTTAAACTCACAAAGTCATTAATGGACATCCAAAAACAAACAGGTTTCAATATGAAAATACTTTCTAAATACGTCCTTTCTCTCATCTTACAAATTTTAGTAAAACATTTAAAAAAAGTATTTCATCAGCATAGATATTTTATTTATTCATCTTGAAAGTAAACATCACAATGTGAAGAGTTCTTGTAACAATCATCATTTATTACTTCAGAGTTTAAAAAAAAAAGCAAGAGCAATTAATAATCTAAAAATGATTAACTTACTGACACATTTCTAAAAGTTCATTAAAACAAAAAAAGTGTAATGTACACAATCTTTTTTTTTTCTATGCCATTCTTTTGTTTATATTTACATTTGTTCTTTTCGAATGACAAATTCACATATTCTCTGAGCAAGATGTGATCTTGAGGTCATCACAACCTTATAATGTCAAATAGCTTCAAACAACATGGGTATTATTGAATAAAACTTGAAATAAACAAAATTTTAGCATAAAAAAAAAACCTATAGTTCCTTATGTCCAAAAATAATATTAACAGCACAATCTACATTATTGTCTATGAACAAAGGAAAATAAAGAATGAACCATTAAGTCATTTTGAGAAAACAAAGTATAGGTTAGATAACTAGGGAAATTGAAAACAAAAATAAAGGATCTAAATAGCTTTGAAAAGCACAGGAATATTACAAGTAGAAAAAATAAAAGGGTACTGAACCACAACACAAAACTAGCCATAACTCAATTTTTCTACATTTTTTTTTACAAAATCTACTTTGATGGACTAAATGGATACATATAATTTGTGCTTGGCTTTAACAAAAATAATATCTAGTGACTCTAAACAAAATTACAGTTGAACTTGTAAAGAATTTTAAAACTTTGTGTCACCCACAGGATTGGTTATATTTCTAAGGCATTGATCCATTGCTTAGTTAAGGGTAAGTGATGTAGTGCCAAATTTGTTTTTTAAATATTAAATAATTTTTTGGCATATTTTTTATTCTGTTCCAATATTATTCTACCTGGATGCAGGTCACAACTGGGTTTGCATAGGCATTCTAAACACTGCACTGATACTTAATCTTCAGAATCATTGCCATCTGTTGATTACTCTACACTTTTCCCCCCTCCACTTGAGTTGCCAATGATAAAAATTCATTAAAAATAAATTCCATCTTCTCAGTTTAGAGACATAGTCCTCTTAATCACATTTAGTACTGAGGATCTAGACACATATTTATGAAAAACATTGACTCAAAAAAACAACCACAACAATATTTACAAAGTAGTCTACTTCAGTGATGCCCAAAACTGTGGTCTGCAGGCCATATCTGGAACCTGATGTCAAGCCGATCCCATCACTCAAAAATTCTGCTTAGAGTGCCATAGTTTCTAAGCCGTAGAAGATAGGTTCTATTAAATTCAACAATTTGTTTGCTGTGATGGAACCCATGACACACATGTCAAAGATGAACTTCAGGCCCAAGGAGTTTGAGCCCCATTGATCTACTTTATTTCAGGGTAATATTATTTTTATTTTGTCATAAAAATAAAAAAAATAAAAAATACTTTTGAAAAAGTAATTAAAATCCTTTTCTGAAAAAATGTGCACAACTTTTATTAGACAGTATATATTATATATGTAAAAAAAATATTACCTAATAAAAATATGATGGAGCTTTAAAAGAAACTTATCTTTTATCACAGCTGTTCTCCAAGATGAAATTCTACTTTATAATGATAAGTCAATAGTATTGGACTATATGCAGTAATGTGTGGCTTCCAAATTCTAGGAAACTTTTAAAACATTAACTTGAATTAAAGATGAATAAAAAATATGCAGGAAACCTTTTTTTTTATAAATTTGTGACAATTATTATCAATCTTCCACTTCAAGTCAACAGAAAACAGAAGTATTTTATAATGTACAAAAATACCATGTAAAATATTTATTTACAGTATCTTCATTGCTGTGCTATTTACAGAAGGGAAAATATATAGACCATCTCTATAAGAATTAGAACATTTTAACTGGGTACTGCATTCACCTCAGTTAACTTTCAGTGTAGTGTTTACATATGAGCTTGTATCTTGGTGGCAAATAAGTACACAAATAAGGCTGAGCAGGCTCCAAGGAGTCAGCACTTAAATAAATGGAATGCAGAGAGTGAGTCAACAACAGACAGCAATGTTATAACAAAACAGGTCAGTCAAGTCCTATAACTGTCTGAAAGTCTTAAGGCTTTGCCAGCTAGTTAAAAGGTCCTTCATAAAATGTAACCAATTAATTAACCTATCTCACATGCTTTCTAATCAAAACATAAATATGCAATAAAATGACATGACTATAATAAAACAATGGTTACAAATATACAAGGGTGTTGCATAATTAGTTATGCACATTAAAAGACAGAACAATGCACTTGTTATGACAAGTTTGCCCCTTTACAAAAAGCACATCTAATATCAAACATTTCGGCTAATTATGAATTTCATAGATGAACTCTTATTTCTATCCTCTGTTGGTTTCCTCTTTATTGCGAAAGTGAAAGTGTAAAGGTTGAAACTCTTCAATAAATAACTGAAGCTTGAGAGGGCTGTGTAGTCTCTATAGTCCTCTATAGACCAATGTAACCCACCACTGAGTTGTCTATCTGTGAGTGATGTCTAACAAAGATGGATTTTTCTCCAAGATGGTCATAATGATGTGATCCACATACTGCTTCAGGCGAAAGTTCACATCTCTCTCCAACTTGAGCTGAGCCAAAAGCTAATGAAATCATAAAATTGAGATAGTAAATTGGGAAATAAAGATTTAATGAAAATTGTAGAATAAACAGTATATCTAAGCTGTTAACAGATTAAATTACATTATTACAAATGTTCTTCAAAAAAGAAGATAATTACATCCTGCACATATTCATGGGTTAATATAATCATGCATCTTAATTAGAGATTTAAACTCTTCTGAGCCATTGGTTTTCCAGGCAATCATTTCAAAAGCTCTGAAGGCATTAGGGGAGAAGGAGCACTAATATGAAATTTTCCTAGCATATGTAATAAGAAAGTGTCTTCTTTTTTTTCTATTTTATTCTGTTTTCTTTTTGTATTTCTAAGTTATAATTATATTTATTGTTTAATATAGTATTGCTACTTATTTTTTTACAGATTCATTTATCTATTTACTATTAATTAAAAAACTGACAAGCTAAAACTGACTCGAAGACAAGCCTATTATTATTATTATTATTATAAAACTGACACTTTCCATTCATTTTGTTTTATTTAAAGAAATATGTCTGTGTCTAAAAATTTTTTTTTTTAAATTTGGTATTCTTTAAAGGCTAGAGAAAAACCTAGAATGTAGGATTTCTAGAAGCTTAAAAATGAAACTGTTAAACAATAAAATTATAATTAAGACATATAAGTAGCAGCTGACAGCTATATTGCATTTGGTACAATGCATTTACTATAGAATATGGGAATACAAGAAGGCAAAGTATGATAGCTGACATACAATTTATATACTGATTGATGTAGCTGTTTATCCAGAAGGTGGTTGATGTAACAGAGGCGCCCCACAGAAACGCTTCAATGACCAGCTTAGGCATCAACTTTCCTTAGCTGACATAGGAAAGAGCACCTGGTTGCATGCTGCTTCAGAACAAGACAACTGGAGGTCATACACAAAAGCTGCAGGATACACATTTGAGACCAAAAGAAAATCTGCAGACGGCATAAAGAAATTCTAAATCGACCACCTGCTGACAATAGTTATGCTTGCCCTGAATGTGGCAAAATATGTAGGTCACAGATGGGGGCTGCACAGTCACAGTAAATACTGCATTCCTCACTAATCTTTGGACTGAAAGACAAGCCTTATTATTATTATTATCTAGAATGATAAGAGACAGAAATATTGATGTAAATGTCACCACAGTGTAAAGACTTGAAGTAATGATGTCACCATAGTGTAAAGACTCCAAGTATTATGTCACTTTTATGCAGTAAGAAACAATGAAAACAATTTATGTTTATAGATAAGTTGGCATGGCAACACCCAAAACAACTAATTTAACAACCAACCTCTTCTTTAGTTAGGTGCTCCAACTCCTGTGCTAATGATTGCCCTTGTGTGTTGTGCAGCAGAGATTTGCCTTCACCAATACACTGGTTCAACAGTTGGGCATTCAACTCTTCATTGGAGTCATGCAAATGCTTGTTTTCCTGCAAAAAAGATTCATCGCATTGTTTATCTAGATAACGGCAGGTTAATTGGTATTATCACATACAATTATTTCTCAACACATTGCAATATGACACAAAACATTTAAATGTTTAAGCACCATCAATAACATAAAAGGCAATGAAGTTGACAGTGGTTTTATGTGAACACAATTGCAAACACAAAACTTTGTAAACATTGAGGTCAAATAGCTGGACAAAAGAAATGTGTTTTTTTACTAGCACTTAAGTTGTTTTTTTAAAGCAGAATAGATAAAAACATTATTAATTGTAGGGTTTAAATTCTGTTAGTCAATATCTGGTCTTTACAAATTCAGATTACTACTTGTATAAGTTTTAAGATTATTTTGTTGGGCAGAAATTAATAGTTGATGCCATAACAAGTATTAAAATAAAGGGAATAAATAAATTGGGTAAGTGAAGTAATAGTGATGTAAGTATATTTACATGCAAGAAAAAACAAAACAAAAACAAAAGAAACAACATTAAAAGACTATGGTTGGTGTGCCACTGTGAGATGACATGCTATACATTGAATAAGTTCACCTGCAAGAGATATCAGAGTGTTGTAGAGTGGTGACTTACGAGTACATGCAAAGTATCTATGAGGTGATATCA
>JADKLZ010003886.1:9927807-9939019 GCA_021533235.1 Biomphalaria straminea
CTTCATTTCAGTAGTGCAAAGTCTGCGCTAAACCTTCATTTCAGTAGAGTAAAGTCTGCGCTAAACCTTCATTTCAGTAGAGTAAAGTCTGCGCTTAACCTTTAGTGGTGAAAAGTCTGTGCTAAACCTGGTGAATACTATGCGCTAAACCTTCATTTCAGTAAAGTGTGCAGGCTATTTTCTTTTCATTCCACAATCCTTCTTTTGAACACTGGCTTCCATTTTACGGATCCTGACTTCTGTCACGGTAGCTACGGACTTGTATCACAAGATGGAGGACATAATAGCCCACAGTGAGCCGATCTGTCATCGTTATCACACCAGACCCACCCCGTGCAGGTTTTTTTTTCTTCTTCCCACACTGCCTGTGGGAGGGGTGTCTGCATTAACCGCAGGAGTGTTATCTTTTCTCACAAGGTCTCGTCAAGATGCCCGGATGTTGTCGTGTAATCTCTCTTAGGCAGCCACGGACCGAGCCGTGGGGTCTACTTATCTCTAGTGTCCAAACATAGGGGCGTGATAAGCAGTGACCGTGGAGAGGAGATGGACAAAAGATGTAGGCCTGGTCAAGGTTCAATGACGCCGACAAAACAAATAAGTAGCTACCACATAATGATACAGTAAGATACTGAATGTACAGACCAGATTAAAGCATGAAGCGTAAGATTTGAACCTTGGTCCATAACGTTAGGCCCCCTACTTAATTTTAACCACCAAAAATGCAGGGAATGTAGGCAGTGCACTGTAAATTTGAGTTGTGCTACAAGAGTATTAAGGTATTGCACTAAATCAGTAGTCACAGCTTCACAGCGTCTGATACATGTACCCGCGACAACTCATCGCTAGTAGGATAATAACGACGCAAATAAGCATGCAGATATAATGTCGTTTAAAATATCTAGTAGAAATCATTACTCATACAATTCAACAGAGAAAATCATTGCATCCTTTAGGCCTTAGAAAATGTCGGGAACAAGAAACAATGAAATAGAATAGAGATAAAATCTAGGTGCTAATAGTAGCAATCATTCAGAGCTAGAGCTAGGTTCTACTTTAACTTTTATCACGCACTAGTGGATTCTGACTGTGTTTAAAATAACCAGTATTTTCTAATACATTTGCCAAGTCGATTAACGTAGGAATCTGTGGTCAAGTTATATAGATCTAGTTTACTTGTATAAAAATGTACATCCTGTACTTCACATGTAAAGAGCGCTCCCATCATCTCTGAAGGCTGGGAGAATCAATAAGGCTCACAACTATAACAAAGGACAAAATAACAACTGTGGACTTACAAGGTCAAATCACTCCAGATAACTAATGGAACACCAAAAAGAGTTATCGATCCTGAATAATTTCTAGCACCAAGAGTGCCAAGAGAATTTTGACAAGTTGGTCACCATGAATGAGATAGAGAGTATCTCGATCTAGATGTCCAGATCGAAACTATACATTTCAGAAAGCTTTCATTGCTCTTCAATAATTAGACTATACTTGTTAATATTACAGATACCGGTATTACAAAATAATTACCTGGGCCTAGATCTACAATGAAAAATGTAGCTAATATCGTGAATTATAAATCAAGAGTGAATTAAAACTGAGTATTAATTTTATCATTGAAAATTAAATATCAAATAAGGGGTCGTTCGTAAAATACGTCACGCTCTAGGGGGGGAGGGGGGGTTGAGAAAGTGTGACGCTTTGTGACAGGGGGAGGGGGGGGTCAGAAAAAGTGTGACGTCACAAAAAAACATGAAATAAAAATGTAAAAAAAAATTATTTAATTACAAAATCTATTTCAATGTTTTCCATATAAAACCCAAATTTTAAGTTTTTTTTCGAAAATTTGAAAATTAACTAAGATTTTTTTTTCCACAGTATTTCATGGATAAAGGAGAATTATATAGAAAAGTTTTGTCTACATGGCTCACGGCGTATAAAATAATAGAATATAAAATAACGAGCAAATTCCCATTATTACTATTGAGGAGCATTTGGAAGCAGTTTGGGAAGATATTGTTGAAAAGTAGTGGCAATAAAACTATTTTCTGAATTACTAAAATTTATTTTGGTTGTATTTTTTTTTGTGACGTTACGCACGGGGGGGAGGGGGGGTCTGAGAATTTGTGACGCTTTGTGACGAGGGGGGGGGGGTGGTCCAAAAAGGCCATTTTTAGCGTGATGTATTTTACGAACGACCCCTAAATAGATCTCATGAAAATAAAGAAGAAGAAAGACAGGATCATCAACAGAGAATATTGTAAAATAAAACATCTTAATATAAGCCAACCCAGTGAATAGTTAAACAGTTAAACACTGTGATAAGTATGCAGTTACATACAGAGATAATAAAGATAATAGCAAGAAATAAAAAAGAATAACTAAGGTTAATGGGAAAAAAAAACAACCACAAAAAAAAACAAACAAAAAAAACAAAAAAACAAACAAACCATAAAAGCATTCCATACTTTTTACTCAAAACAAAAACCTACTTAAAACTAGAAACTTATATCAAATTTCATGTCACAGTCAATTAGCAAGAAAAATAAAAATAAAAAACTTTTATAATTGTGACAGTTGCTATGGAGACAATATCATAGAGGAAGGTGTAAGTAACAAAAAAGGTCATAAGCCAAACTAGAGACCAACCATCTACATGGTAACTTAGGAATGTTTTTTTTACAAACCTGACATAGATCCTTCCACTCAAACCACATTGCCTTTTAAGTTAAGATGGTGTTTAAAAATAAAGTTGTAAAAAAAGAAGAATTATTTCAATGAGAACAAGTTGACACTGAATTGATCAAATCAACTTTAAAAACTGACCATATAAATATTAAATAAAACATTCTTGATTATTTTTGTTAACTGAAGGGACATAATCCACTAAAATGGCATCATTTTGTTAGCGAAATCTTTACTGGGTTATTCATCTAAAAAACTATTTATAATCCTATTATAGATGTAAAAACTATGAATTTGAAGTGACAAGTGTAATATATGTGAATATTAAACTAGATAAAAACTTTTGCCCTTATGATGGTCCCCAATATAAATTGGGAGGAAAGCTTAAGTGAGAGTTTTGACTCCTGGTAGAGATCATTTTATTATTGAATGTGTGGAAGCTTAAGTGAGAGTTTTGACTCCTGGTAGAGATCATTTTATTATTGAATGTGAGGAACTTCACTCTGATCATGACATTAAATATACTTTACATTAGATTTATTAAATGTTAAATCTGTAATATATTCACATCTTTTATTTCAAATCTAGAGTTCTAAAACAAATAGCGGTTTAAAAATAAATAAAAACGAAATTGAAAAGACAATAAGACAAGTCAAAAAGAAAGGAAATAGGGGGGAATCAAAATGAATATTTAAAAAACTCCCTTTCATTTAGAAGGTTATTTTTGTATTTCAGTTTAATTCTATCTGATAACCTCCCAAGTATGAAGAAAAAAATTTCAACCCCAAGGAAAGAGGAAAAAACCCAGAAATACATAGCACTGCGATTTAGAAGCAGAATCCTAGCAGGAGGTAAGATGTGGAGACAGTTGGAGAGACTAGCCCAGAACTGAGATACGTGTTTGTGACCTATGTCCTAGATAGGATCACAGGCAGAGATGAGATAAGAAATTAAATGTAAAACAGAAAAAATAATTGAAAACAAAAAAAACTTACCTCCCGAAGTTTATGGATTTCATTCTGAAGGTCTCGATAACGACCTGGCAACTCTGATATACTACCAGTTGGTGACCTTGCTCCAGTTTCTACTTCCATTCGATACCTTCGAAGCTCATCTAGTTCTTTTTCCATCTCACTCAAAAGCTAAATGATTATAAATAAATCAATATTATAGTTACTTAGTTACATTCAAATTGCTATATGTTTTCTTTGTTAACTAATAACTAAATTTTCTGAGAAGGTTAGCAATAGATTGCACAGTAGGCCTATTATAACATTATTTAGGCCCTAATTCAAATTAAACAAAGAAAGGGAAACAATTATTAAAACTATGATTACACATACCTGGCCTGTGGCATTTCTTTCTTTCTGATTCAAAACTTCTTGCCTGTGGTAGTCAGCTTTCAATTTCTCATGTTCATCATATAAAATATTATATGTTTCTTGTCGTTCAAGTAAGCGTTCTTGAATGTCCATTTTTTCCTGAATAAACACATTGACAAAATATTTTCTTTTACATTTCTAAGTTTTACCAAAAAACAGAGTCAATATATTAAATAGCTCATTATTATCTTATCTTATAAATTACAGACATTACTTCAAAAGTGAAGATAATTAACATCCTGCAGGTATCCACCTTTAGTTATTGTAAAGCAGTATTTTCAGTAATCCATTCATATATATGATTGTGACAATAACTTACTGTTCTAAGCTTTGAGATCTCTGATTGTAATCTGGGTGCTTCTTGTTTCATTTCTTCATATTCATGTTCTATCCTATGCAACCTGAGCATGAGTTAATTGTGAAAGGTAATTACAGCCTGAGAATAGTTTGACTTAAAATATTTGAAAACATAGTATACCATACATTCAATGGCTTAAGAAAATAAAATATGACTAGGAATTTATTTTTTTAACAGGATTGTTGCTTTGTAAGATAAAAATATTATTGTGAAAAAACATTTAAATAATAAAAAAAAACAACAACAACAAGAAAGCAACACAAACCTTTGTGTAATATAATCCACCTGTTCATTTTTCTCTCTTTCTTGTTTGGACTAAAAAAAAAATATGAAACAAGTAAAATGAGAAAGTGATTCTCTAATGGAATTAAAAAAAACAACTTCAGTAACTCAAAGTCATCTAATTGGAAATAAAATGTATTTATGTTCTTGACTAGATAATACTATACAACAAATAGGAATTTATTTTTTCACATTATCACAACGAAGAATTGCTTACTATGTAGTCTTGATATTTCCTGCGCTCATCATGTAATCTGTCTTCAGATTTCACCTCCATGTCTCTCAGCTGTTCTTCAAGATAAAGAACTCTGAAGATACAAAAGAAATTAAGTAGAAATAATTAGTTGTATAAAGTTTTTTTTTATTGTTAATGTTATCTAGCACTGACATATAACCAAACAAATTATTGAAAAATTATGGAAACTGTTACAACAAAGTACAAAACACACAGACAAATAAAACCTTGTCAATTGCTGTCTCTCTGACTTACTTCTGTACTAAAGTATTGTTTTCGTCTTTGAGTTTTATTTGTTTTGTATTTGTTTCTGTCTGTACCTCAGTTAGATGCTGAAGTTGGTCTTCTAAAAACTTCAGCTGCAGGAAAATAAAATTGTACACAATTTGTTTGAAATTGTTATAACATAATTTACTAATGCAAAATTTAAATGACTAGTCGACCGGCGGCATAGCATACGCCGCTATTTTCCAGGGCAGGCCTTAGGCACTGCAACATATGCGACCCCAGTGGGTCCCGCACTTTCATTGGACCCGTGCTAATTTTTTAGGTGTATAAATTGCTAAATCAATTTACATGAAGTTAATTCCTTTTTCCAGTCTATATTTATTTATGACTATGCTGTTCTGTGAATGAAAATAGTGCGGATTCGGATACACCATTTTCATTCACACCATGCTGCGCCATGGGATCTTCCCATTTACTTGTTATAAGAGAATTCATGAATAAAAAATACTACAACATATGCGACCACAGTGGGTCCCGAACTTTCTTTGGACCCGTGCTAATTTTTAGGTGTATAAATTATGAAATTGAACCATTTTATAAAACAACAGATTTCCCGCGTCCTCTTGATTTACCAGGAGCCCCCTGGAAATCTCCTGAAATGTTATTAAATGCTATGCCGCCGGTCGAAAAAGTCCTGGACATTTCCGGACATTATTAAAATCTTTTTAAAGTAAAAAAAAAATATGCTATGCTATTTTGTGAATGAAAATATATTTCCCATTCACACCATGATGCGCCATGGGATCTTCCCATTTGCTTGTTATAAGTAAAGCGATAGCGTGAATTCATGAATGAAAAATACTATGAATGGAGATAACAAAATGGCTAATTGACCTTAATTTACGCGATATTAAGAATATAGATGCACTCATGTAACAATGCTTTAGAAAAACAAATTTGAATGTTAATTTTATTAAACGGACTATAATTAGTATGTTCATGTGCTAAAGCATAAAACTATCTTTGCGAGGAGAAGTTCTATTATCTTAGAGTTGAATTCGTGTTTTAGATCTAGATCTAGGAATAGAGAGATTAGTTACCTTTCGTAATCATGTCTGATGAACGAATATGCGTAATTTGTGATATTAATTAAAGTACTTCTAAAGTCAAACCTGAGAGTAGACTCTATCTGTGTATTGTTGTTCTAGTTTCAATAGTCATACGACACAATAATCTTAAAATACTTATTTTACTTTGTTATAATATTAAAAGAAGAAGAGAATTATATAGGCTACGCCACATTCATTCACAAAATAGCGTTGCGCCGTATGCTATGCTATTTTGTGAATGAAATAGTGCGGATTGGGTCCATTCACACCGTGGTGCGTTCGCCATGGGATCTTCCCTATTTACTCGTTGTTGTTGTTGTCTGGCCTAATTCTTTGAGGATTATATATATAGATAATTGCCAACGTTTAGCTCAAATAATATCCAATTTTCTTTAATAATATTTAACAGTAGAGAAATGCTTTGCTATACTGAAAAAACATTTCTACTTACTCTTCCATCAACATTTTGGAAGTTGCCTTCAATATCATCAAATATCTCATCTGAACCAAAGCTACTACGCCTGGTGCTGGACGGGGAGTTCTTCCCACTTCTTTGAAGTTGACTAGAAAGTTCAGGAAAACATTTCAAATGTAATATTATTTTTAGTAACATCCTTGTTGTTTTGATTATCTCTTTTCTACAAACTCATTACTTTATCAATCAGTGGATCAGAGTTTACTAGGATGGTTCATGTCATGAGGCCACCACAAAAGGAGGAGCTGGAATACTCATCAAATGACTGAGAAGAGAAAAACTAGAAAAATACATTGCCATGGAGAGCTCTCCAACAGCCATAGAACAGAAAGGGAAGCACTAGAACTAGCAGATACCATGCTAGTAAATCACCAAAGTACCCTGCACGGTCAGATTGTCTTCCTAACCAACGCAAAAACAGTCCTCCAAAGCTTGGAAAACTCCTATGTGAAAGGACTTATAAAGATCAACAACAAAAACAAAAAAACTGTCATTCAATGGATACCAGCACATAAGGAACTAAAAGACAATGAGAAGGCTGGCACACTTCCCTAGTGTGGGAGCACAAACTAATAGTGAATAGAATAAACAAGAAATGGACAAGCTCTCGTCTAAATCACAAGAAAGTTATCCCAACATCAACTTCTTGTCTTTCCCTTCAGAACCAGACACAACAGAATGGACAGCATATGTTACGGAAGCAATAGAATGTCACCAGAGAGTGCTGACCATTTCCTTCAAAACTGCATTCTTCACCAAGAAGCCCAAACAATACACTGGCAGCAAAACACCAGTATAGAAAGAAAACTATATGGAGAGCTGCCTGATTTGGAAACCACTATGCAGTTCATCTCCAAATAATAATGAAATGAGAAAGAAGAAGTAGCTTTGCAAAGCTCATTCTGAGCACACTATAAAAAATTTAATAATCTTTTAAGCAAATTAAAATAACTATTATAATATCTATTATCTCTATCATTATTATTAATTTTTAAAGCTTTGTACACAACGATTGTGTATAGGACTTATGCTAATGATTAAAACCAATGTGTCAATGACATACCTGGCAAGTGATGCACTTGTAATCCTGCGGTTGGGACTATAAAGTAGAAATAAAAAACAAACATGAATTAGTATTGAGCATATAAAAAAAAAAAGTAACCACATAATCTTTACAGATGATGTACAATCTAGGAAATAGAAGAATCATTTTTATGCTTTATTATTAAAACTTTTTTTGTTTGAATTCGATCTCTAGAAAAATAAATTTGTATTTTTATTAAACAAAAAATATTTAAATAAATACAAAGTTTATTTTCTTTCTTCTTAACAGAAAAAAAAAATCATAAATTTCAGAAATGTTTGCAAGCAAGCCAGAGCCAATTAAAGAAACTATTTTGACTGGAATTTAAAGTTGAAACGTTAGCAAATAAAATTAGGCCTGTTTCTAGTGTTCCATAAAACAGTGAAAATGTAAAAGTGGTGTTAAATATAAAATCATCTCCCATAACAACAAGCCTAACATTGATTTGTATATACAAAGAAATAGATTGAATAAAAGAAAACAAAAAATATACATTCATTAGCATGCAGAGGGTTTGAAGAAATATCAGATTTTTTTTTTAGTGTTTTTTTTTTAATTCTGTTAATTAGAAGATCACATCAGACTACTTCCTACATAAAAAGAAAATTATTATTAATGCAGAAATGAATAGGTCAAAGTTTTGTTATAGATAATATCAGTTTAAGCAAGTCACCTGTAATACATTGGCAGACAGTGTAAAAGATTACTGGCTAAGGTTGGAAACATGTTATAATGTGAAAAGATAAATGTGCAAAGCAATACTAAACAGATTATCACAGATTCTACAAAGAGAAGCTTGGACATCAACAACAGATAACCAGTGAGAAGTTAAACATATTAAATATCCTCACCAATTAAAAAAAAAAAAGAGAGGAGAAATAAAAAAAAGAAACTTCAAAGAGCCAATAATGAAATAATTTTACAACAGAAATAATAAAAAGCTGGCAAGAACAAGAGCAAAGATGTGTCCAAAAACAATGACTACCACGATCTTTTATGCCTGGTTAATGGATCCTTTCTATCAGCTCTCTTACGTTGAGTGGATGGAGTTCTGTTGATTGAAGTTAATATTTAGTTGTATTTACAAGATAGAACTTATCTCTGAAAAAAAGTTTTTTCTTAATGGAAGATGTTTTAGTCTGTTATTCCTTACATAAACAGTTGCATGCTTTCAAGATAATCTTCATGCATTTTTATCACTATAGCCATTGTGGTCATTTCATGAGAAGGAATGGTTGCGAGAAGTTTATGTGAAATCTTTTAAGGAGCTCAAATTGATCCCATCTTAAAAATGCTTGTTCGGCAGGTTTAAGACTTGAAACCACAGAATGACAGTAATATTATGGATTTAAACCCTTCACCCATCAGAGTTATACTACAGAGAACTATAGTAGCATTGAGACTTGTTAACACTTAACTTCACATTAAAATATCTTTTTTTTACTTCAAGTTAGAAATTTTATTTTATCATTTCGGATTTATCTTATACTCTAAGCACTAGCTTGTTCTTATGATGTACTTACAGATGTCCCTGATCAGACACGTCTGCTTCTGATTCAATTTCTCCATAGTCTTCATAGTTTTCTTCATCTGTGATTTCTTGACGACTGAAACAGAAATAAGGGAGTCACTATTAGCCTGTCCAACAAACCAGTTTAAGGTAAATAATTTAAAAATTTAACTAAATTAAAAAGAAACAAAACAAAACTTGTGAGTTTATGTCATGTAACCCGTTGAGAATTTGACTGAAGCTTGAGTTTCTAAATGTCATTGGTATATTATTTATCTTTAAGATCAATAAAACTTTAATATATATAGTAGAAAATGTTACATAATGATGAGTTTAACTGATATAGCACATCAAAGCAAAAAACAACAACTAATTCAAATATGAATTATTTTAATTACATTAAAAAGTATATATATTTGTACTTAAGATGTATACAGTATTTTATTCTTTTATAGAGCATATTGGTAATTTTTAATACACAAAATACATATACAGTAGATTTTGAAATTAACTTGAAGATGTGCTCATTATGTTAAAAATTCAGGAATTTTTTTTATATAGTTCTAAAAAATATTTTTTAACATGCATCAATAATTATATAAAGGATGTATGTTATGTTGTAAGAACCAGAATTATCTTATTGGTAGAAGATAGCCAATCCTGCGTCTACTTTTTTTGTGTGTAAATTGTAACAAAAATGAACAGAAAAAAATAGATACAGTCATTCAAAAGAAAATGTGCCAAAAACTAACTAGTTCCTTGTCAAGCATTTTTTCACTTAGCATTTTATCTCTTGTAGTTTATTATAGCTTTTTTTTATTATAGCTTTTTTTTATATAGCGCTACTTTCATGCTTATAGCATGCTCAGAGCGCTTTGGTCCAATCTCATTTGTGGACCAGTGGGGGGGAGGGGGTATCTAGGAGTTGGTTTCCCGTGCTGCCTTTGGGGCACTCAGTAAACACAACTCTGCCCGAGTCGGGTGTCGAACCTCGAGCGCCCTTCTAGGTAGCTAAGCAAGCCAAGCTCAAAGCGCATTTAGCCTCTCGACCACGCTTCTCATTTTATGCTATTTTATAAGGTTATGTTTTGCATTTTTAAGTTAAGCTTGATTGCTGTCTTTCAGTGCTTTTTTTTTAAAATGTAAGTGTCTATCCTTAAATGTTTTCAAACCTTTTTTTTTTAATACTGTTAATCTTGTTATCTGGGAATATTTTTGAGTGATAAATCAATACAGTCTTTTTTATCTCTGAAGTTGAAAAATCATGTTCAGGGAAGGTATTTTGGAATATTGGTCACAGATTTAATAGAATTCAGCTTTGCTTAAAATTCTTTATTTATAAGAACTAAATGTTTTTGTATTTTTTGTCTGAGTCATAATTTTACTATGGAGAACATGAACAGTGTTTGTTATAAATTTCAGGTGACTTTTGATTCTCAGTACATTTAAGGATGATCAAACATGATGCAGGTTATTGCATTCTTATAGCTCACAAAATTTCCATTTTGTATCACATTTATTTTTTTTTGAGCAAATTCAATTTAAAAAAAATAATTACTTTAGGCTTGCTTTTGTTTCATGATTAATAAGCTTTTTTAAAAACATCATAATTAATAGTGACATCACTGACATTGTTATGAACTTCAAGAATTTGGGATTGATTTAAAACTATAAACATTCTACCTATCGAGAAATACTACATCCATTAATGTTGTGATTAAGTAAATCAGGTACAATAGTTATTAGGTTAGAAAAAAGTAAAGACTGCCTTTATAACTGTCACCTCACTGGGAAAATTAAGTTTATAGTAGTACTTTTAAACTAAGATTTGTTTTAAACTAAGATTTGTTTTAAACTAAGA
>JADKLZ010003886.1:9967117-9977791 GCA_021533235.1 Biomphalaria straminea
GGGGGGGGGGTTCAAATTTCGCTGTCCTAAAAAAAAGTCAAATGTTGGTTGTATCACCCGGTAAAGGAGCAGACGATATAATCTTTATTATCCAGCAAGAAAAAAAAATCTTGAAAGAAAGGCTGAAATTGACGTGTGGATGTCAGGGCAATGTAATCTGCGTCACTTGTCCGCCTCCAGGCAACTGATCTTTTATAACGGATTACCTTCGAGAGGCGTAATTGCTGCGTACGTTGAGTGGAGTAAAGTGGTTGAGGAAAGAGTTGGTGTGGGGTGGTGGGGTGGATACAGGGGTCTAAAAGAGCTGGTGTTTCTTTCTTTAGAGATAGTCGACTTGTTTTTCAGTTTCTATCAACTCATTCCGTCTGTTTGTGGGATACACATTTTGTTACCTGATACCTATCCCTTAGTCTGGTAGACCTTTGGGGCACCAAGCAAGACTTGTATACCGTCTTTCTCCATTCCTCTCTATCCTTTGCCTGTTAAGAACTTCTTTCTATGGTAGGCCCGTCTATTCTTTTATGTTGTCTTCCCACCGCTTTCTCTGCCTCTTCTTCTTTTTCCTGGTACTGTTCCCTGGAGGAAGGTCTTTGCGAGCCCCAAAGATCTTGTTATATGGCCATAGATTTTAAGCTTGCGTTTTTTCACAGTAGTTAGCAGGTCATTATGGGGTCCGATCGCTGCAGTTACCCTGTCTCTAATCTCTTGCTTTGTGATGCGGTCTTTAAATGTGATGCCTAGGATCCTTCTGTTGTATCTCAATTCCATTGCTAGGATCCTCCTCTCTAGCTCTGCAGTCAAGACTCACAAGCATATAGAAATGTGGCCATGACAAGGGAGCGCATCAGTCTGATTTTGGTGCCGAGAGCTAAGCATTTTGTACAAGTTATATTTTACCACTCTCAGCATATGTTGAAACATATCCATTGTCCCTAACAAAACGTGATCAATTAAAAAAAACAAGAACAACAATCAAACAAATTAATTAATTAGTAGTAATTAATAATTTTGTTTGATATAGAAAAGGGAAATAGATCTTTTAGTATTGAGCTATATATATGTCTGTAAAAGTCAAAAGTGAAGTTCTTTCCCTTTGTAGGGTCTTTTAAAAGTTTTTTTTTTGTTTTGTTTTGCTTGTTTTGTTTTGTTGACATCAGGGGCGGACTGGATGTTAAAATCGGCCCTGGCATTTCTATACTATCAGGCCCATAAATTGCATATCATATGATGGGCATCCAATCATAGACATGCCTGACCTCAAAATCATTACGTTAAGTTTTGAGTATCAATAACTGTGTATGTGAATAATGTGAATACGGTGTATTTATTAAAAAGATAGACCTTATGTTGCTTTTTTAATCGCTAAGTGTGTGGGCCATAAAAGAGATAAAGCCTACTAGTAGCACTGTCCACGGATGTAGGCAATTACATCATTTCGGAAAATTTGTTACATCAAATTAGTATTACACCGTAGAGAGATTTCTTTTAAACACGACGCTCAGAAGAGAGAATATTATAAAACAGTTAACAATTGAATACAAAGTGACATCAATGCGGCCTTTTCGGTGACCCTACCGGCCCATTTAGGTACCGGCCCACCGGGCATTTGCCCAAATGCCCATAAGCCAGTCCGCCCCTGGTTGACATAGTAACAAAGCAGTTTTTTTTAACATCTAAAAGAAGTCCATTGTTACAAGGATATAACTTAATGCTTACCCGAGGCTTACCGTTAGTACATCGGGCTGAGATAAGAACCGAGTGGTAGAATTGAATAAATTGGTGGCTACAAAAGGAGAGTGGCTGTAAAGAATGCTATGTCAGATTCAGGTGCCCCGAAACTACATCTTCTGATAAGAACTTGTGTCAACATTGACTAATGTTGCAGGCTGGAGATTGGAATCGGAAGGAAAGCAGAATGTGTGCAGTGCCTGTACAAACATGGACAAGGTCGGTCATTAGAGAAGCTGAGAATACCGAATTACCTGGAAGCAGAGGAAGAAAGCTGCTCAGCCGAGTTCGGAGGAGATGTGTAGGGTGCTGCCGAGTGGGTACACTGAGAGTACACAAAATGAAGTAAATAAGTAAGTAAGGAGTACCATAGTTTCAGCAAGTCGTGTTTGTTCATTCACAACTGGAACTCAGTAAATAAATTAACAACTTTTTATTTTGAGACCGTTTAGGGAAGGGTAATATATGGGAGACAATAGCTAAAGAGTAATACAAATTTTTATACTATAATTATAATAATAATAACCTCCTAAAATAATAATAATGAAGGATATAGATAGAAGGTAGGATAGAAGACCTAAAAGTAAAGTAGTAATTATACATAAAACACTGAACCATAATCTTCAAATACAAAAAATATATAAATATATATTATTTTAAAATAATGAAATACATATCTCATTTAATAAGTAAAATCACATTTCTCGTCCCATATGCTATAGCAAATCTATACAAATATTCTTACTACCCTACCGCAATTAAAGCATGGAATGGGTGGCCTGAGCTAGCCAGGAAAACTAGTGACTTGACAGAATTTAGGTCATTGGTTTATATGCATGACTGAATGCATGCCGCGTAGGACGTAATTAGCCTATCTTCTTTTTTGACGTAAAGTTTGTATTATATAAAAATAAATGATAAGAATACTTCTAAAATTGTTGTAGACCAAAGTAGAAAGCGCTGAAATACTATTAAGTTCGTAAGGGCAGGATGTCCAACTGTGTCTGCCTACCTAGGTCACCATAACCAGGTTGCGATACTTATTCACCAGCATTAAGTGATTAAAGAACAGAATATAAAGACTCTAACTTGGAGATAAAGCGGCCATGAAAACTAAATTAAATTAGTTGTGGTGACCAATGATCTTCCAGACATCATTGTGACCTTGAACAATGCTAGGAAGACTTTCTTTACCTGTCAGACGGCTCTACTGGTGCAGGCAGTGGCCACTCAGGGGGACTGCAATAAACTTTTGTTTCCCTTTCTGAATCTTAATCCAGTGGACCACTGTTGGAGCTAGAGAATTGGAAACAGGTTTAATAACAACAATAATAACATAAAAAATAACTCATTTATAGAAATTTGAGTTATTAGAAATTGGTATTTATTTAACACTTTTAGAATGTTGGATATTTTTTTTTATTCCTTTGTTTTTCCCCTTTTGTACTTTTCAAGATAAGAAAATGTGATGTAGGCCTATTTCTGAAAAAGTAGCTCAAGTAATGAACTACAAGCACACATATGTCTAACGTACTACTACCAAACAGAGGGATTTGATTAACGCACCTATGCCATAAAAATAATGTTAGAATTGTAAAAAATATATTAAATTAGATTATATTGTATGATTTTAAACAATGTGATTAAATGTGATGTACCCGAGGCCATCAGCTGGTTAGATTATTACAAACTGGATAGGCCTACTTTGCATTTGTTGCTGGCAACATAGGCAGTCAAAGGTAGATAACTGCGTGTTTTAATTCTATTCTTTTTGGCGTACTAGATAACTCCCTTTAAGTAATTTCCTTCGCTTATTCTCCTTGAAAATGATACAATGAACATGTATCTCCTTTGGTAACTAAACTTTAGTCAATACATCAAGTAATGGTAGGGTAGCGGTATCATTGTATATAAAATACAATTTGAAATACTAGATCTATGTTCAGTGCTTACGACATTAATCTTTTCACTTGAATATGCTGCTTCTGTAGTCTAGTTTTAGTCTAGATTAATAGAATGAGTCTTTAGTGGAAATTCCCAATTTAAAAGAGTAGTTTTAATTATGCTGCCAACTATGCAATTTTATACAGACTTGCACTACTTCACATTTTTAAACGCTTGATCAGTTACTAACTTAGAATATAATATCTGGTCACGAATTCTGTAGTGACTTTCTGAATTTCTGCGACCATGTCATATGAAGCACTTTAAATTTAAACAAGTGATAATTATTTAACATTTTCAGAAACAAATAATAATCAACAAGTGAGATTCATTAAATTCTGACTGAAGTGGGGATATGAAAAGTGAAATACTCATTTCTTCGTTTTCTTTATATTATTTTTGGTAAAGACCACTATCAGAATCTTCTTATCTTATACCAGGGGCGTAGCTAGGAATTTTCCATCGTTTGGGGGCCCGCAGGGCTTGAACTATTTGGGGGCCCCTGCATTTTCATAATATATCATTTTTAATGTAAAAACACTCTTTTTGGGACCCCTTCTCCCCCTCCTCCCCCCACCCTAGCTACGCCACTGTTACAGACGTTACTTCCAAAAAGAAAATCATTTATCCCTACTTATGTGTCAATCTAGTCCTGCTTGTTAACCAATGACTTAAACTCTGCCAAGTCCCTGGTTTTCCTGGCTCATTCAGGCAACCCATTATATTCTTTAAGGGAAGAAGAGAGCACTTGTATGCATTTTTTCTAGCGTATGGAATAAGAAATTCGCCTCTATCCTTGTGTCTTTCTGATTACTTTCTTAGGTTTTGTTTTTTTGTACATGTAAGTTATGGTTTGGTGTTGTATGTAGGCCTATTATATAGCTACTTTACTTTTTTTCTTCTGTCCTGAAGTCTCTATAAGGTTAGTGATTTTACTAATGGTGTTACACTAATGAAATTTATTATTCGTTTGTTATAAATCTCACTGCTCTATTTTTCATTTGTTCTATTTTTTTAAAATGTTTACTTGAGTTGAGAGATCCCAAATAGAGAAGGTTTATTCTAAAATTGGCCTAGGGCCTATCTAATGCTAAATAGTATTTTAATTGTATGCTCATGTTTGACTTGTCAATAAAAACAACAACAACAACGTTACTAGTTATCTCAGGGTGTCCCCCCCCCCATCAACTTTATCCAAACTAATCTCACCTAATAGAAACTCTCTTAATTTTTTTCAAGTTAAGCCAATAAAGTCAGATGATTACTTACTTTCATCAATTGTTGTCAAAATGTAAATGGGGTCGCAATTTTATTTTAAAATCTAATTGTTTATAAGCTTATTAACAATGACATTTTCATTAGTTCTGTATATTTCACAAATAAATTCACAATGTATATTTATTAAGATCACCTAAACATGTTTACTTTGTTAAACTTTCCGACGGAAACGGTATACCATTACACTGTTTTATTCAAACTTTGAGTTCCACCTAAAGTACAAAATGTACATTTGCCGCTTCCTTAAACTATTGGTTTCGGAACGTTTAAATATCCACTGCTAGATCCGGGGCAAAGCCATACCTGAAGTGTGTGAGACATTCGAGGCAAACGAGCAGATGTGTTTCTCAAAAATTTAGCGTTGGTGCCCCCGCCCGCCAAACATTAAGTCTTTTTTTTTTTTCAAAAAATGTTATGTAGATAATTTTTAACTGTTTTGTATAACCAAAAAGTTATTTCTTGGGATAACATAAGAAAGGCATCTGGTTCCTTATCCATCCAACAAGGTGGTCTGTTGAAGCGCCGTTAAATCATCCAAGCGTTTTCCTTATCTTTGCCCATACTTTGTTAAAATTGAATCATTCACTCCCCCCCTCCCCCCTGGCTTTAAGCTCAGTTGTTTTAGTTCAAAGTCCAGTAACCTTTTGCAGGGCTGTTAAAAAGGCTGATCTAGATGATAAGTTCGAGATATAAATAACGCTCATTTCTTAAAGTCTAAGATACATTAACGTTTTAGTTCACACTCTTGGAATAGCAGTTGACAAAACGTTTCATTTGATTTCGTTTATTTTTAGCCTGGGAAATTCCCTTCTGAATATTTTCCGATAGTTTATTTCACTGTTTGCAAACAGACGAAAGAAGTTGTCTTATAGAAATCCCATATACTATTTCTTTGCTGATAGTCATTAATTCTGTGAGTATGTTAGAATATAAACATTTCTCTTTTTTATAGTTTAGAAATATATTTGGTTCAAAGCGGAAAAGTTACTAGATCTATTACTATTACTATTGACTATTGCTGAATCTTCGAGTAGATTAAGGGCCTACTTAAAAAAAAAAAAAACAACAACTGAAAAGATTGTTTACACATCAATGGAAAAACTTCATTAAATGTTTTATGAACACATTGTAATTGATTTTTTACGTTATTAAGCTGTGTTAGAGACGTGGTTTAGTGGCATATAAACCACAAGGGATCTAGAGTTCGTTTTCCGACTCATGCTGAGTTGAATTTTCTGAGCGCCTAATAGCAGCATGAAAACAGGTCCACAAAAGAGACTAGACCACAGGTGCACAAAAGAAATTGGACCACAGGTCCACAAAAGAGATTAGACCACAGGTCATTGCAGTATAAGATTTGTGCATCTGTATGGCTGCCATGCTCATTCAGACATGGGACCGTTGAGAAAAATGGGATGCAAAATTAGTGGGAGAAAAATAAAATGTCTTTTATTATTTAGTCCTGTATGTTGGATACGTGCCTCGCCCCTTTTTATCATCTGATCAGACTAGAAAACGTTTCGTATTTGTGTGTACTCCAAAAGGAAGGGAATAGAACTGATTGGATCACTGCCTCGTCTAGTGCATCCTCCTATAATGATCTAAAGTCTAGAAAAGAGAAATACAGAGAATGTGGGCTTCGATTAAGAACATAGTTGTTGCAGAAAAGCGATGAGCTGGTAGGCCGATGAGCTGGTAGGCCAATGAGCTGGTAGGCCAATGAGCTGGTAGGCCAATGCGCAGGCAACTATGTTGCGGCCATGGAAAGAATCAGAAACTCTCTATAAAGCCTATAGAGCAAAGCATTGAGGGAAGGGACTGCGGCACCGGCCAATGTGATCCTCTTTACAGACTCACTTTCCTGCCTTCTAACTCCTGAGAGCTCCAGGGACGTGACCTACACAACTGGCAAAAACACTACGTCGTGTCTGGAGCGTTAAGAAAGTCAACATAAGGTACGTATGGTAATGCAATGGATTCCCTCACAATTTGCAATCAGAGGAAACGAGAAGGAAGACTATTTGTCGAAGCTAGGTTACGCTTTAAGACCCAGCAGAGGAGCTGCAAACATACGAGAGGGAAAAGGCAGGATTTGTGAATAGATCAAGTCCAAGTGGTACAATAGCTGAAACCATTTTAGCACGAGACGGGAAGTCTGAAAGTTTTTTAAACGCCCAAACAGGGAGGACAAATTATGGCAGCTATAGGATCAGGCAATATTGGCACTGTTTCATACGAGACACTGTCCAATAGGAGGCCACCAACTATAATAGGAATTTAAGAGAACCACGATCCCAGCTGTTGACACTGTCATACGGAAGACGTAACAGTAGAACACATTCTCAATGACTGCAGGGTGCTTAAAAAAACATATTCGAAGATACGAATATTCTTGGAACAGATACAACTGGTGAAAGGGGTGGGGCAATGGGGTCTTGCCCTATACGTAGACAGGCAAACCCTACAGAATTAATTAACACTGCCAGTTATAACTGGACCGTGTTACACGAGATTACACGGAGGACGGGGGCTTACAAATGGTTGTTACAGAAATTCAAAAGGCCACGACAGCTGAAACTGTGTAGCCACATGAATACTGTGATAGTAAATTTTATTGTTTTGTCAGGCCCGTCCTGTTATTGTAACCCAGTAACCCCTCATAGCTGACATGTCGAAAGAAAAAATGTGCTAATTAACAGATATGGGGGATAATTGAATTCCTTTTAGGCCTATATATATATTATATGGACGATCTAACAATAACATGAATAAAGTAGCATTTAAACAGACAAGAAAGTGTTTGTTAGTCTCTATACTAGCCTAATATTACAAATACTGCATTCCTGATTATTCTTCGGACTTGGGTCGCGAAGACAATATAAGCCTGCCTATAGCTTATAGGCTTAGGCCTATTAATAGGCCATGCTGGGTCTACTTTAGTCTACTAGATCTATATGTAGACATTAGAAACACAATGACTATGCTCTGTTTGAACTTAAATGTTTACAAATTTTACTCTTTAATAATTCGAACTAATACTCATATGGATTTCATTCATATTTAAAAGTAAAAACCTATATAAGATAAAGAAAAATCGGGTATTACCAAAAAATGGAAAAAACTTTTATGACTAAATATTAGGGTGAACACCGAAAGTGGTTTCCAAAATAAGCTCTTGGGAAATCCAGCTTTTACAACACCAACGAAAGCAGCAATCCGTTTGAAAAGTTCTCAAATTGTAAACATACAATACAATTACAAATAATGCATCATGAAATCACACTATATCTGCTAAAGTGCTTAAAATTAAGTAATATTAAAAACATCATGCATAGAGTGATATTGATTCGTTAATATTTTTTTATACTAATATCATATTGTTGACAAAAAATATCTTAAGATATTTCGTCTCGTTTTATTCATAAATCTATAATCCTATAAATTACAGACATTTTTACTTATTCAATTCCATGTCAATAACATACTTATAAATTATAACAAGATTTATATATTATTTGTGTGTGGAGCGGCCCATACATTTATGCTAGATATTATATTTAAATTATCCTCCCCTCTTCCCGGCCGTAATAATGTAAGCTTAGTTGAGCACCATTGAGCTAGCCTATATAGGCTTTAAAAATAGGTCTTAAAATAGTTTTTCAGGGAAAATCCTATTTTTGACGAAAATAGAAAAGAAAGGTAATAAATCTAAGAGCTGTTTAATTTTTAATATTTTTTTTTTCATTTTAATAGATTTAAATATATCTAGATCTAGGTAGTTTTTGTAATTATAATCGTTTATTTAGACTTATTTAGAGCTAGATCTAGAATAATCTAGATTATTCTAAAAATAATACTTCTTATCCTGACTCTGCTGACTCCTATTACTTAGACGTCTTAGACAGCAGTCTTAGTTAGTACTCTATTCGTCATTAGTAATAGTAGTTACATTAGATTAGTATTAGATCTCTGACTCTAGTATTAGAAAATCTAGATATATTTTAGATCTAGATTAGGAATTTTAGTATCTAACTATCATAATCATTACCTTTTTTTTTTAGTCATGATTAGTATAATTAGGTTATTAATTTAGACGAATTTAGTATTGTAATAACTTCAGAGAAGGCAACTCAACGAGGCACATAGATGTTTATTTACATGACATCACTGATACATAAAGCAACATCTTCATTTAGCACTGTCTCTTCATCTTGACTCTCAACGTGGGCGGAAGTCGTTATTCTCACAATGTCAATATATATCCTGTTCTAGTCCGTTCGCTAGAGGTGTGCACCTGTACACTAGCCTGAATGATGGTGCGCTCACTAGAGGTGTGCACCTGTACACTAGCCTGAATGATGGTGCGCAAGTCAGAGTCATTACATTGCCCCCGTCTTAGCACTTTTCGTCCCGAAAAGAAACACTGCAGCTGAAGTTTAACAGTTCAGGTGGAGGTCGATCAGTGGGGGTTACAGGCGGTAGGTAGGGTGTTCCCCACAAAGCCATCTGCATTGTTTTCCTCCAGTGCCGCTTTTTCTTTCTCCCGTTGACCAGGCTGTTGTTGAGACGATGACGTGGCCGTTTGACACACAGAGAAATAGTGTCGAGCCCAGTTTTCGTCAGCACAGCCGTTGATTGGACACGCTGTTTCAGCAGACCCTCCCGACAGACGCCTCTCATGAAAGCTGCAGGTTCACATGCAACCACATTGCAAACAAAGTCTGATATGCCGCATTCATCCACAGCTAACAGTCTCACGTCCAGGAGATAGGTCTCCTCAAGTTCAAGTGGAAGATGTCTTCCTCTCAACAGCTTAGATTTAAAGTGGGTTGATTGACATTTATCTATGCCAATGTCGATGATGGTGGCAGAAGAAGACATGCCTTGTTGATCTTTTTCTTGGCATCCACATTCCCTGTGTGATGCGCAGCACGTACAGTTCATGCCAAACCTCTGGATACAGTTGTCAAGCTTCGCATTTCCCTTGTGAGCACCGGCGGATAGGCAGAGATCTTTAAGGTCTATAGCAATAGGCTTAGACGCAGACCCAACGTTGTCTTGATCTTTCCGGCTCATTGAGGTACTCGTTGCAGTTAAATCAGGAACAAATGTTTCAGGCACATAACAGACTTCAGCTCCTTTGTTTGTCTCTTTCCTTTCGATTCGGTAGTATATCCCATTGAGATCATCGCAGCAATCATTGTCACGTTCCTCGCCTTGAAAGTCACCCCTGTCAGACTTGCTCACAACACAATCCCCAGCGCCTACATCACCACTGTTTGTGCAGCCACAGTCCTGACCAGGCAGCTGCCCTTTCACAAACGAGCTTATGCCTTCTTTCGGTTGCGACACCATATGATCACTTTGGTCTATTTGTTCTTCTACTTCCAATACACTTTCATCTACGTTCAACATTATATCCCTGCTCATGTTCCTCATCATGATCCTTATCGTGTTCAATTGTTCCGTAAATGCATCTCCACACTCCTGGATCTTGTCAAAGACATCTACAATCCAAGGTTCAACTTCGAACTGGTAGGTCTCCGGATCTTCATCTTCCTCAATCAATGCTTGTTGCAGACGAGCCGTAAGCCTTTCCTTGCTACCGAAGGGTTTTCAATCTCGGTCCCGAACCTCTTGTCTCAGCTGTGTAATTGAGAGCTGATGTAATAGCTTCGAATATGTCATTGTAATCAAAGCCTACCTCCTCTCGTTGAGTTGCCT
>JADKLZ010003886.1:9988995-10004202 GCA_021533235.1 Biomphalaria straminea
GGCTGCGCCAGAGAAAGAATACTCGTTCTTTTATCATAATAATAATAATAATTCCAAAATTAGTCAAGATGTTAATATCGTTTGCCGATGACATTCAAGACTAACAGACTCCCCTTGACATCTCAGTAGTAAGGTTTCTTTAAGTTTGTCGTAAGCAATCACTTCCAGACCTTGATTGCTTTCTGTTTTGTGTTCACAAACAAAAGAAAGTGGGTATAAGGGAAGAAGGAAGGAGTTTACATCACCAATAACAAGACAATGAACTAAAGATTGCTTTTGATTGTCTGGACACTGGGTTGGCTTTGTTTGACCAGGGGGTCAGGCTCTTGGTAAAAAGTTCTTAACAGTCGGTTAGTAAGTGACCATCTCTTGGGAATGACCTACTTCTTTCACAGTTGGGTGTCCGTGTCACAAACAGAAGGTATGTTATTTTTTTTTTCCACAAGAAACTCTCATTTCGTTTTACAAGTTTTTCAAACCGGAAAAAGACACAACACAATTTAATATTACAATAGTTGATGGTATTTAATACAAAGTAGTATACTACATAAAAATGTTTAATGTATTAAAAGAAACAAAACATACAACAAAAGCAAAACAAAAACGAACAGTATCATGGCCAGAACCACACATTTATAACTCTTGTGACCAAAAAAGAAATTACAAAGTTTTACTTGACTTGCTTGAAAGAATTTCTACACTATTCCCCCACTCATTTAATGGACAGAGCTAACATTGTTAATGATTTGACTGTATAATTATCTTCACACTGTCAGCAGTACATTGGAGGTGAATGTGATTTTATTGACTCCTGTCATACAATGAACTAATCATTTCTAATGTTTCATTACACATTGTCCATCGTAAACATGCGTTCTTGTCATGAAACATGGTTAGACATCTTACAGTTGTATCAAAAGAATTTTCTCATTTTCTAAAGTTTGCACACGTTTTTTTCTCCCACACTCTATGTGGGTACAAGCTGACATTGTGCACAATTATTTCTTTTACCTGACAACACAAGAAACAATAAAAAATAATTAGTTAACCAATTAGTTAATTAACTATGAGTAATAAAGTACTTTGTTTGGTATTTCAAACAAGGGGAAAATAGTACTTGACTTAAGTGGGGGTATAAGCTGAATTAGTCCCCATTTATTTTAGGCTGCCTTCCCATGCCTAGTGAGCACAAATATGGAATAGAAACAATATCTACAATCTTCCATGTTCATAAACTCTTCGCTAGCAGAGTGGTTACCGCGTGGGCTTTAG
Organism: Biomphalaria straminea; assembly: GCA_021533235.1. Lineage (NCBI taxonomy): Eukaryota > Metazoa > Mollusca > Gastropoda > Planorbidae > Biomphalaria > Biomphalaria straminea. The sequence goes on from JADKLZ010003886.1 coordinate 9,990,268, forward strand.
AAGGCTGTAGCGCGTATGTTCGAATTCAGGTCATTCACCCTTAAATTATTTTTTTTTATAAATACTTTTTTATTGTTAGTCACGATCAATTTTGATCTAAACTTATTGATACAAGTACGCCTAATAAAAGCTTTGTTTTTTTTTAAAGTATTTTCATGTTTTCATGAGTTTTAGAAAGAATTATTTCAGATCTTTCGATGTAAAGGGAGCAAAATGATGTCAAACCTTTCCATTTCTGTGGCCAGCGCAACGTTCTATTGCCTGTACTTCCCATCGCATGACAGATAACGATTAAAGTCACTGGGATTCGTACTTGAGACCATTTGGTTCTGAAGCCTTGTGCTCTACCACTCGACCATCATGCTCTTAGAGTTTTAGCAAAAAAAAAAGAAGAAAAGTTCGTTGTGTAACCGAATGAAATATCATTCACATTCAGTTTTCTAGACATTGACATCTCTTTGGGATTTGGAAAATGTCTGTTTTAAAGGAATGCAAAGTAAATATACAAAGAGAGAGACTGGGGAGGGGGCGGTGGGTACGTTATAAAATTGTTATGAAAAACCTTGTTATGAGAAGGATAATGAAAGAATATAAGAATAACAAATGGAAACTTGGATAAGATGTAGAAGAAGAGAAGCTGAAAAGTGTGCGTGTTTGTGTGTTTATATATATATATATATGTGTGTGTGTTTGTGTGTGTATGTGTGTGTGCGGTCTGGATAATGGAGAGATGAGCTCAAGAAATGTCATGTGAATAGTCTGTAGAGATTAGAAAAATAGAGGAGGGGGGGTGTTCACCCCTTTCCTTTATTTCAACTTCCTACGATGTAAGAAATGAATGTTTTTCTGTTTTTTTTCCCTTCCCAAGAGACACCTGGTATTTAGGTTTAAATAACGTCACAGGACACAATGTCAAGACGAGGCTGATCATTAAACAGAAAAAACGCTAGAATTATGGCCATCCGCCAAAAAATAATTTGACAAACGAAAGGATCGTCTTAAGTCCGACTAATATCGGGGTGTATCTTATCGTATAAATACAGACGTTACTTCAAAAAAAAAAAAGATGATTATATCCCTAGGTCAATCAAGTGGGTGTGGTTGTAGAACGCAGGCATAATGGATATAGGACCTGGGACATAGTGAACATGAACAGATATAGTCAATGCCCTAGGAGTTGGTTGGGAAGGAGGTGTCTGTGTGGGTCTCGACCTCCTTCCCCCCCCCCCTTTGTCTCTAGTCGAGGCGCCATTATCCCCATAAAGATGTTTTTCCCACAGCAACGCATGGAGCTCCTCACCCCCAGTCCTGTCTATACAACTTTCATTACTACGATAGGCTCGTAGCGCAAACACTCGGTCCGGGGTCCAATCGCTACGAACTGCTGAAGTTCTCTTTGACTACGGGGAATTTCTTCATATTCCTATACTGTAGCCACCACTAAACCGTATTAGAAGCCACTATACCTCAAAGAGACAGCAACTACACAGTTTTGAGACGCCATTCTTATCGCTTTCAGATGACGGCCCCGCTGCGGATCGGTTGTTGGACTGGGTTGTTCACTGTTCAGGGTCGGCTTGGTTCATTCGAGGGCCTAAGCGAAGCGAATAGGAAGGCTCCAACTGAAATAGAAAAACAAAACAATTAAGACCGAATTAAAAGCCATTCTGTATGATCCTGTTTTTTTATATCAAACTTAAAAAAAATGAATTCATATAGCGCCGATAGCACTAATGGACGATTCATGATCATCAGACTAGAAATAATGTTTGAACATTTCACCATAAGGAAGAAACAATGGTCCACTAACTTATGTAATGTAGTCTAATAAGTAGATATAAACATCTCCAAATCAACCTTGAATAGTAGTAGAGTCTTATAGCTATACATAGAGCCACCCAGTTCTGCTACGCTTGAAAACGAGGCTAGCAAACATAGAGCCATAGAGTTCTACTAAGCTTTACATTGGATCCATGTATCGCAATGTTTTCTCTTAAATAAAAAAAAAATTGAGTCCTGTGTGAGGCCTCCATAAATCGGAGGCCAATGCGGCAGCCTAAGGCCGGCACTGCTCTGATCCATCATAACCATGGAAAAGATTTTTTATCACTCAGCCAGAATAATCCAACGGAGGCCTTGTAGGCTACCCGTTGTTCTAGTTTCACGTGTAGACGTTTCCATCGATTCTAGGAACAAGCTGAAAATTTGCAAAAATTAATTTCTTTACCTGACAACACAAGAAACAATTTTTTTTTTAAATTAACAAATAAGTTATAAAGCACTGGTAATAAAGCGCTTTGTTAATATATCTCAAACAAGGAAAAGAAATAGTACTTGAATGAAATGGTGGTATAAGCTAAATTTGTCTCCTTTATATTAGGCTGACGTCTCAATTTTATGCGTTACGTTGAGACCAAGGGAAATAGACCCTCTGTTCTAGATAGTTTAACCAAAATTGTCTTGGTTTGAATTTTTTTTGTTTGTGGGTATAGGAGGGGGGGGGATTAAGCAAGCAGTTTTACTTGCTAAAATATCGACCTTATCTGTTGAAGTACATCGGATACGCCCTTGTTGTGTTACTATCTTTACTTTTCACAGTTGCTGTTTTTTTTCCCCCTGGCGTGTCTCATTGTGTCCTCTGGCCTCTCAGATGCTGGAGATAAAAAAAATACATTTCTGATTTTTCCTTTCTATTTATTATTTTGTGTGTGTACAAATATTGCGAGCGATACAATCTTCAAAGATTGCATTGACACAAGGTCTTCACATTAAGGTTTCCATGGCAACACAACAGGAACTCAAAAGAAACCATCCGCATCTTTTAATCAAGTCTCTGCGTTTTCTCTTTAACCCGCTTAATGAACCGGAAATTCATTAAATTTTTCTTTCAAGCAGACGCCAGTGATACCTGACGTCATACCCGACGTCATTCTTATTTTAACAATGCCACTCCCCCCTCCACAGCGCATTTTTTTAGATAAATGTAAATGTTTTCCAAAAATGGATTTTTTAAAAATTTCTCTTTATTCCCATAACAAAATTCTAGATGAAAAACCTAAAATTTGATTTAAATATATTTATTTGTTTACATATACCTTATCTTATCTTATACAATACAGACGTTACTTCAAAAAAAGAAGATGATTACGTCCTACGCGTCATGCATTCAGCCATGCATATTAACCAATGACTTTAACTCTGCCAGGTCACTGGTTTTCTTGGCTAGCTCAGACAACCCATTCCATGCTTTAATGGCACTAGGGAAGAAAGAGCACTTGTGCAGATCTGTCTTAGCATAGGGGACGAGGAATGTGCCTTTATCTTTGTGTCTTTCTGAGTATTTTATTACATTTTGTTTTTGTATTTGAAGATTATGGTCCAGTGTTTTGTCTATAATTGCTACTTTACTTTTGAGTCTTCTATCCTTAAGGCTTTATATTTTTGTTATATCGCTATCTTATTATCATTTATAAGCTAAACGTGTTTGTTTGTGTGTGTTTGCAGCCCTGACAGTGTAACGAGGTTGTCAGTATTGGTACACAACGACCCAACATTCCGCGTCGTAAATCATGGCGGACTGGGGCTAGGCAACTTCCGGCAGCTTTTCTTCTTCAGCAGCAGCAGGCGGAAGCCGCCCAGAGAGAGGAAGCGCCGTTTGAGGATATCAACATGATCGTTCTTCAGTCCAGCCTTTGTGTAGATGTAAGTTCTAGTTTTGTGCTGCTGTTTGTTTGTTCTCTTCATTACGTAGTATGAAAAATACATTCTGCTTTCTTTTTAATGACCAAATGAGATAGTAATGATTGGTGTGTATTGATTGACACCACCGTTAGTTCTTGCTTAACGATTTTTCCCATTAGTTTTAGCTGGTAGGTTGTTTTGTTTCTTTAGTTTTTTGTTATATTTTTTTTATATCAACTCTGTCTGTCTGTCTGTCTGGTAAAATGTTTGAACTCCCACTTCCCATTCTCGAATCAAATTGAAGCTTTGCTCATTTATTCATTGTACCTAACAAGACATGAATCGATTAGAAACATTAACCAATTAGTTAAATAATTATAGGTAATTAATTACTTTGTTTGATATTTAAAAAAAAAATAAGGAGAATAAATGCTACTTTATGAGAGATGTGGATGTATATGTGAATTTAATCCCACTATTATGTTTTGTCATTTGTTTCTCCCACTCCACAGTTTCGCAGAGATGAAATTTTGTGAAATTATTCATAGTCGATAACAAAAAAAGAATCAATCCAAAAATTAACCAATTAGTTAATTAATTAACTAATAGAGCATAAAGGGAACTAAACCCAGCCATTTTAAGATATGGCAGTAATTACCTGTTCTTTCCCTTAGATAAGCTTTGTTTTTTTTAAAGTATCCCTTTTTTTCTTTTGCTTGTTGCAAGTGCAACCTTGTATTCAGTATTGTTAAAGCTTGTCTTTGATTGTAACATATTATTATAAATATAAAGTTCTAAATATTTCTAAAAGATCTCCATCCCGTTCTACATCCCTACATATCCATACATGCCTGTTTCATGTCTAGTTAACAATGTAACAACACCATCTCACGTTAAAACTACTATAGTACTTCTCTGTCCATTTTGTTTTCTTAAAGTTTGAAATGGACAATTAGACATACAACCAGATGAATTAATGTTCTCACGTTTACACTACAGTATGTGCCGAGAGAACATTCCATCTCTTGAATGCCGGGTCTAAGTTCTAGTAAATGTAAATTCTGTGTGTAGTTAATGTATTGTCTCCTTTCTTCATTATGTAAGCTTTACATTCAGTTGACTGTCGTAGATCGAATTTCATTGTCTATATCAAGATGTCTATAATGAAAAATTAAAAACAAAGAAGACTAATATGTAGACATCGAGTTGTATGTAGACTTCCTATTACGTATTGTGTGTAAAAACGACTTTGTATTAGAAACTCTATGACAAGATTGAGGAGTGCTCATATCACGTTGCTAAAATACTGAAATACTTTTAAAAAAAAAGGTGGAAAAAAAATATTTCTCTATGTCTTCGAACATCTATTTCTAGCATTGTCCAACGTACTCTTTCTTTCTAGCCCGTATAATCTGATTCTCGGGGCTCGAGTCCCTGGTGAGTTGGGCCCAAGTTTCCTGTTCGCTATTAAAACATAGTTAATGTGTGTGTGTGTGAGTGTGTGTGTGTTACAGCTAACGCGTAGGTGTCACAGCGTTTTCTAATGACAAAGAGTCTTTGATTTTTGTTCTTCTCATAACAAAAAGCTTAGCAAGTTACGTCTATAATAGTGCTAACTTTGAGAACCATCGCTACATTGCGAGATCTTAAAGATTTATAATGGGCTTTGCTTATTTAAATGATACTTATATTCACTTTTGTTAGAATAATAAAACTTCTTCTAAGTTATTAATATTTCCATTGTACTCTGTCGAAATGTAATAAATAAAAAAAAATACAATATGTGGAATATGGAATAAATATATTGCTAAAACCACAAGGACTTGAACAGAGGCACATTAAGACTGAACACACGCACGCACACACACACACATCACACACACCTCTGTGTTAAACTTGTTTTAACAAACAGAACTTGATATTTGAAAAGGAAATTAATACAAAAAATCTATCCACCAATGTTTTTGCTTCAACGGATGTAAAAAAAAAGTTATTAACATCTATTGAAATAAATTCAAGACTTATTTTCAGACTTAATTGTCTCTGACCAATTTGAACTATCATTGTTAGTTTAATACAGGGGTTCGCAACCTGTGGGTCGCGACCCCTTCGGAGTCGATTGACGATTTGCCAGGGATCGCCTAAGACCATCAAAAATATGGACTGTCTTTTCTTCTATTGCTGTATGTGTGTGTGTGTGTTGGAGGGGGAAGGTCGCAGCAGAGTGAGAGATAATGAAAAGGGGGTCGCCGAGCTTAATTAAAAGGTTGAGAACCGCTGCTTTAATAGGTCAACTAAACACTTTTCCTGGTAGAAATATTTGTCCAAACATGTGTGGATATTTTTGCATGTGTATATATTGTCATTTATGCTGAGGTGGACAATTATAATTAAACTATATTTCCATTTGCATGGATTAATACAATTATCTTATCTTAATATTTGTCCATATAGATGAAACCTTTATTCTGCAAGTAATATTTGTCCCAATAAGACCAACGCTTTTTTTCTGTCAGAAATATTCGTTCCAATCCATTCACCATTTGTTCTTTAAATGTGTGAATGTGATGTTATCGATCGCATCTCTCTGTGTCGGTCACTCAGTGTCCATTGTCTCTAGCCACTTTGTACTCAGGCAGTTCAATTATTTACACTTTCTTGCACTCACTGCAAGCCGCGTAAGGAACTTACTATGGAAAGAGGGGTGGAGTGTGAGAGAGAGAGAGAGACGAATGGACTGAGGGCTCCCACATGGTTTACCACCATAAGATTTTGACGTCACTTCCGAGATTGTACGCTCAAGATCACGAGCAGGAAATCTGAGATCGAAACTTTTGGTACGCTTAGCGAACTGGTTGTTGGATCAAGACTTTTGGTACGCTTAGCGAACTGGTTGTTAGATCAAGAGAGAAAATAAAGCAACTTCCAATACAAATACTTAACTTTGTAGATTAAGTCACTTACGAGAACATAATCATCATTATTATCATCATCATCATTAGCATCATAATTATCATCATCAACATTAGCATCATAATTATCATTATTATCATAATTATTATCATCATCATTAGCATCATAATTATCATTATTATCATAATTATTATCATCATCATTAGCATCATAATTATCATCATAATTAGCATCATCATCATTAGCATCTTCATAATTATCATTAGCATCATCATCTTATCATCATCAGCAGCTGATGATCATCATTAGTATCATCTTATCATCATCCCGATCATCATCATCATTAGCATTATCGTATATGGAGCATCTTCATCATTATTAGCATCATCATAATTAGGATCATCTTCATCACTATTGACATCACCATCATTAGATTCACCATCATTATCATCATCATCATAATCATCACCATCATAGCTATTATTCGCTATCATCACCATTGTTATTACTATTATCATAATTGTGCCAATAACGTTTTCTTCACTTCTGCAAGTCAGAGACCGTCCGCACTGACCTAAAAAATTACACATGCCTATCATTCTGGACACAATCTTAGAACCCTATTCAATAAAATATCCAGACAACCTGATTAAAAATGAATGTGATTATATATTGTTGATGGTCTGTGTGTCAATAAGTAGATCAATAGATGCTGATGTTGCACGCGAGTTCCTTGAACACAACAACAGATTGAACAAGAAGGTTAAATTGAATAAACCAAAGCTGATAAACTTCAAACATTTTAATCTAAAGAGCACAGTCCTGTCGTCGCTAAGCTACTTATAATCTACTTGTCCGTAATTAATCAATTTCTATTCTTACTTTTTAATTACTCCTCACGTCACTGAGGACCCGATTAAACTTATACGCGTCTTGTGTCATTACAATATATATATATATATATATATATTTAGATGTACAATTAAGTACAATACTTTAAATTGAATACACAAGGTTATACTTGCCATTGATAAAGAAATACCATGTTAATGTTATATGACTTTATTGCATGTGTTCCTTATACACGCTTAAAAGTCCAAAGTCATTGGTATGGCTCCTGCTTCGTGGTCGAAGATGTTTCATTTCCTATAAACTTGAAGATGGCTATTAAGTCCAACTCGCACCTTAAAGGTCATTAATTCATTAATTAAATAATGTCTAGTGTTTTCTTGTTTAACGAGATCTCATTAACAGTATAACAAAAAAAAATAGTTAGAAAAATTTATACATACACAATTCAAGTGTGTTTTAATGGTATAAATTAGTATAAATCAAAGAATAATACTTAGCAGATTATTGTTTGTATGTAGTTATGAAGTTACATAAGTCGGTCTATAAATAAAAAGTTTAAAACTTCAATATTTTCCACCCTACCCGGTATATAGTCCAGAGGCTTCACTAGGGTGGGTGTCAACCGGTGCGGTAAAATCAGGGTGTCTCCCCCCCCCCAGCGTTCCACTTATTCTTCAAATAAAAAACTATCGTTGTTCAGTTGTTTTTTGCGCAATAATACAGTTCGTTGATTGCTGCTCCACAAAGTTTAAATGAGTATCGATTATGTTTTTTCTCGTACATATTATCGTTAATCATTACATATTAACATCTACGATTTTTTAAATAGAAAGAAATTAAAAACCAACTGAGCATGCTTTCCTAAGTAAACATTAAACAGCTCTAATGGAAACTTTTGAATATTATGATCACATATAGTGGTAGTTTCATGAGGACAACTAATGAAAAATGCAACTTAATGAAAAGTATAATGATAGGTACAAAAATTTTTAATGAATTTTTTTAACATATAAAAGTTTACAATAACTTTAGAAAATAAATATTTAAATTTCCTTTTCAGGATTTCAAATTAGAAAACTTATAGAAAAAACTTTAAACTCAAGATATCTTTCTACTTCGTTTTCAATGGACAGAATTGCTTGATTTGATTTCAAAAAAATAGTTGTTAATTAATGTTGTTAAATGAGAGAACGTTGTTAATTGATGTTTTAATAAGAGACCGATATTAGTTAATGTTTGAATGAGAGAACGTTGTTAGTTGATTTTTAATGAGAGAACGTTGTTAGTTGATGTTTTAATGAGAGAACGTTATAGTTGATTTTTAATGAGAGAACGTAATTAGTTAATGTTTTAAAGAGTGAACGTTGTTAGTAATTGATTTTTTAACGAGAGAACGTAATTAGTTAATGTTTTAATGAGAGAACGTTGTTAGTTAATGTTTTAATGAGAGAACATTGTTAGTTGATGTTTTAATGAGAGAACGTTATTAGTTGATTTTTAATGAGAGAACGTTGTTAGTTTATGTTTTAATGAGAGAATGTTGTTAGTTAATGTTTTAATAAGAGAAGGTTGTTAGTTAAATTTAGTTTTGCAAAGCTTCTTTTCACATGACGCCTTGTAAACATGCATTGAATTCAAAGGCTGGTAGAGATTCGTTGCCGTATTTCAAAACTTTGCTGCATTCTAGATTCTAGTTTTAGTATTTCTGTTCACATATCTTGCCCTCAGGCCCAATATAAAAGAGATTGATGTACTCAGTATTAACTTCTTGCTCTCTATTTGAATAGTAAATGTTAAGAATACTTTCCTGATATTTTCATATTGTTAAAACGTATTTTTCTTTTGCATTAACGTGCTAGTTTGATTTGAAAAAAGTTATCTTAATAACATTTTGAGCTAACTTTTCACATATTTCGTAGAGGAAATGTTTAAGTGCTCGAGCTTAGCCACCACTTCTTTGAAAATAATTAACACTTTAATTTGAAGATACCTTTGTGTTTAGTTTATTTTTTTGAGTACATCTGCCAATAAGAAAGTCAAGCAATGAAAGTTATTCATGTATTCACAGACAGCTGGCAATCATATTTGTGCTGCGCCTCTAGTGTTTTTATATTATTTTCAGAGAGACGGCAAAGATTTTCACCGTCACACTTTCATAAAATCGTTCTTTCATGTTTCTAACAGCAACACCATGAGCACACCAGCGAGTTATTCATATGACACGCTGTCATTAATTATATTATCCTATCTATTAGTATTAGCGGCAAAGAAAGAAAACCCTTTTTCTAGAGAACCAAGAACGTATAATTAGAAAATATTTTCCGATTAAGAATTTGGACCACATATGGTGTAAACGGTGTACAAATCTATTCAAGTTTCATTTCTGTTCTTCATTTATTACTGCCTGCACCTCTTCATGAATCCTTGACATTTTAGCTGCATTACCATGTCCCTGAGCTCATCATATCGATACGTTAAGCCCATCTCTTTTCAGTCGTTTTAAATTATCAGAACTGATACACCAGATTTGGCCCACATTAAGAGGAATATCCTATATTTCTGTCATTTCACCATTACCATTGCTACTGTTAATATATCTTACAACTTCAGAGATCTATGTTAGGTCTTATCTAAACGTCCACTATTTATCAGATAAAAAAATCTTGCTATTGATGTTTTCCCATTTAGAATAATTTTATTCAACAATTTCTAAGCTTTATGATTTTGCTTCTGTCACATTTTAAAGTTGTTGTTTTTTTTTAAGTGCCTTTTTACACTTGGGTGTCACCCCCTATCGGGTGTCACCCGGTGCGGACCGCACCCCCCGCACCTGCCTAGTGACGCCTCTGATATAGTCCACTCTTTTACCAAATAAAAAAGAACAGTGTCTAAAGATTGTTGAAATAAATGTGAGAAGTCTTCCTTTTATGTCATCTTTTTGATAACAACAAATCAATTGTGACCTTAAATTGTCAGTATCCTGATATTTCTGGGTTGAAATTGGCTATTTTGTCTTGACCCTTGAATCTCTTCACTTGTTTGACACAAAATGGTTACTAGATCACAAAATAACTTATAAGGACTTACATTGATTTAATTATGGTTGTTAAAGAGTTCGGCCAAACGTCTGCAAATCGAATCTCATTGAATGGGAAAGCGCTTTTCTTACGCCAACACCTTTATGCTAAGTAATTAATTATTACAAAGCTTTCTCATTTTGTCTGTCTGTCTGTCTGTCTGGTAAAAAGTTTCTGCACGTTATTTCTCCCATACCCAATCTCAGATCAAGTTGAACATTTTCACAATTATTTCTTTTCCCCGACTACACATAAATAGAAAAAAAAAATTACAAAGAGAGTTTGTGTGATACACAAACTCAGAGGCGGCCCCCGTCGGAGTCGGATCCCTGTCAGATCCGCCTATTCGCAAGATGTTTCGGATGTTCTTTCTAAGTTGAAAATAATTAACTTCTCGCTGGACGACGGAGGATGGCGAGCAGGGTATAAAACTGCCTTATCTTGATGTTTGCGCACTAGACTTTAGTTCGGATTTATCGTTGGTACCTGGCACAATTCCTGTATGCTATCATCCTTAAACTATCGCAATATTTCTGAAAGAACAGTAAAGGTTAAATCATTTTTTCAAAAGCCTTTAGTGTTTTTTTTTTTTATCTAACCGTGACGGACAGACCAACCAACAGACAAAACGCACAAAAATATGCTTCTTTCATTCTAATGGGGGCACTAAACAATTTTATAAAAAAAAAACTTATTTTTAAAAAATTTTAAGAAATTATTTTAGAATGTCATTGCCGGGCCTTACGCTAGTACACGAAAGCCGCTGCTAAAAATTCATCTTAAAAAATGTGCGTGATATTTATATGTTAGGAGTATTTCCTATAGTAATATTTCCTTCCTTACATTTACGTAATTGTTTTAGAATTGGTGTTTTGTTATTAAAAAATCGCTTGCATAATTAATTTTATAAATTAAACGGTTGGCTTTTAGAAAACTAAAAGTAGCCGTTGCACCTCAACTTTTCAAGCCGCATTTACCTGTTACCTGTCCCTTAGTCTGGTGGACCGTTGGAGCACCAAGCAAGACTCGTAGACCATCTTTCTCCATTCCTCTTTATCCTTTGCCCTGTTTATCCGCATTTAATGGCGAAAAAATATTTTTCGTATCTCTTCTAGTTTTGGCGCCCTGTGTGTGACAGACGGACATTTTGCACAAACCTAAAAGCGGCTTTTCCCCTTACGGGGGCCGCTAATAACCAATTTATTAATTAACTATTAGTAATACCTTTTTTTTGTTTGAAAAAGAAGAAAGTGAAAGAAATAGTAATTGAGTGAAGTGGTAGTATAGGCTGAATTATTCCCCTTTATAGGTCGTCGTCTGAATCTTAATGAACACAAAACTGAAAAATAGGTCTCGACTACAGAAACAAAATATCACAATCTACCATGTTCAAAAGCTCTCCACTAACAGAGTGGTTAACGTGTTGGCTTGAGAAGCCTGAAAATTCTTGAGCCATGAGTTTAAATTCAGGTCCTCCCCCCTCTTCCTTTTTTTTTTATAAATGCAGTATTATTAATCTAGAACTCAGATCTATTGCACATTTAATGACATGACTGATCCAAACTAATTGATACAAGTACGCTATATATAAGCTTTGCTATGCCAGAAAGTATTTTTAAAAATGTTTGATCTTGTTTTCTTCTAGAGTGACCATGTCTCTTGGTGTGAGTCAATGTGCGTGCCTCTAGTTCAGTGTTAGGTGCCATTCAGTACAGGTTGTCACACTGACTTTGAGTACCGCCAACTTGTCACTCCTAATGATTTTAGTCTTACGGGTAACAAGACAAGGCCGGCAACTCTTTGTTTTGTATTCTCTATTGTTAGTGGATGATGTCCCTTACTGATGAAACCCGATTAGACGCAAGTTCCATCAGACAATGCGACACAGGGAGGCATGCTGGAACAAATCCATAGACACTGTTCCTTGTCGTAGACACTGTTCCTTGTCATAGAATTGATTTTTTTTTGGTTTTTAAGTTCTGACATCTCTCCCGCTATGTATAGAGTCTCGAGTGAACTTACTATGACAACAGTCAGAACATTTAAAAAAAAAAGTTAATCCTTATTATGCTTGGGAGTTCATGGGTGAGCTCTGTATCCTCAGTTAGATGGACAGCACGGTTTGATAGGGGAATTCTAGGGAGGAATAGCAAGTTTGAAAGTACCATTCTCCTCCGCACCTGTCCCTTTCATTGTAGGGCTGCTGTCACAGTTCGCGTATCAATATTCCTCCACTTTCCACGCTCAGCATTTGGTCTTAGCAGGACATTAAGAGATTGGTTGATCCATTGTTCAGCCAGTATATCATGTATTACAGAGGTTCCACTTGCCTTGTTGTAATAAGTGTAATTAATGACTCACAAGAAAACATTTTAATGAATGTATAAATCTTGTAATGAGATAGGTCTCAGATACAGCAGCATCTATACTAAATTAACTCTTATTGTAACTTATTTACTTTTTTTTTATATCCAGACATATGTTTTGAAAAGTAAAGTCTGTTGGCCGCTGTGCTGGCCACATGACACCCTCGATAACCGTCGGCCATAGAAACACGACCGTTACATTATCGCAAATCTGAAAATAATACAAGCTGTGTAGCACTCCAGGGTTGTCTCCTTCGGTTGCTGTCAGATGTACATTTACAATTATAAGAATAAGGACATGAGTCAGTTATTATATGATCACAATCAATTGAGTTACTTTATCATACAACAGACTTTGATTACTTCCCTTGCCATGTGTAATCATAATATAGAAGAAGATTGATTGATTGAAAATTAACCCTGTTATTAGTTAACTTAAGCCTTGAATGACTAAGCGATTTTCAAGGTAGAAATCGCAGAGGTCAAATAAAACAAAAATGTTTTTTTAATTCTCAACTATTAACCAATATTGTTTTTTTAAGAAGCCATTTAAATTTCTTAAGTCTAAAATATATTTCCATCCGCTTTGAGCGCTTATCAACTAAAAACATACATAATGGTTTTAATGTATGATTATTTCTATACAGATCTACATTTAGATCTTAAACTGATTCTCTTCTAGATCTAGATAATTGTCAAGAGTGATGTGAGGGATTATCATTAGAGCGATGAGATTATCAAATATGATTTTAAAAAGCACACAAAATATTGTATGAAAGTGTAAGTGTGTGTGTAGAAAATGACTCCAATTTAAAGTGTGAACACTGTAGTTCATCTTCACTATCTACTGTACATACTATTAGACATATATAGAGTAGAGTGTCAGATTTGTAAATATTCTATTATATAGTTATATATAATTATGTATATAATTAATCAGATTTGTAAATATTTTATTATATAGTTATATATTATTAAGTATATAATTAATCAGATTTGTAAATATTTTATTATATAGTTATTATATAGTTATATATAATTAAGTA
>JADKLZ010003886.1:10005633-10016187 GCA_021533235.1 Biomphalaria straminea
CTGTGTAGCTACCAGTCAAATAATCCGATGGAACGATGTGTCTTTGTCTCTATGGCCACCGTCAGTCGCGAAGCGACTATGGATCATCTCATTTCCATGAGATGAATGCCTGGGCATAAGCTGTGGTCGGAACGATGTCGCCCACACATCAGTTCCCCCCTCTCCACGCAGCTGATGTATCCAAAGGAACGGCAGTGCCGATACAGTTTGGGGTCAGCAGCGTCGCAGGTTCTGCCAGAGTGTAGCACTGGGTGCTGCAAACTGCCTTAGGGTCGCCAGCTCCTGATTTTTCCTCAGGGTTGACTCCCGAAGCCTTTCCCTTGATTAGGTATAACTGCAAGGCAGCAGAGGTTTGAATTCAGAGTTTTCCTTCTCCTAGGTGGGTAGCCAGCCATGGCTAACGAGCCCCTCCTGCCCGAAGCTTACTGGTTAAGGCGCCAGTTACTCGCCTGTGCCCCTTCTCCTGTTAGTAAGAACAGTTCCGCCGGACTCAATATCTGAGCCACACGTGAAGGCCGGGAGTTGGACTGGTTGTCAGAGGCTATTTGAGACGCATGCCATTAGGAAGCATTTTATAGGTAGTGGAGTGCTTACATCCATTACCACTTCCGGCAATGACAACCTTGCGGAACCTGTGTCTTTGTAGCTACCAGTTAAATAATCAGATGGAAGTGTCTGTGTAGCTACCAGTCAAATAATCCGATGGAACGATGTGTCTGTGTAGCTACCAGTTAAATAATCCGATGGAACGATGTGTCTGTCTGGATATAAATAAGTGATGCGGTAATGTTTCCTTTCTGACCTAACTCTAGTTTTTCTATTAACTGTTAGAGAAAGCAGGTTGAAATAGTTGATATTTAGATCTATTAGGCAGCATTAGGTTCGTTTTTGCACCTCTAAAGTTTTACCTTTAAGGCTGAAGAGCTCATGAATTTCGGTGGTGTTTGTGATTCAGTTAAACTTCCGGAGAGAAGAGCTTGCAGACACGTGACTTGAGTGACCACGTGTCTAATTGCAAACATCTTTTAATTGGCTCCATGTTGGACAGAAGCTTCTTTTTTTGGTGGAAATGTTTTCTTGGCCCAGTTGTTTCCCCTTATCCATTTGTTGTGTTTTTCTACAGATATGAAAATGTTTAGCCTGGTGTCAACGTTTCTGTCAAGATGCTGTGGTATTCCATATTAGTTTAAAATATAAAAAAACACAACACAATACTATACGAACATTTACACACACACACACAAAACACACATAGAGAGAAAAGGAGAGAGGGGTGGTGAGAGAAGTAGAGATAGGGGGAGAGGAAGCAGGGCCGGCCCTAGGTGATTCAAGTCCCATACGCAAAGTGACTTTGGTGGCCCTAAATAAATAGAGAAAATAAATAAATATATGCATCGTAATTTACTTAGTATTCTACAAATGTTACGTAAACTTCTTGGGGGAGTCGGATCCCTGCCAGATCAGCCTATTCGCAAGATGTTTCGGATGTTCTTTCTAAGTTGAAAATAATTAACTTCTCGCTGGACGACGGAGGATGGCGAGCAGGGTATAAACCTGCCTTATCTTGATGCTTGCGCACTAGACTTTAGTTCGGATTTATCGTTGGTCCCTGGCTTAATTCCTGTATGCTTCCATCCTTAAACTATCGCAATATTTCTGAAAGAACAGTAAAGGTTAAATCATATTTTCAAAATTTAACGGTTTGCTTTTAGAAAACTAAAAGTAGCAGTTGCACCTAAACTTTTCAAGCCGCTTTTAATGGTGAAATAATATTTTTCGTATCTCTTCTAGTTTTGGTGCTTTGAGTGTGACAGACGGACAGACAGACAGAAATTCATTTTAAAAAATGTGCGTGATATCTACATAGTGATAGAATTTCTTATAGTAACATTTCCTCCCTTACATTTACGTAATTGTTTTAGAATTGGTGTTTTGTTATTAAAAAATCGCTTGCATAATTAATTTTATAAATTAAACGGTTTGCTTTTAGAAAACTAAAAGTAGCCGTTGCACCTAAACTTTTCAAGCCGCATTTAATGGTGAAAAAATATTTTTCGTATCTCTTCTAGTTTTGGTGCCCTGAGTGTGACAGACGGACAGATGGACATTTTGCACAAACCTAATAGCGGCTTTTCCCCTTACGGGGGCCGCTAAAAACTTCAACAAAAAAATCAACTTTTCTTGACTTGAAGGCAGCTAATTCTCGAATAATTTGTGAATAATCCAGAGACTTGACGAGACCCCGTTCGATAGGCGGTACAGACATTCTTGCTTTAGAGTCGTTCATAAATAGTTTTGTTTTAATTTCAACTTTGCAAAAACTTCTTCCATTCCAATTGTCACGGGTGAATGTGTGTATGAATGTTTAATCTATTTTTACATATGCGCGAATTACCGGAAGTGTGTTAGTTGTCAGAGAGAGCCCAGCTTGTTGTGAGAAATTTCTATAAATCAAATAAGAACATAAAACTAAAATGCTATTTAACCTTGGTTAGGCCAATAATAGAATATGCATCCTCTGTTTGGGACCCCTCAACTCAGGAAAACATAAGGAAACTGGAACAGACACAAAATAGAGCAGCGAGATTCATAACAAACGAATATTCACATTTCACTAGAGTAACACCTTTAGTAAAATCACTAAATTTAGAAACCCTACAGGATAGAAGACTTAAGAGTAAAGTAGCAATCATACACAAAACACTGAACCATAATCTCCAAATACAAAAACAAAACTTAATAAAATACTCAGAAAGACACAAAGATAAAGGCACATTCCTCGTCCCATATGCTAGGACAAATCTGTACAAATGCTCTTTCTTCCCTAGTGCCATTAGAGCATGGAATGGTTTGCCTGAGCTAGCCAGGAAAACCAGTGACTTGGCAGAATTTAAGTCAATGGTAAATATGCATGACTGAATGCAAGACGCGTAGGACGTAATCATCTTCTTTTTTGAAGTAACGTCTGTATTATATAAGATAATGATGTCGTAATGATTATTAAAGTTTCTCTGTGTTTGATCGAGTGTTACTTGTTTATTTCGCAACCAGGGACACCTAGACGTATTAAGACATAAGGTAGTTTTAAGCGATTCATAAATAAGGAGAGCTGTGAAACCAATCAACAGTGATGAATAGGTCCATATGAAAGCTGACACTGGAAACGCATGATCCTAAATCAAACTGAATGAATCAAGAGAAGACGAAACACTATCTGGAACAATTTTTAAACATATTTGCGATTCATTGCGTAAGTCATTCGAATCAATCTCTGTACCAAATGACTCAATAAGCGAAAGATTTGAATGCGCGTAACATTTCATCAAATTGTTTTTTTTTTTTTTTTTTTGGTTCTGCAATAATTTTGATATTTTATTGAAAACCAAAAAAAAAAGACAATAGTGACTTAAATTTGTTCCAAATGGGCAGTTAGAGATGAATATTTGTTCTCATAACATTTTTAAAAATTCCACTCGATTTTTATTTTGGATCTGTCGCCATTAATCCATCTCTGCTTTCACAATCCAAATGTTTACACAATTTACGTCATCTCAAGCTTGTGGCAGCTGGAAATGTGATCTCATTGCAATTCGAATTCTTGTGCGAATTATAATTCTAATTTACTAATTTTTTTTTCATACATCTTATTGTAATGCCAAACTGCATGTTTTTTCGGTTGCATCAAGTTGCTGACAATATTTAATCGAGTCAATAAACTATGCTTAAAAAAAAAAAAAAAGAAAAAAAGGTAGACAATTTCCTCCGAGGTATGCGATCACCCCCATATGTTATTCGTTTATATCTTCATACACCAGACTTAAAATAACGTCTCGACATATTCACTACAACGATACAACTGGATTTTCCTAACGTAAGTAGTCTAACAAACAAGTCAACCAAGCGTGACTAGCTGGTATAGAGCCATCATCATCCTTGACATGCGTGAGGTTAGAGCCAAGATTTGTAAGGTATTATTTAAAAAAAAATTGAACCTTACGCGAAGTCCTCCTTCACCAATTGGAGCCCCTTGGAAGCTGTCTAGTTTGTCTATGTCTAAGGCCGGCCCTGAAGGAAGAGAGAGAAAATGGGAGAGAAAGAGTTGAGGTACAGAGAGAGGGAGAAAGTCAGAGAGAGAGAGAGAAATAATGAGAGAGAGAGTGTGAGATAGAAAGAGTAAGAGAGGTAGAGGTAGTGGGAATGGCAGAGTGGAAGAGAGAGATTGGGAGAGTGGGAATGAGAGAGAGACTTAAAGAGAGACAGAGATATAGACAGTGGCTGAAAGAGGCTTAGATAGAGCCTAAGAGAGTGTTGAATTGACATTAAGACTGAGAAAGAGGGAGAGAGAGAGAGAGAGAGAGAGAGAGAAGGAGTGAGCTGAATAGTTCTACATTACTTAAATATTACTGTGGCTATTTTGTTTCATATCCACCTTATTTTGAATGTTTTCATATAAACATCTTATACTAATAGTTAAGCTAGTCTGTTCCATTGATTGCTGTATGCCTCTAAAAATGATCTTCGTTAATCCCACAACTATTTTAGCGACTTAAAAAAAGGGAAAGTACTTGTCCTAAGAATGAATGCTTCCACTAAGCCCTCAAACACTAAACTCAAGTAACGGATGTGAAGTAATCTCATACCGTGAATGGAACCCTGGGCCCACATACTTGCAGTCCACCAGCGAGGGGAGACAACTTTGGCGTGAATCTAATTCCCTGTCAGGAAATTCAGGATTTCTTGAAGAGTTCTGGCAGGGAATACCTCGCATGCAAGCTGTTTTGTATTCATGTGTTGTGTATTAGAAATATTCATCAGTTTGAGCACATATCCACACAAGTGTAAAATCAATAACTCTGCGTCTAATAGAGCTTGAAATAGTTTATAGGGCACTCTCAAGACACGTCCTAAATAAAGGAAAGCGCAAGTGCTGTGGACAAAGTACCTCCAAACGTATTATTTCAATGGTCAGTAAAATGTCTTCTGACACTGACTATATTTATCATTGTGTTAATATTATTTCTCTAATTATGTTGTATCATCGTTTGATAGTTAACTGTAAACATAAAATATGGACTACATTAACTATGATTTTTATACAAATATTGAGATATTAAAAAATATTTCTTTGGCTTTCAATTAGTTTATGTCTAACGTGCGATAGAGTTGTATCAAATGTCTTGTGTGCGTGCCATGCACAGGTCCTCAAAGGGTCGTTTCACGAGGATACAAGGACGACTACAGTGCTACAAAGAAAAAATGTTGGACTTTCCCTGTTTTTGGGATACAAGCTTTAGGTAATGGTGTATCTTGCCTGAAACTATTGGAACGGAGGTTCCAGGGTCTTAAGACTTTTAAAGACTCTTCAACTTAACTCTTACGGCTGTTACAAAAGAAGAATGCCAGGGTCTGTCCTGCTACTCTATAAAATATCCGGGCCGGCCACTATATTCTCAAAAGTCTTTAGGCCGACGACCCACGGCGGTGAGCATTCAGTCGAGACATTGTCAATTTAAATTATTGCCTACAATTAAGAACATTAAAAAAAATATGTTTATAAATGCTCTGTTAAAAACAATAAAATATCTATCTTAAATTTAAACTATTCGTAACAAAACAAATATTATACCTCAAAAAGTCTAATTAAAACCCCGCTAATAGTCGTGATAGTGAAGAGGATTTCATTAACATTTTATTTACATTAGCGCCTCTTTGATGTTGATATGTTGTAGAATCTAATTGAAAAGTTTGGAAAGTTTTTAACGCTTTGTATAGTAAAACTGGTAAAACATTACAAGAAATAAAAGCAGTTCTTTATATGTTCCATTAATAAAAAGAAAAACTTTGTTTGTATTGCTAAGATTGACTGCGTGTGTATTAACCTTTATAATATATATATATATATATATATAGTTTAAAACTTTCTGTGACTATAAAATAAAACTTGGAGTCCAGAGTACTGAGAAAATAGATCTGTGAAGGGAAGGAATGGAAGTATGACTATTTGTCTTTCTGTCTCTCTCTGTCCACATTTGAGTGTGTATGTGTCTGCGTGCGTGTATGTGTGTGTGTGTGTGTGTGTGTTGTGTTTGTGAAGGAGTGACAGAAATAAATTAACGAGAAGTTAACTTTCCTTGAAAAGATTCATTAACCCAGTCGTGGAAATCCTGCTAGGTTTTTTTTTTTTTTTTGTGAAACCACTTCAATCAGTCAAAGCAAACAAGACGAGAACCTTTCGGGTGCCCCTTAGCTTTTCAAATATAGAAATATGGTTCATCCGTCCGAGTGTCCAGGAATCCACCAAAACCCCCAAAATCTATTTCGATTTTTTTTAGTTACAAGAAAACGATTCAAACACTTCTTTAATGTAAACAATGTTGAGTAGGAACTGAATTATTGATACAAAACTGAAATTGTATAGGATGATTCACATCAGTTGTACATGATGATTAACATCAGTTGTACATGACGATTCACATCAGTTGTACAGCATGATTAACATCAGGTGTACGGATAATTCACATCAGTTGAAGATGTTTTACATGAGTTGTACAGGATGATTCACATCAGTTGAACTGGATGATTTACATCAGTTGTACATGATGATTCACATCGGTTGTACAAGATGTTTTGTTTCACATTGGTTGTACATGATGATTCACATCAGTTTTAAAGGATGATTAACATCAGTTGTAGAGAATGATTCACATCAGTTGAACAGGATGATTCACATCGATTTTAAAGGATGATTCACATTGTGTTACATCGATTGTAATGCCTATTGAAGTACACGTATTGATTTAAATGAATAAAGTATGCAAGACAGAGATTATCTGCGATTGTCTTACGTCACGTATCCAGCAAGAGAGAGAGAGAGAGAGAGAGAGAGAGAGAGAGAGAGAGCGAGAAAGTATAAAAAAATACGTACAAAAAAGAACAACCTATAGTAAGTGTAGTTGTATCAATTAATTTGGAGAGTGGATCAGTCATGCAATTAAATTGGCAATAGCTCTAGACCAGTGATTCCCAAAGTGGTCCATATGGACCCCCAGGGGTCCACGAGGACATCCAAGGGGTCCACAAAAGTGAAAAAAAGAATTGGGGGTCCATGACATGCAAATGGGGGTCCACGAGAGTGGATCTCATTTAAGAAGGAATTGACTTTAGAATAAATCTCACATTAAAGGAATCACCTATTATATCATACAAATATACATTATTAATACTTTATTATAGCTAGGCCATTACATTTTTATTACATTATTGGAAGGAAAAACATATTTTAAATTGTAATACCTCATTGGAATATAGCTAAATATCTCTTTTTACTATTGTAAGTCTTTACAAACAACATATTTCTGCAAACAAAATATTTCTCTATACAGCTGGCCGGGTCAACCTTGTCTGGTAATGATGTATTTTTTTTTATTCAAATTATTATGGCTCAAGAAATCCACGAAAACAGTTTTTCTATGAAACCTTTTACTAAAACAACAAATCTATATGAAAAATAATTTCCGTAGCAATGGAAGTCGAGCTTGCAAACCTTTAAAAACAAAAAGTTTCCAATGTGATTAGTAATAGTTAACGATACATAATAACTGTTACATAATGGGTTTAAATTTCAATTTTTGATAATAAATTTATTGTAAAAAAAAAATGAATTCAACTTAAAATGTAGTTTTAAATTACTTTTTCACTCCTCATGTCACTGGTTGAAAATTATGTAAACAAAATGTGCAATTGATGAATTTTCGAAAATTCAATATAACTTAAGCAGGGGGTCCACGGAAAACCAGAAAACATGTCCAGGGGTCCACTAGACTAACAATCATACATTTGTGCAATTAGAAATATTTAAAAAATTGTTTTTGGTTAGCGCTATTTCATGCTTTATGCTGGCTCAACGCGCTACGATCTTATTCTCTGAACCGGTTGGGCAAGGGGTGTGAATGTTACCGTCATCACTTTTGAAATGTTTTTATATATTTTTAAAATGCTGAAGCTCCTGAATTCGAACAAGAGGAGCCGAATCAGATACCCCATTAGTAAAAAACCATGCTGAGATTACTCCCTTAGAGCACGGAAGAAGAAGCGAGCAGTGAGTTGTAAGGTCGCTTTATCCCAGTACAAGGACAGACCCTCTGCCACACATGTGTCAGGTAGGGTTTCAGAACGTCAGGGTATGAATCTTTGCCCGGGTCCTCACCTGACTAATAATACTTTTCTACCGGGGTTACTATATAGCCGCGGCTCGTCTGCCTTGGCACCTCTACTAAGTACAAATAACAAGTTAGTACTTAAACAACAACTGCACACTATAACTGGATATCAGTGGATAACACGGTATATAAATCAAACAATATTTAATGAATGATAAAACGTTCCCCAGTTTTGGGTAAGTTGGTTTAATTCACGGTCTGCTGAATGTTGTTGATCTGGAATCGTTTTATTACGATCTTGTCAGTAACGTTTGTTAAGGATTGATCCTTTATTTCTTTTAGGGACTTGGGCTCTGGTTGAGTCAAGTTAACGTTATTGCTATGGTTCCGGATTGTGTTGTTTAATCTGTTGGGTGGTTATCACTTATGGTGTTGAGTGTGGGCGCTGTTAGCCCTGGTCGACTGTGGCACTAATGTTAAGGTGCGCTATGTTATGTACAATATATTGATACTATATTTGTAATTGCTTGTTGCAGTAATGAAATGTATTTCTCTATTATGCTTCATCATATTTATCATTCATTAAATATTGTTAAAGACTTCATACCCTAGACCAGTACACCTGACAGAATTGGGGGCAAAGATACTTATGGTACAATGAAGGGAATACTAATCACGCTGTGCATAAACAAGCTGTGCATGACAACATGGACCAGTTCTTTCTCTCTCATTACCTTGTCCCGATCATTCATCTTGCAGAGAACAAGAGGAGCCTCCTAATCAAACACACTAACCAATGTGCCAGCGAAGCGCTTAAGAAAATAGAAGATTTTTTTAGTCATGTATCGTTAGATTGAAACTTTAAAGCGGCAACTTATTTCTCTCTACAAGGTATCAAGGTTACTTACTCAACTTATACAGCCACATCCATCAAGTACAGTTTCTTTTCCTTGTTCGATACCAATCATAATAATTATTTATATGGCTGCTTCTGTCTCGGAAGACAATGGATGCGCCGAGATGAGTCACTGGCTTTGGTTACGTCTTGAGACAGGGCAGAATCTGGAGTGGCTGATCGGCAAACTATGCCGATCCAGAATAATTATTTACCAATAGCTAATTAGCTAATCGGTTAATTTTTGTTTATTGATTCTTGTTTTGTCAGGTAAAACAAACATTTCAACTTGATCTGAATATAGGGTGGGGGAGAAATGAAGTGTACACATTTTGTACCAGACTGATAGAGTAAGTTGATACAAGCTTTGTAACAAGAGTCAAACAGAGAGAGTGGGAGAGGGGAGAGAGTTGGAGAGAGATTGAGACAGGGAGAGAAAGGCAGAAAGAAGGAGGAAGAGATAGACTAAGAGAGAGAGAGAAAGAGAGAGAGAGAGGCGGAGAGAGACAGAGCGAGATAGAGAGACCTAGAAAAACAAAGATACATAGAATCGGGCAGAGAGACAGACAGAAAAATGAGAGAAGAAGAGAATGACAGATTTAAAAAGCAGAGAAGAGAGATGCTAACCGATTGGAAGATTCTATTATAATTTTTTTTTATTGAGTATTGTTCTTCCACAACACAACAATTGAAGTTGATTGATCTTCATCTCAGCCTTACGATATATCATTCACTGGACTGGGTCTTCAGATAGCTCTTTATAACATTTTACTTTTTGATACAGATGGTCAACAGCATTACCTTAAATAGAATTGTGAATATAGGCATGTGTGTATGTGTGTGTGTTTGTTTGTGTGTGTGTGTGTGTGTGTTTGTGTGTGTGTGTGTGTGTGTGTAGAGCAGCGAGAACTAGGATCAGAAAGATTGGGACAGGGGCGATAAATCGTTATAGCACTGCCTCTTTCCGACTCTTTTGGACCCCCTGTTTAAACGAGATGTCTACTTTAGCCTGACATTGACACGGGCTCACGTTTGGAGATCGACGACATTGATTGTAAACCTTTCTCTTTATCTGACCAGCTGGAAATAGATTAGAAAGAAGCTCCCAGGGAAAGTTATTGCAGCAAGAGCTTGGAACAGTTGGACGTTGATACTAGAAGCGAACTGAAGGATTATGGGAACTTAAAGTGTCTCTATGACGTTTCTTTGATTCGCTGCCTCAACAAAAAGTGAAGGAAGGAAATGAGGGGGGGGGGTAGACAATGACAGCAGACACAGTCTGTAAGAGGTCTGGGTTTAAGAGCGCGGACACAGTTTGAACATTGTCATTTTGGATGGAAACTTTGGTTGAATATCTTGGAACGAAAAATAACTTAAAAGATACAAAGAACGTAGTCCTCAGACTTTTACGAGTTCGAACTAACCTTACAATATGTACTTTGTTCTCAGATGAATTTAAATGTCTCACAGTCTTGGTTCAAAGAGTTAAAGATGACTTAA
>JADKLZ010003886.1:10035947-10045967 GCA_021533235.1 Biomphalaria straminea
AAATTGTTTTTGAGATTAAAGATATCAAATTGTTTTTGCAATTATAGGTATTAAATTGTTTTTGATATTAAAGATATCAAATTGTTTTTGAGAGTAAAGATATCAAATTGTTTTTAAGATTAAATTTATCAAATTGTTTTTCAGAGTAAAGATATCAAATTGTTTTTGAAAATAAAGATGTTCAATGCCAATGCAAGACAAACAAATGTAAGCTTTAAATATTATCTTTGAACAGAGGATGTTTTTATTTCTGAAATGATAAAGCTTGTCCTGGAAGATGAAGGAGGAGTGTGTATTTATCTTCATAGAGGCCAACAACTACTTTTTATTCACTTGTTTTGTATAAGCTGTTTTTATTTCGACTACACTGGGTTTTTTTTTAAAGCTTTCAATATATTTTCATTTATATTTCAAAACAATCCCAGCGGAAACTTGTATTCAGGTCAATGAACCAGACGCCCGGGGGAAGTTCAGTGATGATGTGATGCGATGACGTCTTGAGATGTTTGTTGATCTTGAAAGAGACAGTTACCGGCCTTCCAGAAAATGTAGGTCAATAAATCGCGAGATTGTCATTGAATGTAGACCTAGGTCTATTTCTTAAGTGAGTATGTTACTTTAAAAAAGAAGCTGGGTTTTTTTTTTTCAGGAGGGAACAAAAATAATGTTATTTTACAACGACTTTATTGTGGACAAAACTCTACGTCAGAGATCCGGTATTTTAGCTGGTTGCTGAGACCTCGAACGTCAATGACTTTAGATTGTTGTGCTTATGTTGGCTATACCGGAAGTTAAACGAAAAACAACGATGCACTTGTATGAGATTTTGTTGAGGTCAATGAGCTGCTTGGAGGAACTAGGTCGCTGTTAGTGGACATCACAATAATAAAGGTGATGACAGAATTACGTGGACTTATAAATGTGAAACGTATTTTGGAAGAGATCCACTTATGTTCAGTGCAACGCACGCCATGTTACTAAGTTTGCCTGCACCAGTTACAAGAGTCTCAACATCTGAGTTAAAAACAGTTCAACAAATATTCCCTTGTTTTCTTTTCTGTTTTTTTTTCCCAGCTTTATTCTTAAATCTATGAACACAGGGGCGTAGCTTGAACATCGCTTGGGGGCCCGGGGACTTGACCTCTTTTGGGGCCCCTGCATTTTGGGTAATATTTAATTTTTAATGTAAACACACTCATTTGGGCCCCCTGAAGTGGGGGCCCGGGGGATTCCCAAATTCTCTCCCCCCTCCTCCCCCCACCCTAGCTACGCCACTGTCTGAACAGTGGCCAAGGCACGAATAAGTTTATTGGCGCCCAGGCCCATGATAAATAGGAGCCCGGCCATTAAAAGAGAGCCATGTATTACTTTTAGAAAACGTTGACGCAATTTGTCTAAGGGCACGACATGGCCTATACTGTGCCGATGTGCCTAAAACTAAAACTAAACTAAAACTAAACCAATTTGTCTAATGATATCATTACTTTAAAAATAGTTCTATAGTACATTGGGAAGATGAAACACATCGGTCTGTACATCTACTGATACACACACAATGACTCCATTTCTTTCTTGTCCAATTCTATCTTTTAGTTTCTATGGGAAGGGGCTCCACCAGCTCATTCTTAAACGGCTCTCAAAGTACCCTTGCCGCCATCTCTGTGGGTGTGTGAGAGTGTTCTATTTGAAAGGATACATTCAACTTTAGTCTTTTTAATTGAAACATATTTTTATTTCAACTTTTGACTTTAGTAAAACACAAATAATTGTAACTGAATTTGATAAAAATCTATACAATTAAACAGACTACATATCTGGACGCTTTAGTAAGTATACAATTAAATAAACTACATATCTGGACGCTTTAGTAAGTATACAATTAAATAGACTACATATCTGGACGCTTTAGTAACTTTTTATTGCACATTTTGGAAACATCATCTTTCTAATTCCTTGATCAAGTATCTTTTACTTTCCAGTATAAATACAAACCTGTCTGACCAGAAAGGATTCATGAAAATGTCTGGACGTTGCTATGTTGATGTAATATGAATACATAAACTGTAACAAACTCTGCCACTCCAGAATTGGCTTGATCAGCCACTCCAGATTCTGCCCCATCTCAAGACGTAACCAAAGCCAGTGACTCAACTGGGAGCATCCATTGTCTTCCAAGACTTAAGGAGCCATTCGTTGTCTTCCGAGACAGAAGGAGCCATTCGTTGTCTTCCGAGACAGAAGGAGCCATTCGTTATCTTCCGAGACAGAAGGAGTCATTCGTTGTCTTCCGAGACAGAAGGAGCCATAGATCCCATGTCATGATGTCGAATGTCAAAATGCAGTGGCTCCTAAAGAAATTAAGCCCCCCCCCCCCGGGCACACAAATCCGTAGCTACGCCACTGCAGCTGATAGGATGGCAGCAGATAAAGAAGAGAGTGGAATAAAGAGTATCTTAGCAAGCATTGAATTACTTATTGTATTTGTAATCAAATCACCATAAATATTTTTTTTGTGGCTATTTTGTGAGACCTATCTTATTTAATGTTGTAGTTATACAAACAGACTAAGTCTTAACAGAATGTCTACAGAAGCAACTAACCCACACATCCTGTTTAACACAAACCATTAACCTGCCAGTAGAGACTGTGCGTAGAGAAAAACAAACACACACACGCAACTTTGATGTACACCCAGTTTGTAGGCCGCGAGAGGGCGTCTCTGTCTTGCCTTCGTCTGCTTGTGACGTCACTTTGAACAAAAATATCACACTGACATGACCAGGTCTCTTTCAAGTCTGCCGCGAGGTATGACGTGTGGGAAGACATGCTGTAAAAAAAACAAAAAAACGTCATTTGACGTCATCCTAACACTCCTCCCCCCTCCTCTCTCTTTCTAGCCGAGTCACAATGCGTATTTAGGTAACTCAAAACTTAGCGGTGGGAGGGGGGACATAGGAAAACGATTTGTATTTTGTATTCAAAACCAGACTTTGTCCAATCCCTAACAAGATCTTAGGAGTTTTGTTTTCGTCTTTAAATAGTTGTATCAAATACCTGGCAGTTGTATAGATCGCTCCCACGCGATATTCGGGGCTAGTAGATACATTATGAAAAAAAAAAATGTAGGAATGGTGGTGCTCACTACGGACTGGGATACTGACACATTAGTGTTCTCCAGTACATAATCTGGACAATATATTAGCATTGTACTCGTAGCACATTAAGTTCTACTTGCTGACCTGTAACAGCACACGATCTGATTCATTGGGGGGGGGGGAATACATCCGTATTTAGCTCATCACTTGTATCAATGAAACATTGCTACAAGTTGGGGTAGTTCAGCAGAGGCGGACTTCTAGTGGGATGGGCAAAGACTGCGTGAACTTCAAGTGGGTTGACTGGCTTGGTCATAGTGTGAGAACAATACAAAGTGAAACATTTCTAACAATTACAACTCCCGACACTTTAAAATCATTAAATCTGGAAATTTGTAACTTGGTCAAGTATTAAAAAAAAAGGTTACAGAGAAAGTTTGTGTTGAAACGCAAACTCAAAATCAGCCTCTGAAGTGATCCACTCACGCAAGTAAAAAGACAGGTTTCAATATTTTAGAAACTGTGAACTGCAAAGTATCAACCATCGCTAGAACAAAAAAGAAAGAGTTGTGGGTATCGAAAGTGTGGAAAATAATATTGTACTGTTTGGCCGAATAACGACATGCTAACACAGGATACGGAGATATTATTATTATTATTATAGTGTTAATAATAATATGCATTTAATGAAATGATTGTGATGATGATATCGTTCAACTTGACCATTGCCTAACTGACGATATTAACTGATAATCTAATTTATGGTTTTCTAAATAGTCTATCTCAGATTCAATCCCTCAAGGAAGAAACTTTACCCCTTTGGTTAAATATAAAAGAATACATATTTACCAAATCTTGTGTGTGTACTCTTTGTGTATTAATGAAACATTACTAGGTACAATTTGTAAATATATTTATATTTGACTTAAATACATACTAAACACTTTTTTTTTTCTGTTTTTAAAACAAAAGAAAAATTACTTATTCTAAATGAAAGAAGCTTGTATAACAGAAAACGATTAAAAATACAAATATTTTCATTACATTTTATTTTGGCAACAAAAGAAAAATGCAAGCTAAATGTAAATAAACCAATGAGTCGCCTCCCGTGTTTTGTTTTATTTTTTTTTTTTAACTTTTAATAGTGGATAGTTGTAAAAAAGTTGTATTTAATTTTAAAAACATTCGTGCGTATTTAATTTAAAAAATTAAACAGTTTGATTTAAAAAAAAAAGAAACCTCGAAAGACCTAAAATATCATAATAACGGATTTTAAATATCTTGTGTAGTTTCTGCGATCTAAACGAGACGGACGGACGGACAGAGAAATTACACAAAATTAAAACTGGTGATGATTGAAGAAAGCCCCAAACAAACATGTCAATATCCACACACCATTTCTCAAAGGACCTGCAGACACCTGCACTCTGCACTGATGATGTTGTATATAGAAGGAATAAGGGGGAGTTTCCTCTATGTGCTCGGCCTTCGGCCTGGTTTCTATTCCGAGCGTCCTTCGAAACGAACTATCGGTAATAGTTGTTTTTTTTTCATCTGCTTGGATTTTTCCCAGACAAAAGTTTGTTCAGACAGTCAGATGGAGGCAAACTTCCATGGACCTAAAGATTCAATAGTCTTAGACTCAGCTTTTATGACAATTTTCAAGAAAAAGATAAACCCATTTGCTGAATCAATTCAGAAGCGTAGATAATTGTCACATGATTACCAACATATCATAAACTGATTTATTCAAATTTTGTAACCCAATCAAATTTCTGACTCTATAAAATATAAGAAAATGAAAAAAAAAAAAAAATACTTTCCATATAAAGATTAAAACAGTTTACGCCCTACACTGAAAAACAAATATAATAAACAAAAGCCCACAATCGATTTTTTAAATGTTACTATTTAAGAAGTACAGATGACCTTATACATATTACTATTTATGGACACAAGTGTACAGATGTAACTATTAAAACTTTGAGATGTAGAGAAAAATAGATCATAAGAGAGGTCAGAGGTCAACAAAGCGACTGAAACTCATCGGTTTACCCTCTCCTGTTTCAAGCGATGAATTGTTTCCCTTGAATGTGGACTCCACCCAAACCAAGTCTGTTTCTAGATCTGAACCAACGCTTCAGTCGTGCACTGTAGAACGATGGTACTGTAAGTAGTTGCACACAGAGTCATGGTACTGTCAGTAATGTACTCAGACTAGTGTGATAGTACAAGGAAGTATAACTCAACAGTTTTGTGGTTTCATGTTTGAGTCGCACGTCCTGATGAACTCATGGTAATTTTTTTGGGTTGTTTGTCATCTCCGGGTAAAGTTTAATCCAACGTGACAGACTTCAAGGATGACCTTCTTTGGTTGTGTCTCGGTGACGACAACAAAAGTGTCCAATCTCTATAAGAGTTCGAGGAACAAAAGTGTCCCATCTCTAGAAGAGTTTGAGGAACAAAGTGTCTAATATCTTGAAGAGTTTGAGGAACAAAAGTGTCCAATCTCTAGAAGAGTTTGAGGAACAAAAGTGTCTAATCTCTAGAAGAGTTTGAGGAACAAAGTGTCTAATCTCTATAAGAGTTTGAGGAACAAAAGTGTCCGATCTCTATAAGAGTTCGAGGAACAAAAGTGTCCAATCTCTACAAGAGTTCCAGGAACTCTCTCTTCAATCTCTATAAGAGCTCGAGGAACAAAAGTGCTCAATCTCTAAAAGGGTTCGATCCACGACCGTTCACATGTTCATCGTGTATGTATATTATGGGCGAAGCCAGGGGGATCTTGGGGACTTTTGTGATCGATTTTTTGCTTTGATTTTGTTTATTTTGGGTGATATATTTTTTTATTGAACCATCACTTGTCCCAGCGCATCCTAGGGGGTTTTGATTTTAAAATCCCCTTCCATGTGGTTTTGCAGTTAGACCCTCTCTTCATATAAAACAAAACAACAAAATAATGTAAATGACAATCTCCGAATTCCAAGAGGGGGATTTTGATTTTAAACCCCCCACCGAAATTTTTAAATAAATAAATCACCAGATTCTATGAGCGTAGCCAAGAGGGGTTTTGTGTAAAAAAAACAAAACAACAACAACATTCCAGCAGGGGTTTGAAGCTAAAAAACACCTCTTCAATATAAAAATGCAAATTACACACTTAAAATTCTATGAGAGTAGCCAAAGGAAGGTTTGAGTTTAATATGCCCACCCTTTACAAATAGCTTTGAGGTTGAAAACCACCTCTAAAGAAAGCTGCAGTCACCACATTCTACGAGCGTAGCTAAGGGGGTTTTGAGTTTGTTAAAAAAAAATAATTTTAGTATAAAACCTTGCAACTGATGGTTTTGACGATAAAACTTCCCTTTTCGATATAAAATCTAAAGCAAACTACAGTCACCAAATTCCAAGAGCGTAGCCAGGAGAGGTTATTAATTTCAACCAGTCTCTGAGCTCCATTAATAAAGTGCACTGAATAGCATGGAAGTTGTTGCCGAAATTTAAAAAAAAAACTAAATGTGACTCAACAAAGATGGCTTAGATGGATTTCAGTACAGATCTGGTCTCATTCAATGAGATACTATGCCGAACTGGGAGTCGAACACTTAGTGAGGTTTTGACCCTGTGGTGCATGAGGTTTGTGGGGCATGTTCTCTGACTAAATGAATTACGTAGACCAAGAGATGACACAGAGACAGTTATGATGAAAAAGCAAATAGCGAAATCCTCGTATAACTTGGCGCCACACTTTCATGGAGGACCTCATCACAAAGAGAAAGGTACATTCCTCGTCACATATGCTAGGACAAATCTGTATATATGCTCTTTCTTTCCTAGTGCCATTAGAGCATGGAATGGGTTGCCTGAGCTAGCCTGGAAAACTAGTGACTTGGCAGAATTTAAGTCATTGGTTAATATGCATGACTGAATGCATGACGCGTAGGACGTAATCATCTTCTTTTTTGAAGTAACGTCTGTATAATATAAGATAAGACCTCAGAGCAGTGGACGCCTGGTGGGAAGAGGCTTCGGACATTGCAAGTGACTAATTTTTTGGTGGAGACAGCTTCTGAAATTTTGTATGATGAGTCAACTTCTGAGATTCTGTGTGATGAGTCAACTTCTAAAACTCTGTTAGATGAACGAATATTCGTTTTTTTTTTTTTTTTTTGTAATACAATAATAATAATATTTAATAGAATAGAATAGAATAGAATAGAAAGATGCACAGGGTTAGTGAATGAACAAGAAAGAAAACAAACTGGAGAATGCGTCTGCCACTTGCGTCATTTAAATTCCTACGACATACTTTATATGGTATTTGTATTGTCACAACGCTTCTTACTGCATTCCCATACCAACGCAATCAACTGTAATAACATACAAGGCGAAAACAAGGTTGCAATGACGTCACATAGAATGTTTACCCTCTACCTGTGTCGTCCTGTTTGGTGACCTATTTTTTTTTTCCCTCGTATTTTTTCCAGGTCATGCCCAGTCAAGCTTGTTGGCTGGCGGAAATTCCCAAAAAATCCACCTCGCACAAAGTAATGGGCGTTTTTTTGCGTACACATATCATTGTAAGCTGACGCACAGACACGCACTGGGTATGGTACATGCAGAGTTGATAGAACGTTGTGTGATTGGCGGGAAAAGAGTTCATAGCAGATTTTCACAGGGCCTATATATTTGTTTATTTGTGCTTGGAGACGTCACCTCCTTTTGAATCTAGCTTACTAGCTTATATCAAAAATAATAAATTTGCAATAGTGTTGTAAATCTACGGCAGGCAACTCAACGATGTTCTACAGTAAATAAATAAGTCAAATAAGTGTTTTTTACTAGGACAAACACATAACAGCCTTCTGCATTCAAATAGAGTCTTTTTAGTAATTCTACCAATCCTTTTCATCAGCAACCTGAATACAGACCAACGACAGCCTCCCCCGCTGCGCTCTAGGTCCCCACTATATATATATACAGTCTTCAGGCAGCACAAAAGACGGCTCCTTAGTTTCCAACAGTTCAGGCTCTTCCTAATCACTAGATATATCATGTAGATACACTCTCTTTCCTCTATCATTGTGTCTTCCTGCTCTAGTTCAATAGTACATTTGTACGCACCACAACCACTGGTGCAAGGCAGAATTACACTATTTTGAAAAAAAAAAATGCATTGTCTTAGGCGTTTTCTGTTAAACTTGAGCATAACATATTTTATGATAATAAGTTCTTTGATTACAAATATTTTAGATAAATTATACCTACTGACAATTTTAATCGCATGTATAGATTTCTAGCAGTGCAGGATTTACAATTTTGGGGGCCCCTAGAGAAGTTCGCGGTAATATTTACACCAGGAAATAATATGGGAGTAGCCAGCTTTGGGCCTCGTCAAATCTAAATCCGGTCCTGGTGTAAACGTTACAAAGTTGCCTTTGGTCTATAATAGAGCTTACCATTGTCAATCAAAGCATGTGGTCGAGTGGGTTGGTGAAAAATTGTAAACGATGTATATGTTTTTAAATACCCTTGAAATCTGCAATGCATAAAATAGAAGTTTGAAAATACCACCAGGGAGTGATATGCGATGTGGTAAAAGTCTTCAAGGAAAATCTCTCAGCTGTTACTGTACTTTGAAACTTCCAAAAGTCTGTGATATTTCCAGATTGACATCCAAACTGTTTTGTTATCTTCGTCGTTAGGGTTGAACGAGTTTGAAATGTTTGTTCCACGTCGTTCACTCCTACCTTCAACTCAACGCCCAGAAATAACTTAAGCCACTGATACAATCGCTAGGGCGGTAACTATAATGGCTAGGAGCGCTAGTTTGAAACTAATCGGCGCATTAAAATATATATATATATATATATATACTTTGAAATTGAAATCAAGAATTTTAGGCCCCCGCAAGTGCATTTCTTAACTCTCCTCGCAGTTGGACAGCCCTTGCTGGGAGGGAGTATTGCTAAATACAAACATTAAGGCAATGAGAGCGAGGGGAAAGAGTCGTGGGGGAGGGGGGTCTCGTCAAGTTGAAATCATTTATAAGAATTCCCCAAAAACAACGAAGTAGGCCTGCACCTTTTTTTTTCTGTTAGTAAATCCGTGCATGTATTTGTGTACTGCTCCTGGTGTCATGGTAAGAACTACAAGTCTAAGTATAGCGCTGTGTAGCTTAAAAGACTATGTCTCCTTTAGTTTGTCTTTCTGCTCGGGTGTATGCAGTATGTCTCCTGGTACAGTTCTACTGTGTATTGCGTGTTACAGATAACTAGCTGCACACACCCAGTTTCAAAACTGCTCCTATCTTATCACGCTTAGATAATAAAAACAACTTGAAATGATCTTGCCGTTGATCATCCCCTCCCAGTCTTGTAATCAGGGTCGGCCTTAGGTAATTGGAGGCCCTAGTTGAAGTGGCCCCTAAGTGAAATAGAAAAAAATAATGTAACCGAAAAATACGCGATACATTTAAAAAAAACTTTCTGTACTGTATGTCTAAACAAATACGTGACTCTCATACAAGCCGATAGCACGAATGTGCTTCTTGGACGGTTCATGATCAACAGACTAGAAATAACGTTTTGACATTTATATATATATGTCTATGGCTTTATTTTTTTACCAAAAAGAAGAAACAATGGTCCTTACTATGAGTATGTAATTCATTGGCTAACATGCATGACTAGATGCATGACGCGTAGCGGCGTAGACGTAATTATCTTCTTTTTTTTAAAGTAAGTTTGAAGATAAGAAGATGTAGTCTAAAGTGTAGATCTTCACATTCCTGAATAAACCCTGAATCATAGTAGAGATTTAAAGCCAGGCTAGCAGACGTATAGAGCCATAGAGTTCTGCTATGTTGAGAACGAGGCTAGTAGACATATAGAGCCATAGAGTTCTGCTATATTGAGAACGAGGG
>JADKLZ010003886.1:10119760-10132948 GCA_021533235.1 Biomphalaria straminea
CCCCCCCCCCTTACCGGGTAAAAAAAAATTAATAGAAAAACAGTAACAAAAAAAAAACATGACACTACATCTCTACTGTATGGAACTCACTGGCACACCAATCAATATTGGTCCAAATGTATTCACATACACCAGATATTTAGTCAGACTATTTGACATACACACAGACACGCTAGAGCATAAATATGAATTATATTAAATACATATACAAGACACACACGAATAAAAAATGTGTGAGCCTCAGAACAGAGAGCAATTGACCTTTCTCTCACTGAGTATATAGCCATAAAATTACTTCCCTAAGTGTTGAAACATAGACATTTAAAAAAGAAGTCTACCATTAGGTCTAGCTCTAACACATTAAAAGTGCATCTAATGAAATATTCAAGGAATAGTAAATAAAACTACAAGTCTTCACTAAATGAATACACACAAGTGAAAAAAGCAGGAGGAAAACAATGAATCTAAGTCTACGACAATCCTTGATGAACCCAAAGACGTTATCTGTGTTTACTGACATTCAGTGCTCTTACAGCTTTGTATAGGACTACATAGACTCTCATAAACAGCTCCTATACAGCTTTGTATGACTGCTTAAGCTTTGTTTTTTTAGTGTTTATGTCCTGCTATACACCTTTGTTTTTTTGAAAGCTTATGCCCTGCTATACAGCTTTGATTCAATGTGATCAACTATTTGACTTGATTATTTTGCTCTAAGTTGTTATGTAGTTCACTCGTATAAATGGAAAAAAATACAAGAAAACTGTCAGACATTAGAAGTGCTAGATGTAATCCAGGTCAGCGATCCATCTTTGGAATGTCTCTGCGAATATTCATCAAGAATTAAAAAATAAAGATGATGCATCAAGTATGGAGGGAAGATTAAATATCTTTTTTTTTTTTTCAATTTTTTGCTACGAAGATTTATTTAAATGAATAGTTTCATTTATTAATCATTGTGGAATTTTTCGACGTGTTGCCGTCACGTAGGCATGCTGTTTTCTGCACAAGTCAAGGTCACTTCCCTGGCCAAAATAACCCAGCAACTAATTTTAGCTTATTCCAGGAATTTTTATTTTTGGTTTGTTCCAGGAATCTTGGTCACATGACCTGGAGACGTCTATGTGATTGGTTGAGAGGGATGAATTCAGAACGAGTCTGCCGGCAACTTGCGCCCGGAGACCTAGCTCAATTTAGTCGGAGTCTGGGTCTTCTTGAGAACAGTCGCATAATTTTGTAGATCTAGTATTTTAAGAAAAAGTATGTCTTTGTTGATTTGCGGGCTCTATTAATGTTTATTTGTAAAAAGCTGTACTTATGTTGAGTTTAAATAAAAGTTCCAGTATTTCTTTATCAAGGCATTTACTCAGTTGAATCCTAGATCGTCATTGTTCAATATTATTATTCAAAATACAATCCCCGGCGGCACAAGACTTCTCTCCTAGCAGCTAGTGACATCTTACAACACCACAAGAACAGATCGTGACATCTAGCACTAGAGAGAGGGCTTGTGACAGTTGCATTGAATTTTCAAATTCAACTTAGACATTTTTTCGCATGGAACACAATTGGGTTCTAAGTATGAGCTCAATGTTTACACTTTAAATCGCTACATTTCACAGTAACTTTCTTCATCGGTTGGAAGTAACGATTGTCTGCACTGCCAATGTCTCGAGTGTTGGTTTTTAATTAAATGCTACTTCGAGTTCAAAGTTTATATTGGTGAAATGATTAATTCTTGACGAAAGAGCTTATGTAGAAAACAATCATGACATACGTGATTAAACTAAAACAGGCTGAACAATTATTGGAGAAAAAACACAAACAAAAAAGAAGAAATAGTCAAGTTGATAATCCCATGAGCATTACATGAGTTTTGTTTTGTCTAGATATCGAATTGAATATTTTAGATCGGTATGCCTCTGACGTGACGAGCTATTGGTCTAAACTGACCACAGGTTGTGACGTTGCAGGTCTAATTCCGACGTTCTCTAACGATTGGTCTCGATTGAATACGTTGATAAATCACGGACGTCTTTTGACACTGCAGTCAAACCATCTCAACGATGTCAATATGCCTCGTTAAGTGAGTAACTTTTGACTTCAGTGGCAAGTTTTAGGATAAAGTCCTACCTTCCCAACCCATTCGAGAAAAAACAACAAGAGGTGTCCAGATTGGGAGAGGGGGAATCCCAAGGTCGCCAGGTGTGGCTTAGACATGAAATAATTTTTATGACGACATGTCTAAACAATATTGGCTTGATCGATGCTCAGCCTCACACACACACCATGTTTTTTACAATCTCACCTACAACTTCTTACACTCACACGTTGACATGAGATCATAAAAAAGGCATTACACATCGAAACACGTAGCAATGAAAGCTGACGGTATTCTCAGTACACCAAAAAACTTTGACACATGCACATTTATATAATTTTTTATATCCATGCAACTGCAGTACCGACCTTTTGTCACTTCACTGATAGATTTGAACAAAAAAAATAATTTCAGAGAAAAAAATCCAAGGTGATAGCCAAAAAAAAAAAAAAAAAAGTCACACATACAAGCCATTTATGCCAATGTTTGCCTCTATGTCTGGTGTATCGGCCTGTGTAGCAGAGTTACTCTAAAAAGTCACACATACAAGCCATTCATGCCAATGTTTGCCTCTATGGCTGGTGTATCGGCCTGTGTAGCAGAGTTGCTCTAAAAAGTCACACATACAAGCCATTTATGCCAATGTTTGCCTCTATGGCTGGTGTGTCGGCCTGTGTAGCAGAGTTACTCTAAAAAGTCACACATACAAGCCATTCATGCCAATGTTTGCCTCTATGGCTGGTGTATCGGCCTGTGTAGCAGAGTTGCTCTTTGAACATTAGACAAACAGAACTTCTCTTCTTATCTCGCCTCGAATACAACCAGCTTCAATAATAGTGTCACGAGATAATTGGCCGCGCTCTCAGCTCGACAAACATAGGTATCGAACTGCTTGTAAGCGGTTCATATTGAAATGCTCTTTTTGTAACCCTTAAAAAACAAAACCCAGACCTGAATAACTATCTAGAGTGGCGGGAAATGTTCCCCATAAGAGCGACAAAAAAAAAAAAAAGACAGATCGATGCAAAGCAATTCCGATTTCTTGATTAATTATTTATGTGTCCGGTTTTATAGTGTTAGCTTACGGGGGAGATCACCGAAGTGGCAAATGGCATAAACGGTAGCGGGGAAAAATGATTGGTCCACGCCTGTTGGAACAGCAAAA
The DNA here is from genome assembly GCA_021533235.1 of Biomphalaria straminea. Taxonomy (NCBI): domain Eukaryota; kingdom Metazoa; phylum Mollusca; class Gastropoda; family Planorbidae; genus Biomphalaria; species Biomphalaria straminea. The sequence continues at coordinate 10,123,027 of JADKLZ010003886.1, forward strand.
GAGTTCAAAAGTTCAGACAGACACACACAAAATATGGGTGGGGAGAGGGGAAAACATACGTCATCAAAACATTACTTGCAGACATGTTTGTTTTAGAAAATTCTATAAAAATAAACGTGTTCAATAAATGTTATTATTATTATTATCTTGTAAATATGAACTAATAATCATTGTCTGGCACTGCGACTGCCAGGATCGGGATACACAATTCCTTGTAGTTCCACAACGTGTCCAAGGAGGTTTGTTGTGATGCTGTGGCAGGTCTGCCGCTCCTCTGACTGGTGCAGTTACTAGACTGCAAGCTATCTATATATATAATCCTCAAAGAATTAGGTCAGACAACAACAACAACAACAACGAGTAAATAGGGAAGATCCCATGGCGTACGCACCACGGTGTGAATGGACCCAATCCGCACTATTTCATTCACAAAATAGCATAGCATACGGCGCAACGCTATTTTGTGAATGAATGTGGCGTAGCCTATATAATTCTCTTCTTCTTTTAATATTATGACAAAGTAAAATAAGTATTTTAAGATTATTGTGTCGTATGACTATTGAAACTAGAAAAACAATACACAGATAGAGTCTACTCTCAGGTTTGACTTTAGAAGAACTTTAATTAATATCACAAATTACGCATATTGGTTCATCAGACATGATTACGAAAGGTAACTAATCTCTCTATTCCTAGATCTAGATCTAAAACACGAATTCAACTCTAAGATAATAGAACTTCTCCTCGCAAAGATAGTTTTATGCTTTAGCACATGAACATACTAATTATAGTCCGTTTAATAAAATTAACATTCAAATTTGTTTTTTCTAAAGCATTGTTACATGAGTGCATCTATATTCTTAATATCGCGTAAATTAAGGTCAATTAGCCATTTTGTTAGCTCCATTCATAGTATTTTTCATTCATGAATTCACGCTATCGCTTTACTTATAACAAGCAAATGGGAAGATCCCATGGCGCATCATGGTGTGAATGGGAAATATATTTTCATTCACAAAATAGCATAGCATATTTTTTTTTTTACTTTAAAAAGATTTTAATAATGTCCGGAAATTTCCAGGACTTTTTCGACCGGCGGCATAGCATTTAATAACATTTCAGGAGATTTCCAGGGGGCTCCTGGTAAATCAAGAGGACGCGGGGAATCTGTTATGTTTTATAAAATGGTTCAATTTCATATTTTATACACCTAAAAATTAACACGGGTCCAAAGAAAGTTCGGGACCCACTGTGGTCCCATATGTTGTAGTATTTTTTATTCATGAATTCACTTATAACAAGTAAATGGGAAGATCCCATGGCGCATCATGGTGTGAATGGAAATGGTGTATCAAAATCCGCACTATTTTCATTCACAAAATAGCATAGACATAAATAAATATAAACTGGAAAAAGGAATTAACTTTATGTAACTTGATTTAATCATTTATATACCTAAAAAATTAGCACGGTCCAATGAAAGTACGGGACCCACTGTGGTCACATATGTTGTAGTGCCTAAGGCCTGCCCTGGAAAATAGCGGCGTATGCTATGCCGCCGGTCAACTAGTAATTAATATTATCATTGTTTCCAAAAACAGTTGGAGACATATATTCAAATAAATCAAACCTTACATTTAATGTGAAACTTCAAATGATCTCTAGACACAATCAACGTACTTTATATTCATAAATGTATTCACTGCCAGTTACTTTACACTGTCAGTTAGATATAACAGTTTCCCAAACTGTGTTCTATGGAACCTTAGTGTTCCGCGAGGCCTCACTAGATGTTCCAGAACCACTGCCATAATTAACTATTGGGTAATCGCATGGATGTATCTCCCTTAAAAAAAACAATCTTATTGTTCCGCTTCTTCTTCTTCTTCGTTCTCATTGTTATGTTGGAGGGTTCAGATCACTACACCAATATCTGAGATGAACTGCGCAGTGGTTTCCAAGTCAGGGAGCTCTCCATATAGTTTTCTTTCTATTGGGGTGTTTTGGGGCCAGTGTCTTAGACGGGCCTCTTGGTAAAGAGCGCAGCCTTGAAGGACGTGGTCGGCATTCTCTGATGACACTCCACATGGGCAGATATCACTGGTTCCACTATCACTAGTTCCGCTAAATACTCACACGGCGGAGTGTTCCGTTATGTAAAAAAACTGGAAAACACAGAGATACAGGAATGTACAACTAATTATTTGTGAAGGAGGGGCAGAACACAATCTCGTACTCATAAGCATCTATGCTATCCCCACTCGATGTGACTTGGCCTACACAATGATCTGCTCTGAATAGAGTCTATGGTCTAACTGTAAAGCAGGAATGAGCCAACCCTGTTGGTTCAACTACACATTCGTTAGAAAGAGAAATCGACAATGACTTAGCAATCATTTGTATTCACAACGCGTTTAGACTAAACCTATGAATAGCTCGGTACAACAAGACGTAAACAATAGATGTGGGATCAAACTAAAATGTCAATTAGTATAACAAAATTGTATAAGGTTGCACACACAAACGAAATGAAATTTAAAGAAAAACAAGATTACAAAGAGAGTTTGTGTGATACACAAACTCAGAGGCGGCCCCCGTCGGAGTCGGATCCCTGTCAGATCCGGCTATTCGCAAGATGTTTCGGATGTTCCTTCTAAGTTGAAAATAATTAACTTCTCGCTGGACGACGGAGGATGGCGAGCAGGGTATGAACCTGCCTTATCTTGATGTTTGCGCACTAGACTGTAGTTCGGATTTATCGTTGGTCCCTGGCTCAATTCCTGCATGCTCTCATCCTTAAACTATCGCAATATTTCTGAAAGAACAGTAAAGGTTAAATCATATTTTCAAAAGCCTCTAGTGTTTTTTTTTAATCTAACCGTGACGGACAGACCAACCAAGAGACAAAACGCACAAAAATATGTTTCTTTCATTCTAATGGGGGCACTAATTTTTTTTTATCTGATTTTTAAAAAAAGTTTAAGAAATTAGTTTAGAATCATGTCATTTCCGAGCTTTACGCTAGTACACGAAAGTCGCTGCTAAAACTTCATTTTAAAAAATGTGCGTGATAGCTTCGTGTGAAGAGCATTTCTTATAGTAACATTTCCTCCCTTACATTTACGTAATTGTTTCAGAATTGGTGTTTTATTATTTAAAAATTGCTTGCATGATTAATTTTATAAATTAAACGGTTTGCTTTTAGAAAACTAAAAGTAGCCGTTGCACCTAAAATTTTCAAGCCGCATTTAATGGTGAAAAAATATTTTTCGTATCTCTTCTAGTTTTGGCGCCCTGAGTGTGACAGACGGACAGACTGACAGACGGACATTTTGCAAAACCTAATAGCGGCTTTTCCCCTTACGGTGGCCGCTAAAAAAAATGCATTGCTTTAAAAAAAAAAAAAAAAAAAAGAATAAGTAATGTTAATTCTTTGTATTTTTAAAGACACTATCTTGGGATTTATATGGTACATAAACAAAACAAATTAGTAACAAGATGGCTGCCCCTTGAAGTCATTCAGAATTACCAAAAAAGATATTAGTAAATTTAAGTTTTCTATGTGAGCTATATTTTATTTCGTTTCAAGTTTGTTTATAAACTCTGGGGAAAAGTTCCCCACACTGCTGTGTGTGTATTTATGAAGTGATAAAAGATAGATAACAAATCTCTACATTAGCCTCATAGTTCGCATGTAGGGCACAACGAAGGACTAGTACAGACCTTAGCATTCAACTCACTTTAAAGCAGTGTTTCTCAAACTTTTTTGTCTGCCGGCACAGTAAAAAAGCTAGAAAAATTTCGCGGCACACCACGAAGAGCAACAGTTGTTTTATAATAAAAAGAAAAATTATTTGACCTGTTTTTTAAGTATTACATTTAATGTAAAGGGTGTGCCTTTTTTTGAGAGCAAACTGGATTTAATAGAGGCTCCAAAGTCGACAAACAAACTCGCATTTCATCGTTTGTTGTAAGAAGTCTCTCTCTTTTCTTAGACTTGATTTCAGTCAATGCTGAAAATCCAAACTCACAAAACCACGAAGAAGCAAATGGAAGAATTATTTTCATTGCTTTTAAACTGATTGCAGGATATAACTTGTTGATTGAAATCCAAATCAAATCCAGGCTTTTCTCCTCAAAAGTTGAATTAAGAACAACATCATTTTTTTAATCAATAAGCTGCTCTTCTTCTTCAGTTATAAATTTGTAGCTTCAATGTTTCCAAATAGATAGCTGACCCATCCATACTCATTACTTCAAACTGTTAGAAAGTAATGCTGCAATGCCGACCGCAAGTGTGCCAAAGTGTGCAGAATTTCGAGGGGGAAGGGTGAATTATATATTTGAAGCACCTTCATTATAAGTAGGAAAGCAGTCGAAGACTTCTTTCGAGATCTTACTTTGCCTCAAAGATAATTTTTTACCAAATGAATTCAGTTTTGAGGATGCAGTGATGATGTTTTCCGATGGTTCTTGAAGACTTAAATTCAATGTATTTAACTTGTCGAATAAATCAGAGAGAAATGTCACCTTAACCCACCAGATCTCGTCATGAATAGAAAATCCATAGTCTTTTATTTTCAGCCTTATACTTAATCTTAAGACCTGAAAGTGATTCACTGAAATGTTCTTGAATTGTTTCACTAGTGCTGTACCAGGTAGACTAATCAAACACGTGTCAGCAATGTGGATAAACAAAAATGAACAAAACGCTGGGCAACTATAAATTATAAACATTTTATCTTCTGCTAAACTTTGGAAAGTAAATCCTATATATCTTTTACTAAACATTACATCGTGAATGGTATTTGAGGGAGAGGGTTGGTTGCAATAGTGACATCCAAACATAACTTTATATCTCCTGCTAAACATTCCAAAATAAACTTCATGTAACCTACTAAACATTCCACAATAAACTTTATATCTCCTGCTTAACATTCCAAAATAAACTTCATGTAACCTACTAAACATTCCACAATAAACTTTATATCTCCTGATATACATTCCACAGTAAACTTTATATCTCCTGCTAAACATTCCAAAATAAACTGTTTATCTCCTGCTAAATTTTAAATCATAAACGGTATGTGAAGGAGAGGGTTTGTGCACTAAAAAAAAAAAATACCCAGAGTAATTTTACACAGGAAGTGATGTCTTAATCAACAAAAACTATTCCCAAAACAGACTTTGGTGCTGCGTACATATATACAAGGCTCTAAGGCTCTGTTGTATCTTTGATTTCATCAAGGAGATTTGAACCGTTCTTCTCTTACTTTATTGAAGCACGTCTACACCGAGCAGACAGTCACGTGGCTTTAAGTATGTTTTGTATACACTTATTCCACGTGCGTCCATCATCACAAGTGCTCTGTTTCTGAAGGCTGCCACTTATCGTCTGCTGCCTGGGGGGAAACTAAATGTAATTAACTTTCAAAAAGAGGGCAACTGCTAGGACTCAACATTTCCAACCTCGTCTAGTCGAGACGTATTTGCAAGGGAAATTCGATGGTAGGTGCCCCAACAAGTGAGCGATAATTGACATCTTACAAGAAAAATGTTGTCTTCTGAATGATTGCTTGAGAGAATTTTTGTGTTTTAATAATAATAAATAATAATTTAAAATTTCATAATAATGAATTAATTTATAGAACGATGTTAACAAACATGATGTAGGCTCTAGGCAATGTGATAACATAAACAAAAAATTGACTCAAGCCGCTGTGGGAACATTACAAACATAAACACGAGAGCTAAAATAACAAGCACATCTACAAAAAAAATTAGCCATTTAACATATTTTTATATTTTTTCAAAAAAACATTTTCTCTCTCTCTCTCCTTAAACACATTTATATCAGTGTGTGAAGAGCCTCTTTATTTTCTCTCCTTTGTTATACGACATATATAGGTCTACATAAATCACTCCAAGTTTTTTTCTTTACTTTAACGAGCAAAAAAAAAGGCGTTTCAGAGTCGAATCAGTGCAAAGTTTGAAGAGTCCCACGTGAAGATCTGAGCAGTTATGTGTGACTGTGGTGGGGGGGTTGTAAGGAGAGTTGCTGTACGTTCACTTGATTAGTCGGAGTCTTAGCCAGGAAGCTAATGTAATGTATTCTAGTAAGACAAAAAAAAATGCCCCATTCTCATCAAAAATACACAGGAAAAAAAATCGGGATCTTGATGCTCAGAGGAAGCCGTGATTTGTTTTTTTTTTAATGCTTTTAAACATTCGTGTGATACTTCTAAATCACGTGTTTGAACATTCTCAAGTGTTACTTTCTCTTGTTAAAAAGTACTAGTCGACCGGCGGCATAGCATACGCCGCTATTTTCCAGGGCAGGCCTTAGGCACTGCAACATATGCGACCGCAGTGAGTCCCGCACTTTCATTGGACCCGTGCTAATTTTTTAGGTGTATAAATTATTAAATTAAGTTACATGAAGTTAATTCCTTTTTCCAGTCTATATTTATTTATGTCTATTCTATTTTGTGAATGAAAAGAGTGCGGATTTGGATACACCATTTTCATTCACACCTTGCTGCGCCATTGGATCTTCCCATTTACTTGTTATAAGTGAATTCATGAATAAAAAATACTACAACATATGCGACCACAGTGGGTCCCGAACTTTCTTTGGACCCGTGCTAATGTTTAGGTGTATAAATTATTAAATTGAACCATTTTATAAAACATAACAGATTTCCCGCGGCCTCTTAATTTACCAGGAGCCCCCTGGAAATCTCCTGAAATGTTATTAAATGCTATGCCGCCGGTCGAAAAAGTCCTGGAAATTTCCGGACATTATTAAAATCTTTTTAAAATAAAAAAATTATGCTATGCTATTTTGTGAATGAAAATAGTGCAGATTTTGGATATATTATTTCCCATTCACATCATGTTGCACCATGGGATCTTCCCATTTGCTTGTTATAAGTAAAGCGAATGCGTGAATTCATGAATGAAGAGTACTATGAATGGAGCTAAAAAAATGGCTAATTGACCTTAATTTACGCGATATTAAGAATATAGCTGCACTCAAGTAACAATGCTTTAGAAAAACAAATTTGAATGTTAATTTGATTAAATGGACTATAATTAGTATGTTCATGTGCTAAAGCATAAAACTATACTTGCGAAGAGAAGTTCTATAATCTTCTTAGAGTTGAATTCGAGTTTTAGATCTAGATCTAGGAATAGAGAGATGAGTTACCTTTCGTAATCATGTCTAATGAACGAATGTGCGTAATTAAAGTACTTTCTAAAGTGAAACCTGAGAGTATACTCTATCCGTGTATTGTTGTTGTTCTAGTTTCAATAGTCTAACGACACAATAATGTGGAAATACTTTTAATATTATGACAATAATCTGAGAAGAAGAGATAATTATATAAACACCACTTTCATTCACAAAATAGTGCGGATTGGGATGCACCAATTTACATTCACACCGCGTGCGTGCGCCATGGGATCTTCCCTATTTACTTGCCGCTGGCATGTTGTGTGTTTGAACTTTTGTGTGTTTGACCTCTTACTTAGAGGATTATATATATAGATTCTTATTATATGTTTTACTTCTAACTACTCAACTTTACAAGATATTTGGACACGAAATGTAAACATGGACATTTGTATCGGCAGGTTACGTTTAAGAGCTTACATAAATTAACATTTTCTCATGTATGGCCAGGACTAAAAGCGCCTTACCCGCTAGGAAATTTCCCAAAGACATATAACACTATCAGATGTAAAACATTCACTGACTACTTCTTCAGTTGAGATTTTTGTTTATCCCATGATGGCGTTTGATAGTGGTCTCTATTGAATATGGATTCTCCTCCTCTGAAGTGAGTATCAACACACGAGCGCTCACACAAAGTCTACAAACATTGAAACAGACTGGCGTAACCTGAGAGCGTCTATTTCGGGAGAAACACAAATATTAATTGAATCCTAGTCGGTATTGATTTCTTCCTAAGTACTAATTCTCAAACAAATTATCAAACTAATTCTTAAACAAATTCTCAAGTCCTAAGTCACCAAATACAGTTACGTCCCTCTAATAATACAGTTAGAAACATGGCCCACGAAGAAAGTTGCCAGAGATATTTAGCATACATTGAGACACGTGGACGATACATCAGTGATGACAGACTGTAGTAACGAAACAATTGTAAGCTCCTCTCCCAGTTCAATCCCTACAGTCTCAGAAATGAAATTCGCTTTCTGTATGCATGTCAGGAAGGAAATATTGAGAAAAACAGACATTCCTTTGACGGCGTACAATAAGATCATTTTAGGATTATAAAAAGTCAAAGAGTTTGTCTACATCGCAGAGGCTACTAGAAACAACACTGACATTAGCAAGGTCGTATGTGTCTCTCAAGTCTTATACTTAACCTACTTATTGACATATAGGCTTGCCTATTATGTGCCACTAGTTTGCTCGGTCATATTACAGCAAACTTAAACGCCGACTTATTTTTGAAATGCTTTCTTCCTAGAAAGAGATAGTATATAGATCTAGCTCTAGTTTCAAGTCTCAACGTAATACAAGAACCAACCGAATAAGAATGAGATAGTGTTCATAGTCAATTCACTCAAACAATGAAACTACAGAAGAAAATAAAAAACTAAGAAGGTCCGGTATGACAAATTTTGAAACTAAACGCGACACCGTTATGTGAGTAGAAGATAAACATTACAGAGTGGGAGAAGGCGGCTGTTAAAAATAGATCCAGAAACGACGGCCAGGTAAACATATTCTTAAACCGTCTCAAGCATCAGTTGCTGGAGGGTGTGTGTGTGTGCGTGCTCTTTTTGTAACTCAGTGCTCATAAGCAAATCTATTAGAAAGCAGGACCCATACAGCTGGAGAAAAAAAAAACAGGGGAAGTAAGCCATTCAAACACAAAAACGGCACAGTGTTGTTTTCCAGAGATAAAATCTAGCCCAGTAACCTAATAATCTAGTCGTAGTCTACATTTCAAGAAGTTATGTATTATTTTAAAATAAATAATGTCCAGGTTTAGAAATAAATATTTCTCTTCTATTTACATTTGAGAGATACACTCTAGATCTATATGATATGTGGTCTCTGGACTAGGAAGATTGTTTTGGCCAGCAAAACAGATTCATAAAACAATAAAATGCCAAGATTTATAAACAAAATATTAATGCACGAGCCCGCATACCCTCTAATGGGGCTGAGGTGGTATTAATAAATTATATTAATGAAATAGAAAATATTTAAATTACAAACTGTAAAATATTCAGTCACTTTTCATAAACTATTTTGTTTTCATGCATTGCACTTAAGATACTCTGAATGTCTATTACAATCGCAGTGATGAGAGAAAGTAACGTTTCGTTGCTTATTCACTATTCATCAGCGTTGTCTGAAACATGGACTACTTGTTTGAACGGAAGTAGACTCTTAGCTTCGTGTAACACACCGCACAAGTAAATAGATCTACAACAAGTGCTCTGGATTATTGCTTCCCAAATGCAATAATCTAATTTATATAACACATTCACTGTTCTCAAACACACATGCTATGATGCTACCAAACTAATTGACACCATTAGGCAATGGCAATTTCATGTGGCTAGCTCGAGGAATGCGATTGTGACTGCCATCTGCCTGAACACTGTTGAGTTGTCAAGCCAGAATATAAGCGTAAGAATAAATGCAAAGCGAGGTTTATGACTTTATGTACAGTTGCGCAGTGTTCTCTAAAACTATGGGGTCTCATACGAAAAAGTCATAAGAATGTTAAGCAAAGATGAGTTGAGCAAGAGTCTTAACCTGCAAATGAAACTGAACATTAATCAATGGATTAGTTCGTCGATATTTGTGTTTTGTTGTTTCACTATTTTGCTTTGTGTCATCGCTGAGACAAGGGCCGAGTTATTACCATTCCTG
>JADKLZ010003886.1:10133348-10150781 GCA_021533235.1 Biomphalaria straminea
GATAGATGTATCTTTATTCACCCTTAATGCCCAGTATTCCATCTAGTGTTAATTTTAAACTGCATCAGTAAAACCCATTTTGCATATGACAGCCACCCACAATTAATTTATGAACAAGCAAAAACTTAAATGCTGTTATAAAAAAAAAACTGCTTACATTTATATGGGAAAGGGCTTCACATTTACAGTTGTATCTCTACATAGTTTAAGTTTTTTTTTTTTCATTTCTATATCAAACAAAATGAATGAATGACCAATACTCTTGTTTTCGTGTTTCGTTAGGGACAATGAATGATTGTGCAAAGTTTCAACAGAATCCGAGAATGGAAAGTGGGAGAAATAAGGTGTATGAAATTTGTACCACTGACAGACGGACAGACAGAGTTGATATAAGGGATAGAGCAAAATAATATGACAATGACGTGTGTGATGCATGCTCTCTATGTTAATGTGAGAGCCGCTGTCTAAATAAACGTTCAAAGTTTGGTGAAAGCACAAAGGAAAAAAATCTGGAAACAAAAAAAATTGCAGAAAAAGAATGTGTCGGTGAGTTTGGAAGAGCGGACACCGTGACTGACATTTTGGCCTAAACAATGTCGATAACAAGTGAAGGCGACCTAAAGGAAAACTGTTTGAATAGACCAAGCACAGAAAACGGCTTTAGATGAAGTACAATAAATACTGATCTAGTTTAAATATCAACCTTCCTTGGTTGACACGTTAAAGAAGTCAATGTTACGTGCACGTTCTTCCTACAACCAACGTCTCTATCTTCCGCAATAAGAAACCATAAGCTAGCATCCACTCTAAAGAGATGGCATTACATTACAGTCTATTATTGCACCTTCGCTAAACAGTCTTCAAATACTTGAATAACAAGTCATCGTTTCTCTACCATAAAGAGGAAAGGGGGACGGGGCGTCTATTGAACACGTTACAATCGTTACATCAAAAACTTTGAATGCCACCAAGTTGAAAACTACAAATTGAGACAAATGTTTGTCGCCAAAGTTTGTTAGAGAAAGCCCACATACACATCAACATCCTCTGTTTCATTTATCTTTACCCATTAAAACCATCAGAATAAAAATATTGAAATGTTAAACCAGTCAAAGAAACGCCTGACTTGTATTTCGTCTCAACGCGTTTTCACACCAACATTAAATATATTTAAAACAACAACAACACATTTCTAAATTCTAAATTCCAATTCTAAATCCACGAAAAGTTCGTATGACGGGCGTGGTCCCTCTACGTAGCACGCTCAATTGAGTTTTCTAAAAGCCTTACAGCCCTCCTTATTGTGGAAGAACAGCACCAATTCAACGCTGAGAAATAAGCCGACCTTCTGTTGGTACTGGATCTTTTAATATACTTGATGTCTAGACAAATACAAGCAACGGCCAATATCCACGCAGCCTATTAGGTAGCATTTCTCAACCAGTAAAACAGCGGTTCTCAGACTGTGGGTCGCGACCCCCCCTTGGGGGTCGTATATCAATTTGCCAGAAGTTGCCCAAGACCATTGAAAACATGGATTAGAGTATCACGTGTTACGTCATTTTATAACAGTCACATGCAAAATAAAAATAGTGAATAATAAATAGAATAGTAATTAGTGAACTGTTTTATAACATTATGAAAAGCACAGTTATTATTATTTTTACGGTTGGGGGTCACCGCATAGTGGAGAATCGTTAAAAGGGGTCGCCGACCAAAAAAATGTTGAGAACCGCTGTTCTAAAAGTATATCTATAAGCCGACATCGGTTTCACCAAAACCCAAAACTATCTTTACACTAAATGAGTAAAGCGGAACTCCTTACATGCTAGTCAAGAAACGAATCGACGACCTTTTGTTCTTTCATTAGAATCAAATGAGCGGGGAAATAAATATTGGAAAAGGAAACTAGTAAACAATAAGAAAAAATTATATAAAAAAGAGAAAAAATATTTTAAAAAATAATAAATATACGTGACTAAGTGAAGTGGTAACCCCAGTCACACAAATGCATTTAGTCAGTCAAATCTCATCTTTTTCTCATGTATCGGATTTTTTACAGTGTAATTCTCTATCAGTTCTCTATTCATGAGGTTACCAGTCTAATCAAATTGTCGCAACACTAAGGCTTCCATATAGCTACAAGTGTGTTGACTGAGACGGCGTTCTCGTGCACGGCCCGCCCCCACAAATAGGTCGGGGGGGGGGGGGGAGAGACTAGATTGAATCAAAGTCTCAGTAATGATCAGTAAAGATCAGTTTATTTCAATATTAGAATGTCACGTGGTGGTGAGAGAAAGAATGGCGTGAGAGACAAGGACCAAATTCATTCAATGTCAGTTTTTAAGGTTTCAGAAATGATATTCCAATAAGTGTCGATATATCACTGTAGTAGGCGGAGCAAGTGGATAGAGACTAGGATGGCTGCCTGGTCGAGCGGTTTGCACGCTGGACTGTCGTATCGATTTACCGATGGTCCCGGGTTCAAACCCAGCCCGCTCCCATCCCCCGTCGTCCTGCGGGAGGTTTGGACTAGGAAATAACTATCTTCAACGCAGAAGGAATTTCCGAAACATGTAAAACATTTTACAAAACAATGTTCAATACAAGGAAAGGCAACAATAAGTTGTTTGTTTGTTTTTCTGTGTAGAGAAAGTGCCAGCAAAATACACTTGTGACCTTCAGCCGTTCTCTGTGTTAGCGTATCATGGGAAGGGGGGGGGGGGCTTGCTGGACTCACTTTATCTCGTAACATTGTATTTTATAGCACACATTGTTTTAATGCACTGGGATCATGTCTCTGGAGTGTAGTCTAGAAACCATCGCGTCCTCTACTTCTTTCTGTTCTAATATCTATCTCGGTTTGGGAGGGGAATAAAAAGAAAGGGTCGGAGGGTATGAGCCATTACCATTGCATGACGAGATTGACACATGAAAGGCGTAAGACGTAATTGTCTTTTTTATCTGTAATCTAAAAGATAAGGCAAGAAGATAAACCTTGTGACGCTAATGTCGGAGGGTTAACCAAATGCTCAAAGCTCTTCGAGACGCTATTATTTTTTATGAAAATTATTTATTTTCTAAAAAAAAATATATAAAACGCGTTTCTGTGTCATCTGGTTCTTCGAGGCTGCTGTGTGACAAACTCAAATGATCGACTGCTACAACTTTCCTTAACCTTGACCCAAAGCGACACATGGAAGCCCTGCTAATTATTCCATCAAATTAAGACATCTCCTGAGAATTATTAAAAGCACAGTGATAAACGGCAGTGATTCCCAAACGGAGTCAAGGGCCTAGTTCATAAATTAAATAAGCACGTGATACTAATGTTTACTGAGAGAATCCCTCTATATGTTTACACAAGCGATTCGCGACCCCGCCCATGAGTTAGGAACCACAAGCTTTGAAAGGATCCAAAAACTAGGAATTTCAACTGACTGCTGCTAAGCGCTTTATCAGACGTCACAAACCAAGTTTAAAGACAAGAGTGGGTCGAGAGAGAGAGAGCCAAGTATGAACATTGATAAGCTTGGATTACACAGACATAGGTTAGTGTTGACTGTCTACAAAACAAGTTGGCTTGTAGACCAGCTCTAAGTCTACTGACTGTCTACAAAACAAGTTGGCTAGTTGACCAGCTCTAAGTCTTGTTGCCGTAAACAAAGAGTGAAGAGTACAACCAAGTGACAAGTTTAGTTGGGGTGTACTATTGAACAGACTATTGGCATAGCAACTTTCACTGATTAAAAATGACTCCCATGTCTCCACACTCCAGGATTGATTAGAGCCCCAATAGTGTATAGTTTACAAAACGAATATATTTATTTAATATTTGGGTGAAAAAAAAAAGATTGTATTCGATATTACTATACAATATGCATTTGTAAGAAACTTTATTCATAATTATGGATTAAATAGCTAGAATCCAGGAAAACCAACTTTACATTCATATTAATAATAATAATTTTTGTCTTTAGTTACAAAGAATAAGAATGCATTAGAAGTGTACATTTTCACATGACCTTATCACCCCAGTCATGGCCTGCATAATTTACCACATCTAATGTAGACAAGGCTATTGCCTGCGAGAGGTCTAGGAAAGTCTTTTGTCATTTGTGCCTGTCTTCAGCCCTTCACGTTAATGATACCACATTAATAATACAATAAACTAAGTTTATTATAGTAAAACCTCTGAACTCCATGGTTAAGAAAATATTTTTTAGCATACATTTCAAACCAAATTTTCATAGTAAAATATGAAACATTTTATTTTCAATAAAGAATAAATATATTATTACAAAGTATTCTCCTTCCAGATTGATATTTGAGAGATGTATTAAAGTTCATTAAAAATTTAAATTGCTTTAACTTTAAGAAGAATATTGTGAAGTTTCTAGACAAATTTATACCACCAAAATAGATGAATTTCACAATTGCAAATTAGAAAAAAACGAAACAAAAACTGCACACTATCAGTTTTCATTAGTACAGTTAAAAATGATAAAAATGTCATAAAAAAATGTAAAAGCATAGTTTCAAAGTGAAAACCACAAATCACAAACTAACTTAAACAGAAATACGCTGGCACTAGGCTACAACTAAATATTATTCTATATTTTTTAATTAATAAATATATATATATTAAACATTAGTTCAAATACAATGAACCTAGCCTAAGTCTACTACTGTCACTTCTTTCTAGACTAGAATCTAGATTTTAGTCATGAGCCAGTTCTAGTCTTTAAAAGATTTCACCATTTTAGAATTAAATATCTGTCTAAAAAAAATATAATTTTATTAGAACAAGAACAATTTTATTAGAACAAGAATTTAGATTATTTAAATTTTATTTTATTCTATTCTACTCCTTACAACCTAACTCAACTTGGAATGGTTTTTAGTTTTACTGAGAATAAGGTTCACAGATTCAAATTACAAGTTTAAAATTAAATATCTAGATCAAGGATTATAGTGAGATGACTTTTTATGATTATAAATCTATACAGATCTACAAAATACATTTTAAATATTAATTTTAGAACCAGTCTGGTAAATGTAGTCTCAGAGGAAATCGGCTACCGTCGCCTCAGCATGGCACCTCCATGGAAACGTCCATCTAGGGAAGTGGATAGGCAAAGAATGGTAGCACACATAGCTCTCAGTGGGCTACCACACATATCCTCGAGAGAGGATACATTACACGTGGTAGGGATGTAAGAAAGGCTCGCTAACCAGTCCGAAATCCCCACCGATCCGTTCCCTAATGGGGGCCATACAGGTGGTGATGGACCCTCGCACGAGTTCGGTGGGACAGCATAGGCATATGGAGGGCCCCCCCATGCGGGCTCAAGGAGCCGTGTCCTACGACCAACAGAGAGGTCAGTGAAGAGCCAATCTCTCATCCTGGCCATGAGATAAAAGCCTTTCTCTGGTCACATGGTTCATTAAAGGGACGAAGTCTCGAACCATTTGGACATCTGACTCAGGTAAATGTAGTCTAGATCTGATTTGTTTACATAAGAAAGTATAGTATATAATTTTTCTAGATCTAGGTCTAGGTGATTTATTCTGTAGTCTTATTATGTTATGATTAATAATGATTCTACTATAACTATAGTCAGTATAGTAGATAATCTGTTTATTGTTACTAGTAATCTGTTTATATATAATATGAATAGGTCTACATTCATTCTAGATTATTTGAGATCTATGAGTCTAATTCATAGAAAGATAAAAATTAATCAAATGAAACTGTTAACTGAGCATGAAGCCTGAATGGGAATCTGTCATAACCTAAACCACAAAATCTAGATTAGAAAATTATCATAATCATACTCATTAATAGATTTTGATTTAGACTTAGGTCGATATACTCTGATACTGTAACATTAATCATAACATACACTAATCTAATGCTGGTAATAGTAGTAATACTAATAGATATACAGTAGATTTAGATAGTAACTGTTAGATCTATATCAGAATATCATCTATATGTAGACTAGTCAATATAAAAATCCTAAGAGAAGAGAAGTTAATTATCTATATTAGATTAGGTGATTAGAATGTAGACTCAAATGTAGAGTGTAGTGTAGACTGTAGTCAGTGACAGTGTAGAGATAGAGTTGTAGACTTCCCTTGCGCCTTAGAAAGGCTTTGGCTTTAGACTTAGAGATTAATTTTTATTAGTTAGACAGACATTAGAATTTAGATGATTAGTAGTATAGTCAAAATAGACAAATAGATCTAGTACTATTGAGACTATAGTACTTCTAATAGTTATATAGATCTAGTAGTCATTAGACTAATTAGTAACATTTAAAATAAAATTAATAAAGTTTAGTGACTAAAAGTTTAGTAAAAGTTTAGTTCTAAACTAATCTAAACTAAGTTTAAAAGTTAGATCTAGATCTAGTAATCTTAGTCTTAGTCACTCTTACTACTAAAAAATACTAGATGATAGATCTAATCTAGATCTAAGACTTTTTACTAATTTTAGTCTAAGTCTAGATCTAAGTCTAAGAGTAAGACTAAGTAAGACGTCTATGACTAGTCACTAAGTGTCTAGAGTCTAAGTCTAAGACTAGTCACTAAGTCACTAAGTCTTAAAAAAAGAGAGTCAGAGTTAGTCTTACCTCTGTCGTCGAAATTTTCTTCACCGAATTATCACCACTAATTATAAAATTAATATCCTCAGATCTCTGACTGAGATTTAGAAAATAATGGCACAATAAAATTTGTAATCCCAACGTTACTCCGGCAGCAATGAAAAACTTGCGATAACGGGCACATAATCTCCTACTAGAATCAACTCTGTCCGATCTGGGGGCTGCCATATTGTAAACTGAAGAGTAAAATACAGTTTCACAACTTTAACAGTGAAGAGTGTACTATAGTTGTCGTTGTGTATAATCCAGGCTCACTAGAGAAGCCTAATTTATTATTTTCAGTTTATTTTAATAATTCGTGTTCATAATGTGTTTAATTACAACATGCGGAAATAAAACCAACATTAAAAAAATATATTTATAGCCGTGCTTTTCTTTCATTCAACAATTTTTTTTCAAAATAATATAATTACATTCCCAAATACATATCGCATATATGCCGGAGTTCACACACACATACACACAACTATTTGCACGATACATTTTATGTGACTGCCTTTTAAAGCCATCACAAATGTCCGTTATTCTTTTCTATTTCATATCATCGTCTTTTCTTTTTGCTTACCTTGAATTTGTTGGTTCCTGGTAACCTATTCAATCCAGTTCAAGGGACTAGATGCAAATCATGATGGTTTTATTGTGCAAGCAAACCACGAAATTTGTATGCCATGTTGAGGTTTATTTTCTTTTTAACTGTTAAAACTGCATGTATTTTTCGTTACTGGTCTTATTTTCACTACATAACATATAATTAGACATATATATTGTATTGTAATTGTTCTGATTTAACTAAAGCAAATGAAAAGGAAAACACTCGCGCACTACTAATATTATGACTCTTCTCTCACTCTGCAAATTGAAGCCGATTGAACGTTCTATCTCATTCTAAAAGAACAGAGTGTGCTATAGCCATCCTAATCTTAAAAAATATCACCAGCGAAAGTCAATAAAACACTGGAGATTTGTATATTACTTTTTTAATTTGAAAAAAAAATCAATTTTGCAAATGGCACATTTATGTTACTACTACAAATGTTATAAATGATTCTTTCATTTACAATTTTCATAATGCAAACAGCTACTAGTAGTTCAAACTTTATCCCTACGCATTTTCCTAATAAAATCCGATAGGACGCCGATGTTTACATGCGAAATTTATTAATTGGATTGGTTGCTTTGCTTCCACCTACGTGTGAACTGTCAAACGATGCATTCCTCATTCATCTTCAATACTCGAAGACAAGCCTTATAATAAACGATGATAGCCTCTTAGAATCGTCGGGTTATTAGATGCAGCCTTTACCGAAACTGAACGCTATTTCAAAACAAAAAATGTATGCTAAGAGCTTAAATGGTAATGGATATCATAAAGATACTGGGAAAATATTAAGTAAAAATTCCTAGTTTATGAGAACTGATTTGGTTTTCGAAGTTAGTGACAGTAAAACCTCCGATCGCGGGTCCCTCTCAGGCGCGGGGTGTGGGGCAGTCGCCCTACTTACCACCCCATAAGGCCGCTACTGTGTGTAGGCTACTAATGCTCCGTCTTCCGTGCATGACGCGTAGGACGTAATAATTTTTTTTTTTTTTTTTTTTTTTTTGAAGTTCGTTCGTAATATATAAGATATTTTTTAACGCAAAAGGTAAAAATATCGAGTAGCCAATGTGGCAATTCAATTTTACGACAATGAAACTGTTTTTAGTATAACAATTACATCGATTGGCTGCATGGAATTAGGTCACAATCTCTTCAACCAATCATTTGTGAATCACAACGGTATTTGGACGGAAGACCTGCAAAATGGCAGTCAGTATAAATACACACCGCGTTCGAAGCAAGGTCGCTTCCATTGAGATAAAAAAGATCCCAGAAGTATTAAAGACACGCATAAAAAATGCCCTTTTTGAGAAAATTTCAATTACATTTTATGACATAGTTATTTCTTCGTTAATTTTTCGAATTATTAAACTAAAACTTCATTCCATACATACTTATGTATGATACTAAATCTAGATCTACTGATGCTGATACTCACAGTCACAGTGAACATCGACGAAATCGTTACTCGTACTGTCGAGTGTCGGAAAGTTCCTGGTGGACAATTTTCTTTACTGGTCTTGCTCTTATAAGTAATTCTGTAAAATATTTATCTCGTATCTAGTCAAGATCTACATCTAATAGAAACCAAGTCTAGTTCTAGGATTATTGTCTAGAACTAGCGCATGATCACGAAAAACGAAAGTCTTAAATCTAGAATTCTACAGAGTCGTCAGAGTAACAGACTCACTAACTAGTAACTCAACTGTAACATTCTAGATCTACTAGATATAGTAACTAGTCTAGATCTACATGAAGTACATGACTGCAGCTAGGTCTAGTATATAGAGTGAATGAGTCCACTAGAGAGTCATAGAGACTAGATTTAAAAAGCCCAGGATCTGAGCCATTTGAGGATGATGATCTAAGATGAAATTTCTAGAATAGTTCCAAGTCCAAGTATCCCAGCCTAAATATATGCTTAACTAGTGAAGATTTAGACTAATCTGAGTAATTAGTTATATAGAGTGAGTCTAGATATTTAAAGAATCTAGGAGTCTACATCTAGTATTCAATTTTTGTGTGTCGTCTCCTCTACTTATGGTTACACTGCAAATGTTTAGAATCTTTTCAACAACAATTGCTTAACCATCAAGATCTTGAATGTGAGAATCATTATAAAGACAAAGAAGCATAGTCAAGTAATGTTTTACCTAGGATGCCGAACATGATGAATATCATGCCCATGGGCTCAATGGCTTAAGACAAATTTGGTATCCTTAAAGCATCAGCAGTTCTAATTCAGCCCAGTCATGAGCACCAGGTATCTTGTTTAATCTACATAGACCTAGATTTAACATCTCTTTAAAATGTTCTTCTTGGTAAAATTGGTTTTGAGACATGTAATTAAAACAAAATTGACTTAATAAAATAATAAATAAATAATAATAATAATTACTATTAATAAAACCAAAATGATATTTCTTTTTATTTAGATAACAAAATACCAAAAAAAAAAATGTAGAGAAAGGGAAACATGACTGGGGCCTTTGGAAAATGTATTTTTTTCTCTAGTCCTGAAACTTATGGTATAAAGAAATGTATTCAGTGTCTAATACTGTACATTGCTTGTTTACATCAATTTTAAAAGTTGAAAAAAAAAAAAAAAATTAAAATTTTTTTTTTTAAAGAGGGGGGGGGTAAACTGTCAAAAGATTATATAAGATTGAATTAAGAAGCCAAAGAAAAGTCATAACATGTACAAAGGACTAACTTTTTGTTTTTGGCTGGTAGGGGGAAGCAGATAAGTGAAAGTGCTTCTAAATTAACGGGCCCTAGATATGCGTTTATGTAAGTGTCGAGGGCACATTATGGAGCGTGTCTTTCCAAATCATGTCAGAAGTCTATGTCAGAGAAATTACGATTGGCAGGTTTAAAACAAATGGCCATTCCAAAGAGCGAAAAGAGAGAAGAAAAAGAGAGCTGTAAAATTTCATTGTTTATTACAATTTCAAAAAAGAAAAGGGGGTGTTCTGGCCATAATAAACAATATATAACAAATTCTCTCACTTTGATTTTGCTAATGGATGTGGATGTGTGATGGAATATGAAATAAGCAGAAAAAGTTGAGCATCATCTTGTAAAAAATTAAGAATTTTTTAAATTAAAAAATGTCTAGAAAGCATCAAGGCTGAGCTGCAGTGCTAACATTGAAGTGAAGAGTGAAGATTTGAACTCTGCTTAGATGTTTGCACTTCAAAACATTCAGCAGGTGAAAAATAATGGGGAAATGTATTAAAACTTTGCCATGCTGTGTCTTGCCGGAGGGAATTAAAGAAATATCCCTGTAGTGTGATTAAGAATGAGTCGTATTATGCTGCATTAATTCTTCCATTTTTTATATGACTTTGGTAAAATTTTTACTTAAGGCTAAGCTTAAAAGTAAAAGCATTTCTCGTTGGAATGTTTGTAGTGCCCACAGCACAATAAAAGGTGTAACAATATTTTAATAGTGTATATTATTGCAAGTTCCATCTAGAAATATAGCACATTACTGTATATTGGAATAGATGTTTCAAGGGACCAAAAACAACTAATCCCATTTTTTTTCATTTAGCTGAAATCTACTTCATATTTACCTCAATAACAGAGCTGTAGAAAAGTCATTAGTAGGCTACTAACTTTAAATTAAGACTATACATGCTTTATCATGTCCTCTTTAAACATTTGTAATGTTTTAAGTATTTTTAAGCTAAAAAAATTATTTTTTTTATTGTAATAAATTCTTTTCTTTGTATGCTTTACAGACTAGATAGGTTGTTTTTGTTGTTGGATACTGGATCTACACCATTAATTAGAAAATCTGCTGCTGAACAATTAGGAGATGTTGTGAGACTTCATCCACATGAGCTCAATACACTTCTGATCAAAGTATGGACATATTTAAAACACTTATTTTTTATTTATTTATTTATATATAGATGTTTTGTCTTAACATACTTGCCTGCAGTACTGTGTGGCTTGATTAGCACAAGGACTTAAACCTTTTTTTTTCCTGTTGAAAGAATATGTAATTTTTATTTTGATGCATATTTCATTTGTCTCTTGTGTTGGTACATACAGATGTTAATATCTTTTTTACACTTATAAACCAACTATAAACCCAATGTATGTTTCTTTCTTTAGATTCATAGCTTCCTGAGAAGTTTAACGTGGGAGACTCGTGTGGCAGCTGCACAAGCTATTGATGCGATAGCAAAGAATGTCCCACAATGGGAACCTAGGGGTGCTCCAAAATCAGGTGTGTGATTTTTAAACATGGTAGAAAATTTATATTATACAGAATCATCTTTGGTAGTATTGTAAGAAATAGTCTTAAGTATTTTCAGACACAAAATATCATGTTGAATATTTTATTTATTTATTTATATTTTTTTTTTTGTAAAAAAACAAAACCCACATACTTCACATTGGGAGTTAAATCTTGTGTAAGGTTCTATTTTACTATCCTTTGAGCTATAAATAATATTCATATCTCTATAAAAAAAATTGGGAAAAGGGAAGGGGGGGCTGCACACAACAAAACTTTCTAGCAATGGAAAGTATTGATTTAATTAGACTCTGCCTAACATTAAATATAGAGAGAATAAAGCCAAATAAAATGTTTCTCAATTCAATTTTAAAAAAAAAAATGTGTCTTAGAAGAGGACATAACCAATACCTAAGTGGCTAGGTCTAGTTAACTTGTTTTATTTTGAAGAATCTCACAATTTCTCTGCAACAAACTTTCATCTATTATTGATGTTTTCTTAACATTTCTTTGTAACCCGCAAACCCAAGCATTGCCCTTTAAATGTGCATGCCTTTGGCGCTGTTTAGGCTGTTACTCGTGATGCTCAGGCTGTCGGCATATTTAGCTACATTAAAATAAATTTTGCATAATTTTAGCCGCAATGATCATAACTTGTGTCAAATGATCTTCAACATTTCTTGGAAACTTCTAAGCCATTGATACAAATCCGATCTGTGTGTTGTGGTTCTTTGCAGTAGGTTTGCTGTATTTCTTAATTTAAAAGAAAAATAGCCTATTTGTGTTGGTATATATCTTAAACTTTTTAAGAAGCGTTTTTAATCGCTCCACTTTTGTTAGTAGGGCTTTGTTATCTTTGTGGTCCAGTACTTTTCTTTTGTTCATTGTTGCAAAATGTTTTTAATAGGCTAAAATAAGTGTATGGCTTGATATATGATTATTTTTGTTTCCAGAATGTGACATGGCTAGTTTTATTGGAGAAGGCACAGTTTTATTTTCTCAGTTTGATATCAAAAGAGTCTTAGAATGTGGTTCTTCACTGTTAGGCTCTGAAGGGGATCAGTATGACATTGGAACATCTTTAGTTGGTAAAGTTATGCCTTTTACTTTTAATACTATATAATCATGTCAAAGACTTGTGTCTAGAGTAGACATCCATTTGCAGCAACCTACCATTTTACAACTTTTTGTAGGTTGCACAGAGCCAACAACAAGCGTTTTCATGCTCGAAACCTGTAAGTCTGTCACTTTATGTCCAGCAAGTGTTGCCCTAATCAATAATCATGGCATTGAACATTGAGAGTTTCCAAAATGTTCTTGATATTGTGTGTAGGATCTATGTACACATCTGTTGTTGAGGCTTGTATTTACTATTAATATAACAATTGTTTATAATTCTTAATTTAGTATAAAAATATTAATAAATTTGACCGTTTCAATTGTATTTTATTTCTGTTCTATTTTTACAATAACTAAATTGGCACATTTAACATTAGTGACTCTAAGTTGGGTAGAAAAGAAAAACCATGTTATTTTATTTGCTGTGATAGACAAAAGAGAATGAGAGGAGGATCAAATCAAGGTAGAAAATGGGAGTAAAAGAGAATGCTTAGTATTGAAATTAAATGTCTGAAATGTCTAGCTTTTCTAAAAAAGAAATGAGTTGAACTAAGGCATTTACTTTGTTTCTTTTTTATTTTTATGTCTATTGCTCACTGATAAAATATCCAAGAGATACCAATATACTTATTAAGATTATAATATTTACGAAGTGAGAATCCAATCTAGCACATAATTTTTCGAAGGCTGATTAAGATGTACTTTCATTTCTCTCCTAGGTCAAGCCTTCCTCAACTTGAGCAGGAAGCTGAACTTTTAAAAATCATGCAAATTATGTTTTTATTATTATTTATCCAGTTATTAATGGAAGTTTAGCTAATTCATTAATTTAAAATAAAAAACTTCATTATTATCTTTCCAAATCCTAATCACTTAATATATTTTTCCAGTTATTTTGTAAAAATATTTGCTATATGTTCTATAAATAGAAATGCATTTTATTATATTTGCTTTTCAAACATCAACATGTGAAACATTACATCCTGAAAAAAATAAATAGAATATTTGTTAAGATAATGTACATTATAATTTTTTTTTTTTTAATTGCATGACACTTCTTTGCATATATCTGTTATTGAACTTTTTTAAGGACCCAAAAAGCTTTTAAAACACATCCGGTCTATAAATATTTGAAATAAAATAGTAAAAAGCTTTTAAATAATTGTAAACAGTTACAATGTTAAACTTGTTCTTCTCCTAGATATGGATGATAGAGATCAACTTTCTCAACAAAGACAGCAATTAAACAAGCGATTGGGCTTAGATATAACAGGCCAACTTGGTATAGACTCCAGTAATCTTTTCAATGATGATGATCTGCGCATGAATGTTGAAGCAACACTTCCTTCTATGAATAATAACTCACAGGTACTTAGGGTTCTTAGGTATTTATCTGTTATACAAATACAATTATAAACTACATTGGTTATTTCAATAAATAAATATATAGATAGATAAGTAACCTTTTGATCCTTTGGGTAAGAAATGTTCCCCTGTTTGTAGGCGAACACCTAACAAAGGTGTTATGTACCTATCACAATACCATACAATTTTTACCTTCTCTTTCTTTGGCTTTCCTGTAAATCTTAATTTAAAAGAAAAATAGCCTGCCTAGCTCAGGGACTGCAGTCCAAACCACAAAAGTGCAGCCATTACACAGAACTTTGAAATTAATCACAATCTGGCAGAATAGTTCGTTATAGTTAAATCTCTTCATTTCTAATTAAAGTTACTTTGAACAATTCTTTTTTTTTTTGTTTCAATTGGGATATTTACTTTATTAGCAGTGCAATCTGAATATTTATACCTATATATCATTCTGATAGCTAAATTTAAATATAAAACCAACACATTGATTTGAAACTTTCTTTCTGCATATTTCTTCCAGCCTGTGGTTGAGTTGCTAAAACAACAGCTAGGGGCCAGAAGTCAGATGAGTTCAAGGGAAAGAAATGTTGCAAAAAGAAAAGCAAGATCATTATCTAAACATCTTTCAAGGTTTTCTTTCTTTTTTTTTTTCCCAATATCAAGTAATTAGTATTTTGAGTTTATTTACATAATAACCTCTTTAAACTGTTTTCAATAGCAATAACAATGCCAATGATGAACCTTGTCCAGTGAAACGGATCAAGCGTGAAAGGTCAACTGGCTCACTAGACTCTACGGATTCCTCACAAATTGAAGAGGTGTGTAACAAATACTGTATGTTATTGGTTTTTTTTTTTTTTTTCATTATTATTACATTTATGAGATCAACTGCCTTGCTAGAGACTAATATTGACTGTTGAGTCTTCAGTTTCTGTTTTTAATATATTTTTCTTTCAGAACTTCATCTTCATAGTATTGGTTTTATATTGATACCCTTAGTAAAAGAATCATTGTAAGGAATTTATTGTCGGAGCCTGTTTCTGGTACTTAAATCTCTATTAGCATTGTCTAATTAAAGTCTCCATGTGGACTTAATGTCACTATGGCTATGTGGTCAAAGAAACAATAGTCCAGTTTTTTTTATCATGTTGCCCATGATTTTTTTTGTCAGCTTTTTTGTTTATAAATAGGAAAAGTAATATATAGATTTTTTATTTATTGTTTGTTTTATCCACATAAAATTTAATGACAATTTGTTTTCAGCCTGAAGATTGGCCATTCCAAAACTTTTGCGAAGTTTTGATAAATGACTTGTTTCATAGTTCTTGGGAAGTTCGTCATGGAGCAGCTTCTGGTCTTCGAGAAGTAATCAAAACACATGGAAGAGGTGCTGGAAAAACCATGGACATTCCTAGCAATCAAGTAAATCTAACTTCAGTCTTATATGAGTAAATAAGAAATAGAACTGTTTTAAGTTCTGTTGTATTTTTACAACAAAACAGATCTTTTTGATTTGTGAAAAAAAATTCTCCATTGTTTTATTTAGCTTGCATCAGTAAATCAAGTGTGGTTATCTGATTTAGCCCTGCGTCTTTTATGTGTACTTGCCCTTGACAGATTTGGAGATTTTGTTTCAGATGAGGTGAGAACAAAGTTCTTGTCACTCTATAAAGTTAATGGTCTAGTGTTGTGTTCTTGTCACTCTATGAAGTTGATGGTCTAGTGTTGTGTTCTTGTCACTCTATAAAGTTAATGGTCTAGTGTTGTTTCTGTTACTTGATCTTTGTCAATGGGATGTTTTTGTCTAGGTTGTTGCTCCAGTCAGAGAAACGTGTGCACAAGCACTTGGCACAGTTCTGAAATATATGGAAGAGTCCTCAGTTTCTGGTGTAGTAAGCATAGCACTTCAGATGTTAGAACAAGTGCATTGGGAAGTTAGGCATGGAGCTCTTCTGAGTTTGAAATACATCTTAGCAGTCAGGCAGGTAAGTTTGTTTTTTAACACATACTGACATGATAATGTTTATGCACATTCTTTTCAAGATTTCTTAACCCTATATATATTTATAACATTTAAGCCTTTTATACCATGATAGCCCAAAGATTTGTCAGTGCCAAAGCTGACATAGCCGAAACATAATAATAGGGTATGGTGTAAAATGTAATTGTTTTCATTGAACTACTCCTTTGATATTGTTCTTTTTTTTATTATGTCAAGTAAATTTTGAAAATTTTATGTTGAAATTACTCTTTTTCTGTTGTTGTTTTTTTTGCGTCAGATTTAATAATAGTGAACCTTAACTAGATACATTCTTTAAAAATTTCTGTATTTCTCCAATCACCTCCAAAAAACACCCGACTTGGGTCACTATTCAGCATTCTTATTAATGTCACTGTATTTATTAACAAAACAGTTGCTGCGTGTTTGTGATTATGTGATATGAGCTGATGTGCACTGACATGTCTAATATATTCCACAGGACCTGACATCCAAACTTCTTCCACTCATTCTGCCAGCAATACTTAAAGGTCTTTTAGATCCAGATGATGATGTCAGGGCAGTAGCAGCAGCAGCTCTTATACCTGTCACTGATCCACTAGTCACTTGTTTACCTGAACAGGTTGGCCCAATGTTCCATAACACTTTGCTTTCATTAAAAACGTACACTTTATAAAATTTTTATTTATACAAAAGTATTGAAAATTATTTTTTTCCTTAAATAATACTGTGTTTGCATACATGTGCTCTCTGTGAGTATAATAGAAGGCTAAGATATATCTTGTTACCATTGATCCTTATGGTAATAGAATACACACACAAACATTTCCATAGCTTCCTGTGATACTGAGCTGCTTATGGGACATTCTGGCTGATCTTGATGACCTGACAGCCTCCACGAACAGCATCATGACTCTGTTAGCAAAACTAATGTCACACACAGACACCAAGTCTTCCTCATTGTAAGTATTTCTAAATACATCTTAGCAAGTGTTCATTATAGATCATTACAAACTCACCATGAGTTCATCATTAACTCAAAATTCGTGAAAATGGTTTGTTAAGATTTACACATTTTTACTTTTTTTTTTTTCAAGGCTTTGTTAGTTATGAAACATTTTCTAAATGCAAAAAAAAAAAAATATTTCAGTACTCAAATAAAATACTAACTTTTAAAATGCTTGCACTTAACATTTTCAATGCTTCTGTACAGCATGACAAGTTCTTTGACTGATCTAACACCAAGACTGTGGCCTTTTTTTAGACACAGTATTGTATCTGTCAGGAAAGCAGCACTAGAAACATTTTATACACTGCTTACAATGAAAACAGGAGAAGTAAGTGCATTTTGTTTGTTATTGAATAACTTCCATACAATTTTCCTACAGTACCATCTTTTTCATTTCTATTTTTTTTTATGCCACTATGC
>JADKLZ010003886.1:10167730-10191434 GCA_021533235.1 Biomphalaria straminea
CTTGCCAGACATAGCACTTGTAAATAGCAATGTTGACAATATCGATACCTGTATTAGCTTCGACCCTCGCCAACAAATCACATTGTTCAGACAGGGCTTGTAAGAGGCAGGTCGTGCTGGCCTAGAGTTTCATGAGCCTTGGCTCAACTCTCAGTGATGATGGGGAAGGTTGAAGCTTTTACAAACCAGTAGCCTACTGTTTATTACTCCAATCTAAAACTGTCATAGATACTTAATTACATACCAAATTATTTAGACACATTTTTGTGAACCTGGACGTATTAAACTATTGCACAACCCATTTTTCTCACTTACAAAAATGTCGATGTAGATCTATATTATATACCAACCTAGCTAAAAAGCTGAAAGAGTACGATCTTTACTACAGTTCAGCGGTCAATGAAATGCACTTGATTCATATCTCATAATGGGTTCCGCGGACACAATAAGGTTATCTCAAGCTGTTTCTATAATACTTAAAGTGAGTGGTTTTAATGCAGGAATCGGTAACCTGGTTTACATTTTATAAAAGCGCCTGACCTTTTATATTTATTTTTAAGAATCATTCTTGTAGCATGCGTCTTGAAAATCATTCACATGTACAACAATCTTACAACTGTCACCTTCAGATGTGGCTTAGAATCTATCTAGATCAACATCAAAACTCTGATCTTTGTAATGCGGAATGTAACACTAGAAGATCTAGAATCTAAAAGGAACAGAATTGAAATATAATATTCGGGACTTCAAAATCTGTAATTATGTGTATATCTAGATAAGGAACAAGGGTAGTAAGTCATATGAACAATAGTGCTCTGCTAATTAAAACGTTTTGGGATTTAAACAAATATAGGCCTACAATATTTCTTGGTCACAACGTTCCGGTATTACTATTTTGTGACGGGTGAATTGTTCTCTCCAGCCCCCCGCCCCTCTCTCTTATTGTTTCAGTCTTAGAGACTGTATTTATTTATTGGTTGGAACTTAGAAAAACTAGTCCTATTAGCTCTTTCTCTCCTAATTGACGATACCAACGTTGATTCCATCAGAACTTGTTAAATAATAACGGTGAGAAAGAGTTAATAGGCCTAATTTTGGATTATTAATAAATACTGTTATAACCCTATTGCCCTATTGGCGACGCAATGAGGATACATCCTGACATGTATGATACACGCGAGCAATACCGTTTAGCGTGCTATATCGAAGGGCAAAGGAAAGTACTGGTATGAGCTTTGCACACAAATATGACCACTGGTCATCTGATCATAAGCCTGCGTGTACGAGAGACACAGTGTGTAAGAAAGCGGCAGTTCAGGACACGGAGGAGACCGGGACTGAGTCGACCACGAAGTCGGTCCTGGTTGAGTCCTCGAGTAAATGTACGAGTCCAGGAAGAGACAGTCGAGTTTAGTACGGTGATGTACAGTGTAGCATCGTTAGTTGTTTTATGTGTTGCTGCCAATTGTCAGACATATTGGATGTTTTAATTGACCGTTATTAAAGTACCAGATTATTTTGGAGCTCTTCTTGCCAGGTTCTTGATGTGTTGTGGGTTTAGCAGTGCTTACGTCAGAGTATGAAAGAGAGAAGAATCGTAGCAATACTAACTAAAAAACTAACCCTTACTAACATAACAATCAGCAAACTCATGATTTATGTTTCTGAGTGTTTCAGTAGCCTACATCACAAAATTAGCTCCTAACCCTAACATTAATTTTGGTACTATTCAACGACTTAATGTATTGCTATTAGCTCAAATATAATTTTAAAATGACACGATTTACATTGATAAGACAAACAAAAAAAAAATGAGTCACATGCATGATTTTTATAAATTTAATCTAGATCCACTTAAACCTAAGTTGAATATTATTTTTATGTTAGTAAACATACATGATTGAGTCTCAAATCGAAGCGGAGGCCGAAAAAGCAGCCTTCTCAGCTTTCCGATGACATTTATTGCTTTGTCCAAGTCGTATATTATTTTCTTCAAAATTTTTGTTGTCCAAACTTGGTCTCAATTTGAAACTTTCTAGGCCAGTGAGGTCTAAGGCTAAGATGTCAACCTATAACTTCGTTTCCTTCTTTGTTTCATGAAGCGCCGAGATGTTGCTGTTTTATACTTCCTCCCGTAATGAAGTCTTCCTCTACCTCTCGCTCTTGTGCATCGGCGTCTGAGTTTCGCTCGCCGCAATGCCGACGTCTCATATTTTTTGGGCCCGGTCAGCGGGATCTTCTTCACACTCACTACCACATCGTAGTGCACCAGCTGGGTGTGCTTCAGGTAGATAGCATGTCGGTGGGTCCTTGTGTTTGGTGAGGTCAACTCTAGGTCATGCTCCACCCATTGCCAGGTAGGACCGTGCTTGGTATACACAAAAATTTTGGTGTTTAGAAGGTGGGCGGCTGCCAGGATCTCTACATCGGAACCCCAAGTTCTGGTAAGGGTCATTTTACTTTGGGACAAATACTGGTCCGGGCCGTCAGCCATTATGGCAGAGAATTTCTCCCCATTGTTTTGTAGGTGATCTGTGATTGCTTTTCTCAACAAATCGTGGTAAGATTCTGTCCCTGTGACAACCAATGAGAAGCAGCGAAACAAACAATTCCCGTCTCCGTGGGTTGTCCTCAAGAGTTTCGGCACTGATGCTCTTACTAGGATTGGTCGAGTTGGCTTCCTCATTCGTAGTTTCTTTATAAAGGGCAAATTCAGATTCTTACACTGTTTTCTCTGCCAGTAAGTAGTGATTGGAACATATTTGGGCAATACACGAGGCCGGCACCTGGTTATTTTGTTCAAAGACGCCATCTGCAATTATGGAGCATAATAATAACAGTATTACAATTACATATTAATCAGAGAAAAGAAAATATTGCAGTTGATGACCTACTGACCTGTATTTTTAATACTACAATATTTCTCCTTGGATAATAACACATCAGTTTATCAGCCGCGCTTTATTAAAATAGAAGCTATTTGTCTAGGAGCCGTGTTAATTTCTGATGAGAAGTGTTTACGTGTCCGTAAAAACTGTAGCAATTAAAACTTATATTTCATACGTTTTTTTTCCCAATAAAGTGTGTTGAAATCTATATGTAAATAATGATTTTAAAACAATATTAATAATTCAACTAGCCAAGCACTATTTAATAATTAGTCCTACTTGTTGGGAACGTTTTACTGTCTATAAGAGAAGAACAACAATGAACTCAAACATCTGCTGCCTTGCCGCTATACCCAAACATAGGAAATGCTTGGGGAGTCAACCCTGAGGAAATATCAGGAACAGGCGACCCTTAGGCAGCTTGTAGTACACAGTGCTACTCCATGGCAGAACCTGCGACGCCGCTGATCAAAACTGTATCAGCACTTGCTGATAGATTAGCTGTGTGCAGTAGGGGGGGGGGCTGTTTGGGAGACGTCGTTACGGTCATATCTAATGCCCAGGCATTTAGATCTAAGTCATTTCCATGAGATGATCCAATAGTCGCTTTGGAACAGGGGGAGGCCAGCATTGTTGTGAAACCTCGACTAGAACGGAAAGGAAACCCCAGTAAACTAAGACCAACTAAATAACTTAATAAGATAAATTATGAATTAATCTCGTAGTACAGTAAGACATTCACGAATCTAGGCTAAGCCAATGTGTTTAGAAGATCGGGGCAGGAAATGGAAATAAGAGCACGGGAAGGTTTTGTGGACTTCAATTTTTAAGTCTCATCGTGATCATTGAATCGATCCGAACGACCGTCAGCATGTTACCATGTAGATCTATCCACGGGACACAAATGAGCTTACTTACTATACAAATGGTTATTTCTGCATTGTAAGATGGTCAACTTTCTACTCATTTTTTCCACTTGGACTTTGACAATTTAAAGCAAACGGCTTTAGTGGGACTCATTTGTATAATAGATCTAGAGTAAATAGAGGATAGAATTTATACGATGGTAGCTAGATCTAATTCCCATACGCCTCACCTTTTGATGCGACTTTGTTCAACGCATTAGGAAATTCCCATTGCCGAAATTGCGCATTTTGATCTCAAAACATAGGCAAATGTAGACCGGTACGAAAATTAAAGAGGAGTGCAGTATCTCACGTGGATATGCAGACCTAGCTGTGACCTACATATTTTGCCTTTTCTAACAAGCAAGCTGGCGCCTGACTCGCTCTTTAAATCGTTCCCCAAGGACAGATAGTCAAAACTTTATACAATACAGCAGGGGCGGACTTGGTGTCAAAAAATCGGCCTTGGCATTAGGCCTACCATACCAACCGGCCCACAAATTGATTGTCATATGATGTAGGCCTACATCTATTGTTACCTGCCCACATAATAGGGCCTAATTAAAGTTTTTAATAATGCATCGAAAACTGAACGCAACCATGCAAAAGTGAATTCCGAAGTTCAGATAGGCCTAATTAAATGTTTTGTATTTCTACATCTAGTTAGGGGCTATGGGTAATATTAATTTGTACAAACAATGGACCTCTTTCACCAAACGTAAACAAACAACATTTTCTCTAAATGTTCTATACAAATTACGCAATACGTAAGGGTGTCACGTGATCCGTATTTTTCACTATTTTATCAATATTATGACGTGGCTAAATCTGTTTATTTACATTTGGTGAATGAGGTCCATTGTAGCCTACAATTATAATCTTGATTTGATAAAATTAAAAGAGTGAAGTATAACAATTGAAAAGCCAGGAAAACCAGTAACTTGGCAGAATTTAGGTCATTGGTTAATATGCATGACTGAATACATGACGCGTAAGACATAATCATCTTCATTTTTGAAATAACGTCTGTATTATATAAGAAAAAAAGGGAAGCAATATGAAAGTTCTTGCAATATATTAATTTATCAATGATAAAAAGTTCCCTCATCAGCAAACTTTATTAACAGTCTTAAACATGAACCATTGCAAATGTTCTTGTGTCAGGATGTTTTTCAGCCTATTCTTCAAATATTTCAACTCGCCCAAACGTCTGTCACAAGCTACTTGCGTAAGGCCGTAAGCGCTTACACAAAAGTCAAGTTGATGATTGCAAAACATGCCCCTATCAATAAGCTGCACTTCTTAAAGATTCAATAACAGACATCGGAACAGATATAACAACTGTCTTTGCTGTCACCTCCAACTCTCACAAGAGTCACCGTCCTGTTCATAATCTTTGTTCCCCCCACACTTACAGTCATACTGTCCTCTCCCTAGTTATCAATCCATTATATACATTGAAAATGCCGACTCCAGTAAATCAAAGTCCAATGTCTTTTTATTTTTTTTCCTCAAGACATTAATATTTCGGGATGGAATGTTTCTACATCTTTGCCTTGTGTGTGTTTTCTTTTCAGAACGGTATCATCAGGAGATTCATCAATGTTTTTAAATCGGTTGAACGAAACCGGCGGGGAAATAATTAATTTTAATCCTTTGCCCGGATGCCCATATAGCCAATCCGCCCCTGTATAATAGCGACATCGCCGACACCCACAGCCTCTTGGTGCCCACGATCTTTGGGTCTTCTAAGAAGGTACGACGCCATATTATACAGTAACGGCCATGTTCTCGTTTTCCTCTTTTCGAGCTCTATGTTATTAGCAGACTTCCTAAAGACATGAACCTCATACGACGTTTGGTCCTCGCTAAAGTGACGAGTGCCAGAGGATTTATGTAACTTATCTCGGCTTGTTACTCCTAGGATTCTTCTCACCCACAGCTACGTGAGCCACGGTGAGCATTTTCTTTCTTTATGGATGACTTCCATGCCTCGCATAGGTCGGCATTGGAAAAAAAAGTACTCAAGAATCTGAATCTAGTGTTGTTTGCCCTATAGGTGATAGTTGTTGAGATAGACTCCAGTTTCTCAAGCAGGCTACATTATGGTAGGCCAACTCTTAGAATGCTGCTGCTTAAAGAAGTGAACTTAATTATGAGCTCAAGTTTGTGTCTGGCCTATGTTGATGGAAGCTGGAGCCAGATATACAATAGCTAATAGGATAACTTTATAGTCCAGGTTCTTACTACATTTTGATTGAAACTATAACTTAGGGCTGAACAGTAAATATTATATATCTTCGTACAGACTAACATCTTCCTGTGGCCAGGGCCGTTATCATTGCCTTTGACATAGTAAGTCAGACAGAGATAGCTACATGTAATTATCTTTCTTTACAAGATATTTTCATTGAAGGGGGAATATTTATAAATACCAGCCCCTTTATGGTGTATCTGGTCTACAAAATAAAGTGTCCATAAGTTACGCTCCCCCCCCCCCCCCCAAAGTTATATGAGAATTTATGTGCACTTTTAGCAGTGCAGCATCTAGCATCCTGGACATTCATCCTCTCTCTGCTTTCCATCTATTCGTGATACTAACTAGGTCAATTAATGCACCACTAATGCTAAAATTATTTTTATTTTAATACTGGTATAGTTAAATTGGAAAATATTAAAAACAATATCAGTCTATTTATAGTTACTGATTCAACAAAAAAAAAAAATAGTTGTTCAAAACTCTGATAAAAGCTTTTTTGTTTCTAATCAATTAATTCAATTTACTTAAAACCAACAGAGATAAAGTTGATACATTCAATAGAATTGAAATATTTTATTATCATTAACAATGAATACACTTTAATAGTTTTCATACCATAAGTTTCAAACAAAAAAATGTGAGCAGATTTAACAACAAAATAGAAATGAAGTAAGTGGTTATCACAGACAATAACACACATACACATATGGACCTCAAACTCAATTGCTCTTCAAGTCAGAATTAAATAGGAGAACGACAACAACCTAAAATTCAGTAAGTTAGTTACTCTAATGTGTGTACTTAGGCCCCCATGTCTTTGCTATAGTCAACTTTCTCTCAGCTCAGCAAGGATAGAGCAGTTTCAAAGAACTTGTGCTGGCTGCATGATGTTAGCCATTTCTTGACATTGGCTGGAGGTCCTGAAGCCTGACCACTCTGTTGCACAGCCGACCAGCAGCATATATCAGCAATATTTGGTGCCTCACCATCCAGCCATGTTTTCTTCCCAAGAAGTGAGTTTAAACTTTTGACAGCTGCAGCCCTCTCCTTTGTGTTGCCCTCCAGGATCTGAAGTTGAGCAAGGTCAAGAAGTTCATCCTGCTGGGTGGCCCTTACAATGTCCTCTTGGTCCCAGGAAGGGTTTAACAACCTGGCTAGATACCTGGCTACATTCACTTCACCTTGTATTGGAGTCTGTCTCGTAGGGTCAACTAGAAGTTCTGGACCATAAGCAACTAAAAACAGATAAAAAAAATAAGTATCAAATCAACAAATGTCTAAAATACTAGGGGTGTATAGTTGAAGTTAATTCATTTTAGTCTAAGCATCTCTGAAAAAAATCTTTTCCGATAATAGATATTGCTGAGCTGAAAATTTAAGTCCAGATATAGAGCTATTTAGGAAAATTGTGGATTTTGATAAACCAAAAGTCAGACAAAATAATAATGTATAGGGGAGTGGACATAGGAAAAAAAAATTACATATGAGATATTCTTTTTATGTCCCTTTGTTGCAAACTAAGGGTTATCTTACAAAAGTTTCCCTATGCACCGCCTAAGAAGCATCATGAGTATGTCTTGAAAAGATCATGTCTCCATTGGGTTAGGGTTTTAAAATTGGCCAAGATGCAATATGTCTATGAGCCACAAGAATGACACAGTTGGCTCTGGAAGTGTCATCTGCAAGCAATATGGAAGAATTCCCAAGCAAACAGAGGAAATCAGCACTTCCATGATTAGCATACAGAGATGGCAATCAATGGAAGTTTTTGGAAGGAAATTACCCAAGATTAATACCAGTATTCATATACCTTAACAACAACATTTCCCTATTTAGGACAAATTCTAATGCACTATTTGTGGCAAATTTGCTGTTCCAGTATTGGTCTGTTTACACACAACAGATTCTGACCTATTCAAGGAGAAGCAATCAACATCAGTATTTCATCCAGGTGTTTACATTAGCTTTCAAAACAGAGCAGTGGTATTCGCATATTTAACGGATACAAGAAAGAGTGTGATGTGACATGAATAAGCAATTTGAAATAGTAATTATAATATGGTATTTGCGAAATATACAACACTGACTTTTTATGGTTAATAGAATATGTATTTAACAAAAATGCAAACACTTCTAAGAAGTGTTGATCTCATTAGAACAAACACCTGATTTTGATTTACATTTTTTTACCAGATGGTGACAAATTTTCACCCCTTTATTCGATGATGTGTAAGTGTGAAATGAAGAAGTCATTGTACGCTGATCAGGCATGAAATTAGATAACTCAATGTTCACTTAAAACATTTGACTAAAATGGGGCTGACTGAGAGGCTTAAAAAACAAAAAGAAGAAAAAGAAGACTAGTCATCAGTAAAATGTAATTAGTTCCTTTCTTTTGTTGCATTGATAATTGAATTTTTGTTTGTCTGGATAAGTTGAATGGACATTTTAAACTAAAAATGTCTTTGAAAAAAAAAAAGAACTACATCTACAACAAAAGCAAAGTAAAAACCATTGAAAGAGACCTAATAAGAAGTTACAAGTAACACATTTTTAAAACCATAGTAACAATTTTCTATAAAAAGTACCAATAGTGAATTTATGACCTTGATAAGTGTACACATATTTTGTAAAGTTCACATCTTATATAAAAGCTTGAGTTTTGAAACTATGTAACAGACTAGAGGCGAGAGATTTAGTAAAATTAACAATATGCATTTATGAATTCTAATATTAAGTCGTCAAACTAACCTTTTTTCCAGACAAAGTTAATGACCAGTTGGCTATCCCCTCTCTTGATGCCATTGGATGTCAACAGATTTTGTAATCTGTCAGGAACTGTGCCAGACACACTGGAGTGGGAGTAGGTGGACTTGAGGACTGTATAGTGTTCTGAGAGGCGCTCACACAGAATAATAAGAGACAGGGGAACTTTGCTTGGATCAACATTGATAACTAGGTCAACACTGCCACTTAGAAACTGAAACAAAACATAAAGAATACTTGTTATTTTAAAGACAACTTACAGAGTGATTGTTTCTCTTAATAACTAATGAAGGTCAGATAAACAGAAAAGGAATATTTGTTTTTCTGCACCCTCCCCCTCCTAGAAAGAATCCTGGTTAAATGAATATATAGGTCTACTAGACTTTATAACATTCCAATGATAGGCCTTTCGATAAAGACTGAGAAGACAGTGTGCAAAATGTTCCTGAACATTAATTAACTAAACTCTTGAAGGAATGTGGAAATACTGGAAGACATGAGTCCATTCAAAAGTAAAAAGATAAATATTTTCTAGTTCTCTAGCCAAACAAAAATTTATTTCTTCCTTTACTTTGTAAAATTATAATGGTCAAACTAGAATTTTTAAGTGTGACTAACAAGCTAGTAATTCTTTTACCAACAATTTAAATCAACTGTCATTAATTTCAATCACATTTCTAAGAAAATTAATAGAGCTTTCACCTAGATTTTCAAGACCACCCATCCAGAAGGTTTTAGTTTCTGTGCGTGTACAAATAAAATTGAGGTATTGTAGTAAAATATTCTAATTCATTAAGAATTTTTGTTTTAAGAAAATGAATCAAACATTTACAACTATGTGTCAATTGTACATCCATTAAACATGAGCTAGATGAACCACTAAAGCGAGTTAACAAGCTCAAGAAAAGATAATACTTTTTAAAACACAAAACAAAGCTTATCTAAAGGAAAGAACAGCTAATTACTAGAAATTATCTCACGATGGCAGGATTTAGCTCCCTTTCTGCTATATAAAACAAAATTAATTAATTAGCACTGATCAATTAACTAAGTGGCAAATTTTTTTTTATTGATTCATATATTGTCACAGACTATGAATAATTATGCAAAATTTCAACTTGATCCGAGACAGAATGGGAAGTGGGAGAAATAATGTGACAAAACACAATAGGGGAATTAAATCCATATGACTATTGTATATTTTTACATCAAACAAAATAATGTATTACCAATAATAATGTAACCAATTGGTGGTTTTCAGATTAATTCATGTTTTGTCAGGTACAATGAATAATTGTGGAAAGTTTCAACATGATCTGAGAATGGGAAGTGGGGAAAAAAAACAAAACATGTTTAAACTTTTTACCAGACAGAGTGAGTTGATATAAGCTTTGTAATAAAGATGCTCTCTAGTCAGTAAAAAAGAATTTGTTTAAACATCAGAGTGACCTTATTTTAGTAACCATATTTTAACCAAAGTAAAGCCAACAAAAAACAAAATAAAAAATAAAGCTACAATCATTTTCAGGAACAAAACTGCTTTATTTTTAACATAATCATAATGTAAAATTGCAAAAAAAGGGAAAGAGTAGCCAAAGGGAATCTACTTATCAAACACATTTTAGTTTATTGTAGAGGGTCTATTTGCAACATTATACCCAGATGGTTCAGCTAAGGCACATCACAGTGGTAGTGATGACCAATAAATCTAATTGGCCATTGGCTACAGAAACAGGTTATTTTGACTTAATCTGTCCCATGGATGTCTAGGTCTCTACAGGAAAAAAAGCAATTTACAGTTTCTTGATATTAGTTCACTATTTCCACTCTATTGGATGACATAAGCTCTAGTATTTGACCTACATTTGATGGGAACTGAACTGAGACGGGATGTTTACAAGATTGCACATACCGTGGGCTTACTTCCAGAAGTCCCCCTGGAACCAGTGAGCTGGCTTGTTACTGGTGGTGGTTTCCTGGTGCCTTCCAAAACTTTGGCCTGGATGGCTGGTTCATTTGCCTTAGGTACTTGGTATTTCTCTCCAAGTTTTGAAACAGATGACTGCAGCTGTTCCAGTCGTTTCAACACATCATCATGGCGCTTTTCTAGATGGGCAATTGGAGTGTTAGCAGTGGAGTCCTGGACAAAAAGGAAAGTTGTGTTATCTCAAAAGAAAAAAATAACTTGACATTTCATAAAATGAAAAAAAGAATTACATGAATGATTTACATAGGACTATCAAAGCCTGTAGTTTAATACAACTAAATCTGGCTAACTGGAAGAGATACCAAACCAAATGCAACTATACTATCAAAAATGGTTAAACAGACCAATTATTACAGCCAAAACAATCATGTACTGATTGAACAGATTCTTCTATAGTACTTACTAGAACAAAACTTAGATTGCCATTATGGATATGAAATGCCTTCATTTTATATTTCTTTCTTTGACTCAGCCAGGACTAAAAGGTTTTGTTTTTCTCTTTAAATATAACTTCTAAAAAAAAATTTACAAAGTAGATTTATTTCCTGTTCAAGGATTAATACAAATAAGTTATGTGTATTTTATTTCTTAAATAACACTCAAGGACCAAAAAAAAAAAAATCACCCATAAACATGAATGCCATGTATAAAACCTAGAACTAAGTTTTATGTTTGTAAATTCTAGTCAAATGAGAAACTAAAGAAACTGGTTGGCATTAAATAGTATGTTGACATGCAGAATGTAAGTTCATCAAAACTATAAAGAAAGAAAGAAAAAAAGGTGGAAGGCCTGCTTTTGAAAGGTAGTCAATATCAGTCATTAAAATCCTGAGACATTATCACCACCTTCCTAAGTGAGTTATCTGAAATAGTTACACCTGGACACTCTCCTAGTTGGTGTTCCAGTAACACTCCCCACCTACTGCATGGTAGATCTAGGTACATTCCATTCCATCACTTTTCTCAGTCCTACCATCACACCCCTGCCCCCACAACAAGTTCCACAACCTCAAACCTTTACCTCCTATTTCGCCAAT
The DNA here is from genome assembly GCA_021533235.1 of Biomphalaria straminea. Classification (NCBI taxonomy): domain Eukaryota; kingdom Metazoa; phylum Mollusca; class Gastropoda; family Planorbidae; genus Biomphalaria; species Biomphalaria straminea. The sequence continues at coordinate 10,179,574 of JADKLZ010003886.1, forward strand.
CGATTAGCTCCCCTGGTAAAGGTAAGGACAGCAGAAGACGAGAAAACAGGGCAGAAAATGGGGAGGGCCAAATGGTAAGCATTATGCAAGTAACACCGCTGAGTTTATGGGGGCCAGGTTGGAGCTGCTTTCACTCATGTACTGAACAATGAGGTGGGGGAGGGAATCGTAGAAATGAACTATGGGTTCAGCGTTTAGGTGACGTCAAACCAAATACCGGTACCGCAAAGACTACACGCCCCTCTCCCAGCCCGTTGTGATGCAATAAGTCGAGCAAGAGAGATCATCCATTTAGATCTAGTCTCCACCACATTTCCATCCAAGTAATTCCCCTTGTGTCCTTGTACATGTAATGAAAAGAAAGCATTACAAACAAATTGTTGTATGCTGCTATCCCCTAATCCCTAAATTCGACATTTCTAGTTATATGTAATCTACTCAACACACATCAACATAACCCATAGATATTCGTACCAAGATACAAGCTATATTGCAGAAATTTAAATTTTAAGAGTAAAGAAATCTCCGACCCCCCCCCCCCCGGCCCTATAAAAAAAGTCTTGTTAAACAAAACGTACCTACTTTAGGCAGTACAAAGTAATAAGATTTTCCCTGGGCAATTGTAGTTTAAAAAAAAACTTCAAACTCTAGACGTGACAAACAGACGGACATCTAGATTACACACACAAACTGCTTTTTTATTCCTTTGGCGGTCGGTTAAAAGGAAGGAAGAGATGTGAGATGTAGGTCAAACCAATGTACCGAATCGAGGATAGAGAGTTGATTTGGTAGAGAGATGAGACACCTTATACTTTCACGAGGAACTGAAGCTACAAAATGAATCTCTCATTCGTCTCTTTAGTAAGTCAGACTATTAACATGTGTATGTGTGAAAACCAACTAACAGCCCTGTTCCTACATGTGCCCTGTCTTAGCTGAATGTAAGAAGTTACACGCCAGCGTGGTAGCATCCAGTCCCGTATCTCTCAGAACATTTTCTCTCTCCCTTTGCTCCTACAACTACATCCGGAAACTCGGTACAGTCAAAGAGTGTGCAAGTCATCAGGCGGCGAAGAGCAAGGGAAAAAAAATCGCAAAATGACTTTTCCATTGCAGTAGCCCGGCCGGTGGTGAAAAAAAAGGGCGTTTAGACGAAAACAACCACTTTAACATCTCGGACTAGTGCTACCAAAAAGTGGCATGTTTTAGATTTTAAAAAATATATATCTACAAGTCCAAGTTGTGGCTAGAGTTAGTGTCACCCAGTCTTAACAAAAATGTTCTTATATACAAGTCCAAGTTGTGGCTAGAGTTAGTGTCACCCAGTCTTAACAAAAATGTTCTTTGCAGCTGAAAACGAAGGATTATTCCAAGAGAGAGACACAGGAGGAGACATACTTGTGACATGCCATCTCTACCAGCAGTTCACCAATCTATCATTAAGACCATGAAGCACGTGTGCCTAGTAAAGCAAATAGAGGTCAAATTACGGAGAGCTGGCAATAGTTTGTCTTCTCCATATCAAGTTGCTACATTATCAAAACTTTCGAAAAGAGCCTCTGTCAAGCCCTTCACTTATTTCTTTGTCCAGCTTTAAAGAGATAAGTCCTGGTGTGAGCTGTGCTGTCCTTATATCCACAATAAGTACATGCATATTGTTTAGGTGTTGACGACTAAACCATGTCTAAACTTATTCTGAAATGATGCAAGCAGACGAAAAGAAACTGATCTTTTCCCCCTCTCTCTCTTAACGCCAATCATAAGAATGACTTATCAGTCATTGTTTTTATACCTAAGACAGACTGCGATGCTTTTTAGTTTTCAAAGCATGCTGAGAATTCGGATTTCTTAACAACATAGTACAAAGTAATCGAAGTACAACCTAGACTACAATAGCATTGAAGATGATCAAAAGTAAAGTTGTGCTTGTACATGGCTCAAAGTTCTGGACTTGCTGATGCAATGGCTATACAAAATTATTTGAATTGAATAAAGAATTATAAGTTTTATTACAAGTATACAAATAGTCCCCATCTTCTTTTCCCCCAGTAAAATTTTCGTTGCACGTGAAACGACATTGGTATTTTCTTTCTTTAAATGATAACATCCTACCAACTTTGAACATCGAGATCGAATCGCCACAGAAACCATTTTTTTTAACCGAAATATAGATCAAAAGAGTAGACAGAGCTGTCTTCTACTACATCTTGATTGATTCTGGTTATCTAACAAGTAAGCATATATACAATGTGATATTGCTACTACATCTATTTGCGACTGAGTTTTAAAGACGTGGAAACAAACTTAAAAGACAGGAGAGCACACAAATGATTATGTATGTACCTTGCGTGTTTTGGTGGCTTCATGAACCGGAGAGAATTTGGCTTGGGTTGCTGGAGAAGGTGTGGCGTTCTGGATACTGTAAGTCCGAACGATGTATTCCTTACTAAGTATTGCCGCCGGCGATTTGGTTTCCGGTTCCGTCAGCTCTTCCGAATATGTTTGAGATTCCCTATCCACAAGTGTCTTTTCTTTAGCGACCACATGATCAACATCGGCCTCGGGGGATGACACCAAGCTGCTGTAGCCGTCAAGTTTGTTGGAGATGTGGGGATGTCCGAAACCCAGCTTGAGGCGCGGTTTGGGCGTGGTGGAAACAATTTTACAGTTTACTGTCTCCATCTTGTCCTGGAGGCGCACCAGGGAGGACTGGCTCCCGGAACGGCTGAGCGTGTTGGTCATCGCGGGGCCGAACATGGGCTCCTGGCACTTGTCCAGTGGTTCACTGTCACACGTGCTCAGCATAGCCTCGTCCTCGGGATGCTTCTTGGAGCACGTCCGAAGAGCGTGGCGCACGTTTTGGGCACATCTAGACAAGATATTTCCCATTTATGTAGAGCACAAGGCACAACAGGAAATAAAAAACTATAATATAAATGAATTACCTTTACGAAGCACAAAATTATTCACGTGTTATTCACAGTAACCTGAGGTATGAGCACACGGAAAAGATGAGTAAAAAAAAACAGCAACCTTATCTTCCTTATCAACTGTTCTTGTAATGGATCAACTTGAACAACCGCGGCGAAGTGTTGATAGCCATGGAATTTCTCATATCACTACCTTTGACTCATCCCAGAATTTTAAAACACGACTGTAAACACAAGCAGACATGCAAAGACTCTCCGACTTAATATGTAGACACCTGGGGCTTTGTATTCCAAATCGAGCAGTCTGACTAGAACATGTTCCTAGTGGCCAGGACAAACACGGAGGTGTTCCAACTAATCTATTTCATCATCTTTTTAAAACCATTCTATGACAACGCACGTCCTCCCTCAAACACTGCAATGAAAACAGGTCATTCTTTCTAAGGCTTGCATCAATTCAATGTTTTTTTTTGTGTAAAGAATCTAGTTGCGTCTTGGCTTCTAGCGTAATGAAATAACAACTGAACTCTCTACTGATGTGGCGGTGTGGTGGTAACGTTAACCAGCACATCAACAGTTCAGGTAAATTCAAGGTAATCCAGAACATCAAAACACAGGCGTAAACAAATTCAAATGGAACAAACTCAAACGCCAGGCTAGTAATATCCCCTGCACAGGTATGCACATTGCTTAAATTAAAACTACAAAAACTTCTTACAATCGACTGATTGAATAAGTTGCTTTAAACGCACGCGCGCAAAGCTTAGGCTCGTATTCCAGAAGAAAGAGAAAAACAAGGCGCGCGATTTGTGAGAGCAAATCATTGGTACGAGAACAGCCAAAAGGTAAGATCCATGTTTAGGGCCGGGAGAAAAAAAAAAGAGAGGGAAAATGGTAGCACGAGGCACAACGCGCCACGCGCAATCTATGTATGGGTACACTACGCATCCCCACTGCACGCTGGCGCCAAACGGCTTCATGGAGTCAACTGTTAACCCACACACAATTTTCACTCACAATCACAATTCATAGACGTCAAATTCTCCTACCGACGCTTCCTTTCGCCTCACACTTCTGCACCCCCAATCCACCCCTCCTTTTTTAAAAAAGATAAACACACGTTTTTGATAAAGATAAATATTTTTTTTAAAGAGAGAGGAAGATTTAAAAAAAAAAAAACGGTCAGGGGATCCCTACTGTCACACAGTCTTGTGTCCAATGACTGCAATGTCTTTTATACCTCGCCCACTTGAGCCTTCCCTTCACTGGAGCAAGTCAAACAGCTGGCCTTTGTTGATAAGCGACCCCCCCCCCCGAACTACGTTCGCTGTTCATATTTTACTACCGGTACTGGATCTAGATGAACCGAACATCACTACACCTTCTTCCCCTCACTCAGAACTTCATGGAGTTGGGGTTTTACGAGAGAGTGTGGCATTTATTTTCAAGATATACTCTGCTTATCTGAACCAAAGATAAATCTGACGCCTGACATGGCTTCGGCGTAATCATTTCAAATAGTTTTGAATACCTTTTTTTTTTAGCGCCAAATACGTTTGGCAGTTTGTTGAACGGACGAAGTGTACATTTGAACATAGATGGAGCACGAGCAAAACATGGAATTAATAGACAAATAAAAACCATACTGGAAAACGTGTTAAGTGCAGTACATTGTTGCTTACTGAGTGTCATTGTACAATAGGAGAGACCAGGGTAAAAGGCGAGGCTCTGACCGGAACATGCTCGGGAAGCCCGCAACGTTGTTTTTACAAAGCTTCTAACATCTCTGTCTGTTAACAAGTTTGTACACGCTACTTCTCCCACACTCAATGTCGGATCAAGCTGAACGTTTGCAGAATTATAATTGAGACTTGAAAAGCCTTAGAAGGCTTTAGCCCACGAGTTCAATTTCAGGTCGTTCATTAAAAAAAAAAAGAAAACCCAGATACCCCATTCTTTCTCCCTCCACCCCATTGGTTCAGACGTGTGATATGAACACAGCATCATAGCGCATTGAGAAAGCTAAAAGCATGAAACTCCGCAAAACAAAAACAATTGGTAAACATATTTCTAATGGACAGATTTTTTATTGTTGGTCTAGATCTATTACAAATGTAATGACACGACCGATTCAAACAAATTGATACACTTAACATAAGCTTTGTTGTTTTTTTTTTTTTTTTTTAAGTATTTTTTGTGTTTTGCTTGTGTTTTTTTTTATGTGGACATCACATTTTAAAAGTTGAGAAATGCTGATCTAAAAGATTAAGCCTAAAATACCCAGCTATATCTTGTGACAATCTAAGAATTTTTTTATTTTTTTTTTACATATTATTATACTGGGATATTATGAGAAAAGTAATAATCCAGCTCTGATATTTATATCAAACACAGATACTGGTATAAAAGAAGTTTTAACTATTTTGTCACAGAAATTAAAATTATGTTGCATAATTTTGTCTTACATGGAGGATACAAACCCAAATTCTTTCTTTTTTTCTTCCAAAATTTGTTTGAGCACTAATAGATATGAAGTAGTAAGGTACCAAAGGTGCCAACTACCTGGATCAGCAGCCTCTCCCAATTCATAGTTACCTAAGAACAATCCTCAGTAAGCAATACAAAACAAACATCTCATTTAAACAAACATAGCAACAAAAAAGTGTTTTGATACCTATTTTGGGGTCCATTACTCACTGGCCCTTCGGTGATCACCCCACCTGCCATCACATTAGGTACAGGAATGTCGGAATTAAAATTTTAGGAAACTCCTTTAATTACCTCTCATTATTTATTGTCTTTATTTATTCACTAAGAATAAATATCAGTTTTTTTCCCTTCCCAGGATGTAGATCTCAAAGTCTAGACTATACATTTACTCACTTTGTTCAGTTTTAAAGAAAGTAATTTATTCAAATGTGTCTTTTCAAATAAATAAATATACAAATATTTGTTTTTATTTAGAATACCACTGTTTCCTGGTGTATTTTTTTCCTGGTCATCCTACGTGAACACATATGCCCACTAGTTTGAAATAAGTGACATACATTTTATAAATGTTTTATAACTGAATAATCTTGTGTATAGTACTGTACGCACACACATTTCAAACTGCCAAAAATGAAATAAAATGTATGCAAAATGTGCAAGAGTAGTGGTTAGTTAACTGTGCACAAAACTTAAGCCCTTTTGTAGTGTTAAATATTTCTTAGGCATTCCCAGAAAAAAATACTAACTTAGAGAACTAAAAAAAATTCTTATAATATATATATAATATTATTATTACTATTATCACAGTTTAACTATAAACAATAAAACATGATTATTTCAAATATATTATAAATATATATAACAAAGGCAGAGATAGTTAGAGTCAAAATTACACAGTTGAGAGAGAGTGTTAACATAAAACTGAGAAAAGCTTTGAAGAGCACCCCATGTGACTTAACAATTTTTTATCTATGAATAATACCTATAGTCATTTCCGTCTAGCAAACACCCCCCTATTTTCTGATATTAGAGAACACCCCACAATCTTTGTTAAAATGAGCCTTATTTTGATAGCTAAGAGGAAACTAGTCTATTGTTTTTGTTTATACTCTTTTTAGTTCCGACACAGTTTCATTTAATCTGAAAAACAAGGGTTTTACACAAGTTCAAAGAGCACTGGTAGGACGATGCCATTTTGTTTCTTCTAGGACAGAAGGAGGGTAGGACCGGGGTGAAGGAATTTTTTAAAATAAATTTAGGTACCAACTAAACAAGACCTAACTAAAATTCTTCTAAATAGGCCCTTAAACACATACATGTCATAACCTTTGTGTAAATAGGGGGTATTCACTAATATTCATTTATTATTATCAATGACACTAGTTACTATTTTGCCACTCATCACTAATGCCCTACAAATGTAAAAAAAAAGGAAAGGGATCAAGGGACAATTATTGATAGATCAGGAACCAAATGAGGCCTCAGTCAATGAGCAGAGTGAGTTGCCCAGTTTTTTGTATTTAAATTTGGGTCAACTAGACCTAGGTAGGCTACAGTACACACTATACGTAAAACTTGTGTCTAATGGCCTTGTTGTGGTATCCGTTATAAACAGAGAAGGGAGTAATTGAGAGTGGGAAAAGTAACACTGACTTGTCTGACTTTGGTTAATGTAAAAAGAAATGGATATAAAAAAAAAAAAGAAAGTAAAAAGATAATAACATTTTTACAAATTAAATACAATAACTATTTGCTCAGTATATGTAAAGATAACATTGCTAATAGAAATGAATTCGATTACTTTTGATGATGAATATTTTTGTCTTTGAAAATTTTTTGAAAAAAAAAATAATTTTGCATTGAAAGTATACATTTTTTTTTCGCTAGCACACCGAGAGTGTTCTTTAGTCTAAGTTACAAAACGGGGGAATAATATCTAATATCGCTAATATCTAATATCACCTCAAGGTAAAATCTTGAAATGAGGTTTTCCCTAATGGTAACATAGGTCTTGGTTTGAAATCGAATTTGCTCAGTATATGTAAAGATATCATTGCTAATAGAAATGAATTCGATTACTTTTGATGATGAACATTTTTGTCTTTGAAAATTTTTTGAAAAAAAAATATTTTGCATTGAAAGTATATTATACATTTTTATTTTTACTGATGCTCATTACAGGTAAGTCGTACCCTGTTGATTTTTTTCCAGCTAATAGTACATGTGTCTGGCTATATTCCTACCAATTTTCAGATCGATCCATTTTCAACATCATATAAAATTTTAAAAAAATAACACTGACTTCATTTTGTCCACACCTCTATGACATTTCTTCTCTTGTAGATCCAGACCCGATAATTTTTTTTATTTCATCAATATTTATATTTTAAACAAGTAAAGTCAAGTTCTTTTAGAGTTAGTTTAGAGCAGTGTTCTTCAACGGGGGCGATATCGCCCCCTTGGGGGCGTTTTCGAGATTTTGGGGGGCGCTGGGAGCCAAAGGGGCGGTAGGGGGGCGCTGGGAACAAAAAGTGGCGGTAAGGGGGCGCTGAGTATAAAGGGGGAAAGAAGAAACTAAAGGTGCAATGAAACAAAACTAATAAAACAATTCTTGAAAATTAAAGCTAGCAAACTAAATATACACAAAGGCCTAATTAGATTGCTTCTGATTTAACTTTAGAATCCTAAGTTTGGGAATCCCATTTTCTATTTTAAAATTCTTACTCTTCTACATAAATCGAAGGGTATCTAGTTTACTTAGATCTTGAGCGCATAAACGTTAAACAAAGTGGATAATACGTCTTTTAGATTCAAGTCTCTTATAACAACATATGTTAATATTTGATATGTAAATGTTAATTAAGAAAAACGTTAAAGCTAACATTCAAATAGAATAATTTAATCTTCTTTTTTTTTCAACAAAAACATTGACAGAGTGTTATGAAATGGAATATTGCAAAGAGTTTTAGTGAATAGCCACTAGATAAAAAAAAAAAAACAAATAATGAAAAAGATGTTAGATGTTAGGCTCTTAGATTTTTGTCAGAGTCGGCCTTACCAGTGCGTGGGGCCCTAGGCGAATGTCAAATGCGGGGCCCTGCTCTGGAAGGGTATACTAGATATTGTGGATATATCGTAACATGTCAAGCTAACAGGATCGTCCGCCACTCACACTGAAGTCCTTTTTAAATACTAAACATACCACCTTACGTAAGTACTGTACTATTGACCTTTAAACTACATAAACTGGAAATTTTCTCCAGCTTAACTTCTGAATCTAATAACTCCACAAAATGCTATGTAAACGGCATCTTTGTGGCTAACATCAATCGTGCAATCAAGGGTGATGGGAAAATAAACCATCAGGTCCATAATCTCGTTTTGAATCCTATATCTGAGATACTGGACATGAGCCTCGGCGTTTTAATTCGTCGAAGTTCTTATATGGTTAGGTCAATTTTGTCAAGCATCTCAACCAAGCCTCAAAACCGGTTGTTGTTTGGTACATAAAGATTCTCTGTTTTTTTTTTGTTTTTGTTTTTTGTCATTTTTTTATGCCTAGGTGAACTGTTTAATAGTGATAGCCGCTTAGAATGTACAGGTCATAAGATGATGTCTTAGTTGAAACTGAACAGTATTTCGAAAACAAAAATGTCATGTTATGATCTTCAAAAGTAATTGGCATCATAAAAATGCCCAGTAATATTGAGCAACATGTTGTAATTTATGATAACTTTTCTGGTTTTTCGACCACCTGCGGACAATGGTTATGCTTGCCCTGAGTGTGGCACAATATGTAGGTCACAGTTAGGGTTGTGCAGCCATGAGAAATACTGCATTCATCACTGATCTTCAGACTCGAAGACAAGTCTTATATAAATCTATTTAAAGAGTTTTACAATCTCACGTAACTTGTTTGTTAAAAAATGAATTACTGCCTAAAGACACCGACATCTGCAATTCACATAACAATGCGCTATGAAGAAATTACGATTCGCTTCTAGAATGTAAATAAATAAATAAAAAAAAATTAAATATAAATAACAATTTTTAAACATCTGTTACCGATGTTCGAATTGAGTTGCAGGTGTGCCTCAAAACTCAAGCTCGAAAATAGGTTTACAAAATTATGTCTTCAGTAAAAAGAATGCTTAACATAGGAGGCACAACAGAGATGTGGCTGCATTTGAATGTTTCAGAAAATTCCCAAAATTTTGGTCGAAAATGGAATTATGTTTTAGCTTTTTCATCAACATACATGGTTAACCTAGATTTAGTGCATAACAAACTTAATGAATAAGCAAGAAATAGGCTGGATATAGCCACTAGATGAGACCTTCGCCTTGCTTTGACTAATTTAAAGCTTGAAATTTCTAATATTGTCAGACTGCAGGAGACGGGGGTTCTCATTAGCTTAATTTCACTTTGTAGTAAGTTCAGCAATAATAATGTTTAATTAAAATATAAACACATTTACAGTTAAACCGAAAAATAGTAGGCCCTAATATTCAACAGTTTAAAAGGAGACTATTATTAGGATTTGAAAGAAAGTCATGACAATGACATTAATTTTTGTGTGTAATCACTGCAAATTATTTGACATAATTTTGTTATATTGATAATATTGGCAATGCCTTCGATTCCGAAGATTAAGACTAAGTGCAGTGTTTCATATAACTACGCAAACCTAGTTGCGACTTGCATAATATTTCGAATTTCGTCTGCTAGCGGTCAAGTTAAGTTTTCTTTCCATCTTTTGCACCTGTCTTCAATAATGACTTTTCTTTGAGTCTCAATTGTTTGTCCCGCAGCTTTTGTGACAACTCTCCAGCTGCCTGTTTCAGAGGACATCTGATGCTAGGGAAGGCTGTTAGGTACTTTCCTCTATGCCAGTGAGTGTGAAATGGCGCCTGAGTGGATCTTTATAGCGCTAACGAGGTGGGCACCTCTGTAACTCCTACTCTTAGCTTGCCAAAGGAGATCGCCTTTGGCACGCGGTCGTCTCCCGTGCAGGATACGTGTTATTGATTGCATAAAAATTCATAAATTGATGATATTTTGTTCACATTTGCCTTCTCACGAATCACGTGTTTTTCTTAGAGGGGGGCGCTGGCGGAATTTTTTATTGAAAAAAATACGAAAGGGGGCGGTAGGCCAAAAAAGGTTGAAGACCACTGGTTTAGAGTATATTCAGTATATATACATTTTAACGATGTACTGACGAAAAATTGTTTTTTCTAAGACCTAAGCCTAAGATAAATTTTTAATGACACCTCCCTACTAGATTAGTAGAAGTATAGACACTAGATCTATATATAATATATTTTTTTATAATAATCAATATATCTAGATTCTAGCTAAATATTATAATCACTATTTTCTAATCAGAAAAAAATAAAAATCATCTCAATCTCACATCTCATTCTCAGAGACTCATCATTCTCACCTAGTAGTAACTTAGTTACTGACTGTTACTGTTAGTAAGTAGTAGAGAGGCTAACGCTAAGCCCCTCTCTAAGGCCTAAACTTAGACACTGGTTTTAGTAACTTTTAGATCTAGAATAGAATGACTAAATCTAGAATCTAGAAACTTCTAAGATCTAAAAAAAATCTAGATCTAAAGTCTAAGTTTAATTTAAAGTTTAAGTTACAATGACATTTTTGTTTTACAATGATATCAATCAACTTCTTATCGACTTGTCTTAATTATTAAATTTAATTAATAGTAATATTCAAGTCTTATGACTTATTATAATATTAACTTAATTAACATAATTAGATTCTATGACTTATCGAGTCTAAGACTAAGACTACTCACTAAGTAAGTACTAGTCTAGACTAGATCTATAATCTATCTCAACTTACGATCTTACCTCTTTATAATCTGTCGACGAATAATAGCTTTTCATGTTATACATTACGTTAGGCAGGTCTATAACTTCCACTATTTGGAAAGGTTTAATTGTATACATTTTGCCGTAAGGGCCATTTTGCAAAGTAGTAGTGGAGGCAGCCATTATTTGTTGACAAGGGGATTCTTTTTGCCAGGAAAAATGTGCTACAATGTAAAAACGAAAGTTAATTAGGCTGGCTAAATGAAATTACATTTTGCATAATGAGAATAGATCTACAATCGCTATGGTGCAGGCTTTCAAGTTACATCTATCTAGATCTAGACTTATTTTATGTAATTGAATTTTTTAAAAGTATAGATCTAGATTTATTTTATGTAATTGAATTTTTTAAAAAAAGGTATAGATCTAGTTATAAGGGATGGACATATCTTGAAATTAGATTATTTGATTATATGTCTTGCAGGATAAATTCAACATTAATGATTTTTGTATAGAAGATTATATAAGAGTTTTTATGAAAATAAAGTAAGGAATAATTTTATAAGAAGATCTTAACATATTTTTAGTCAAAATTTTCTATGTTTTT
>JADKLZ010003886.1:10197196-10216546 GCA_021533235.1 Biomphalaria straminea
AAGTGACTAGAGTGGTTTGAATCAGTCTAGATAGACTATGTTGTTCTAGATAAGATGTATAGTTCTTTAATTTGAATACTTTTGATCTAGATGATCTAGACTTCAATGGCTGCTTGTCAGCTTTTGAAAAGTTCAGAAAAGTATCGTCATTGTATCTGATGATGCCTGGTTGCTACACTACAGTATGCACTATTAATTTTTACTCTGTTTATACGATTTGAACCCTGCTTACCGACTTCCATGAGTTCAAATGGGATTAGATTTAGACATCTAGATCTATTATAAGAATTAGATTATTAGAAGATCTAGATCTAATATACTTAGATCAAGTAGACTGGGGGGGGGGGGTAAAATTTTTGTTAAGTCTGTTCCCATCACTGTACTAGTTAATATGACATTCTCCAGGTAGTGCTTACGAAAAAACAAAATATTTTTGTAATAGAAAAGTATTTAATTTTGTATTTGATGCGCTTTGTTCCACCAGGCACCTTTTTTGCATATGAACTGGCCCAATCACAGACAGAACTGGCAGAAAGCTGTACAGATGTGTCAAAATCCACGAGAATTTGCTCTAGCTTTATCCATTCTTGAAGCCTGTATAAAACCATGTGTAATGAATGCTGTGTGGCATGAGTCATTAGGTACTTAGACTTTATCAATTAATCAGATCATTTTGTAATTAAACTTTTTTTTTGTTTTTCAATTGTTGTAATTTAGTTATTAAAAAAAAAAGGTTGAATTGATCAATATTAATGTCTTCTTTTTTTTATTAGGACATTTGCATTTAAATAGAATAACCCTGTCAGACAGGGAGGAGTGGAAGAAGAAGGAAAAAGAACAGAAAAAGCGTAAAGAGGATGAAGAGGAAGTGAGGCCAGTTATCTGGATCAAATATACCATGGGCTTAAAACATCAGGTGACTTCACAATAAATATTCAATTAGCAATGCAATAATTAGAAAAATAATTTTCATTGATATTTCTTAAATCTACTAGTGATGCCTTAATATTTACATTCACTCCATCACCCTTCAGTCAGCTAAGCGGATGTGTCTAGCATTTTCCTCGACCTGCATTCTGAGCTCCAACAATTCATTCTCTTGGCATCGTTAGGGCTCTTTTTCTCTTAGTAAAAATAAATAATTAAGAAGGTTTTGGATGGTTGAATATTGTAGCATGAGAGATGTTTTAGGCTGTAAAGCATGTATTCTCATGATGTAATGGACTTGATTGTTGTAAGACATCTTGTAGCAGACTAACATAGTTCATGCAAAAGTCATCAACAGAATAATAGTACATCAATCATGAGAAAATGGACTATTCTGATGTAAGAACTCTCATGCATTGGTGAAAATCTTAAAGTGTCTTATTCAAAATAACATTAAGAATTTTTCTTGTAGCAGAAGTACTTTGAAAAAAAAAAGTATAAAAGGTCCTATACAGAAGATAAAAGGATGTCTCTTAATTTAATTATTAATTTTTTAAAATTATTATTAGTAATCTCCTATTCAATTAATACTTAACTATGTATTTATAACCTTGTAAACGTAGTAGAAGAGATAGTCAGTAGCCCACATTTGTAAACACTGATTTAGCCTCATACTAGATCTAACTGTAATGGTTTTGTTTGACAGGTATGGAAGCAGAAAGGTGAAGAGTATCGCGTAACAGGAGGAAATGGCTGGCAGTGGATAAGTGCCACCAGGAACTTTAGCAAGGCAGTACCGCAAGATTCTGTTGGCCTCAGGATGGTTGCTAACAGACTGCGAGTGCGTCGTCTCAAGGCTGCAAAGACTAGCGGCAAATTGCAAAGAATGGAGGAAATGGGTGAGGAGATCCCAGCTGATGGAACAGTTGAGAAGTCTGAAGAAATCAAAGAAGAAAAAATGGATATTGATGAAACTGAAGCCAAGCCAGTGCAAGAAGGGAAAAAGAAGGGGAAAGATTCAGATATTAAGGAGGAGAAAATGGATGTTGATGAAAGTGATGCTAAAGGGAAAGTCAAAGGTCATCTAGCAAAGTCACTTAAAGGTCAGCTTGCATTTGAAACCTTCAGAAATTATGTTCAGAGCAAGTATAAAGATGATCCCGAAGCTGCATTTACTCTAGAGATTTTGAAGCAGCACCCAGAAAAGGTAGATGAAGATGTAATTAATGTAAGTGATGCGTTGCAGAAAAGAAACTATTACCCTAAAGTGACCAAACCTTACTCCAAGCTGGACAATCTCCTGGAGAGAAGACTTAAACAAGAAGAGCTGGAGAGGAAGCAGCGTTTCACCATTGAGACCCAGATAGCATTAAAACTGAAACTGACTCAAGCAATTGAAATAGCAAGAAAGAATAAAGCAGAAAAAGAACAGAAAGAGAAGGAAGAACAGCAGAAGGCTGCTAAATTAAGTAATGGGGATCTGAACCAGAATTCCAAATCATCACCTCTTCCATACACTTGTTATTCCATAGTGTGTAGGTTAGGTAGTACAGGAGGTCCAGGCAACACATGCTACTCCCTTTGTTGTAGACAAAAAGAGGAAATTTCTTCGTTAGGTCAGAAAGATGAGACATTATCCTTAGCCGCTGACAAGCCGGAGTCTCAGTCCAATGGCTCAGAATCTGCTGAACATAGTAATAGGAGCAGCAAGGAAAGCTCTCCATCCAACCTAATATCAGAAGACACAATGGATTCCAAGACCAGTCAGGAGAGCAGCGAGAAAGAGAGTGAACAAAATGGTGCCAATGAAGAGGCTGAGGAGGACAGTGAAACTGCTGGGCTGAACAAGGAAAATGAACAAGATGTGAGTGTAGCTGCCTCTGTCCCAGCTGACACAAGCATGGAAGATGAGGAGATAGACATTGAAGGAGATAAAGAAGCTGCCTCAAATACTGCAGCTAAACTTTCAGCAGGGGTAGCCACACAGGTTGAACATCCTGAGAAAAAAACAACTGTAGAAGCAGGGACATCAACGGAAACTAAAACAGACTCTAAAGCTGCTTCTGTCTCTGATATAGTGAAAAACTTGGTCATCAAAACAATGGCAGAAAAAGCTGTGGCTACAAGTGGTGCCAAAGGTTCCTTACTAACAGGTCAAGTATTGACCAATGCTTTAGCCAATGTAAGCCTGGAGGAATTAAAATCTAAACTACCCCCTAAGCGAACTACTTCAGATAAAATTCACCTAGCCAAGTTGTCCAGAATAGGTGTTAAGAAAGTGTCACGCATAACAAAAAATGGACGTCTGCCTATGTGTCACAAGTATGAAACGCATTCAAAGAAGAAAAGTATTTTCATTCTTGACAGAAATGAATTAAGAAAAATGGCTCAACAGGGTGCAAAGAGAGAAAGTGCTTTCTTCAATTACAACTGTAAGATGAACAATGTTTGTTGGAATTATCCTTGTCCTAGACCATATTTTAAAACTGCTTGGCGCTACCGCACTATGACCCTTCAGTCTTTATCTGCTGCTGCATTACAGCTGAAAATTTTGTGGGCGTGCATAAAATGGGATGACATGGCCACCAAACCACCCGCTGGAGGTACCAACACAATCTCAACTGAAACTGAAATTACAACCACTGAGCTGCTGAAGAGAAGGGAAGTTGGTATTGATGGCTTGAGGTCTGAATTTCTTGTGAGAAAAATTGTAGTCCCCTTAGGGGTTCCTGATAAACCTAAAGGTAAGTCTAACGTTGAAAATGAAAGTAATGATTATTAACATTGGGTTATCACTTTTAACTTGCTTTTATACATGCCCTAACTAAAATAAAGTTTTTCTAATATATTGACAGAAAAATATACACCTCAGAGAAGTGGTTTGCGTGAACGTAAGAAAGTTGAAACTGTAAGGCAAACTGAGCCCAGTGTTACAGAAGTTTGGGTTCCTGAAGAAGTCTTAGAATTATGGGAAATCAAGCAGTTTGGAGAAAAGTAATATTTTTATAATCATTTTTTCCCTTAGTAGATATTAGTTCCAAACTTAAACTAATTCTTATTTTGTTCAGATTTCTAAAACCATTCAACACTTAATTTTCAGGTTGGAGAAGCAACGTCAAGCACTTCTAGACAGAGCTGACAAGTCTGCTAACCAGTTAACAACAGTATCAGCGTCTCAGAACACTGCTCAAATTAAAGCTCAGATGGAGCAGCAGTTGAAGCAGCAGCGACTGGCATTAGCACAAAAGCGTATCCAAGAAAACCAGGGCATCAAAATAGGAACCTCTCCTTCCAACATTACGACATTGGCAGCATCCAGCACGACAACTATCATCATCAACAATGCCACCCAGTTAGGCAAGCCAGGAACAACCTTCAAAACTTTGACTGTCTCCTCCCCTACCAGCCTGCTGCCTGGCGGTATTATTAAAACAATGCAGCAACCAAAGACTATTATTGCTACCAATGCAGGTTAGTTTTCTTTGTTTTTGTTTTTCACAACAAATCTGGAGTCATTCCTTAGGGTCATACACACAAAATAATTTGTTGTATTGCAAATTTTTTTTTCCCAACAAAATAAGAATCCAAGAAAGTTATTAACTATTATTTTCTCTTTTCTTTTGTAGCAAATTGATAATAAAATGTGAAAATTTTTATTTCCTTCTATAGTTTATATTTGCACTATTCATTTCTTGAATTAGGATTTCAGAAAATCTTACTGTGAAAATGCTCACACAATCTGGCATTGACAAAACTTGTCTCGCCTTATGTAAAAAAAAATAATTTATGATATTTACATAGGAGTTTAGTTTCATTAATCCATATAATAGTAATACCCCAATCACATTAATTTGGTAGTTGAAACCTATTTTCTAAAATGTAAGGTCAAGAGAAATTAGAGATGCAATAAAGAGTTAAAGCTATTGGACCTTATAATTTTTAAAAAATCTTCCTTGGGGGTTATTTTCATTGGCTAAATCTACTTATATTCACTAATGAAGGATGGGAGAAAAACTTTGGACTCAGTAAAACTAAGATATAGTGAATTGTTTTTTTTAGAAATCATTTATTAAAATTAAAAAGAAGTGATATTAGCAATTTATGGAATTTTTGGTTCTAGAATTTTTTCTTCTTCTTCGTTGTCATTTTTTTATGTTGGAGTGTTCAGATGACTAGACCAGTGGTGGGCAAATTACGGCCCGCGGAAGTGTTTTATGAGGCCCGCAAAAACCTGAATAAATCATTGTAAATATCTATAGAAATTATTGAAACGTTTGATTCTTATCACTTGTAATGAGGAGGCATAAGAAATATTGTCTCTAAACGTCTTGCCAGTGTATTTAAAAGTGAAAACAAAGATTATATTTAATAGCAATACTATATAAATTCAGTAAAAGACATAAGCCCTGGCCAGTAATTATTCAATGCTATGGAGAACTATGTTGAAAGAGTTGGGTTGGATTGTACAAGATGGCAAAGGTAACAACTGATGGAGCTTTGACTAAGAAAAACAACCTTTTTATAAAATAAAGAAAATATAAACCATAAACTAATAACTGGAAAGTTTACACAAAGCTACATTGACTTCACATTATTAACGGATATAAAAAGTGTAAGAGTATAAAATGCTCATGGGTTGTCCGTAGCCATAGTCAAAGTATTCAGCTGTTAAGGTCCATGATTGTGTAATGGCTCGCACAGGTCTATGGTTTGATATTACAGAAAAGGAGTAGCCAAACTCGTACTCGATGTTATTGTTCGAAGTACACTAGATCTTTAATAAATTGCATAATTTTATTTTTTTTTCCCTTTAATTTGTATATTCCTATATTATTCGGGGCCACCAAAATTCACTTCAACCATGGCCTCCAATTATCCAAGGCAGATCCCGACTGGCAGTTCCGAAAAGTATGTGAAGATTCGGAATTAAAACATTCTGATGTTCGGTAACACAGTTGTATTCACTGACCAATCATTAGATCAATATGGAATCTCAAGGAAGAAATTGTTAGGTTCCTTGATGGACATTGAATGTGACACTTTCCCAATGCTACTAATGAAGATTTGAAGACATACTTCAAGTTTATCATCGGAAGCATTGTAATTTGTTGTTTGTACATGAAATGTATTTGCATTTTAAATATTTTCAAACAAAACACACACATATATATATATATGCGGCCCGCCTAGCCCCCAAATGTCATTAATGCGGCCCTCGGTTGAAAAAGGTTGCCCACCCCTGGACTAGACCAATACATGAGATGAACTGTGCAGTGGTTTCCAAATCAGGGAGCTCTCCATATAGTTTTCTTTCTATTGGGGTGTTTTGAGGTCAGTGTCTTGTATGGGCCTTTTGAAGGACATGGTCGGCATTCTCTGGTGACACTCCACATGGGCAGATTTCACTGGTTCCAATTTTGAGCTTCCGTTACATGTGTTGTCGCATTTTGTTGTGTCCGGTCCTTAGTAGAAAGATTAGACGCTGATCTTGTTGGGATAGTTTATAGTAAGCATCATCTTTCTTGTGATTTGGGTGAGAGCTCGTCTATTTCACATTTATTTTATTTACAATCAATTTCTTCATTTCTAGACTTTTTGAAATCCAAACATTTTCAAATTGGTTATTATTTTTCTACAAAAATAAAATTAAATATTGACTTACAATTTTGTAATTATGATGTAAATTGATAAAAAGAAATCTTTCTTTATTTGTTTAAAAGTCTTTCTAGTTCTTGACATTACTGTCTTTTTTTTTGTGTTTTTTTACACACCTATCTTTCTAGTTCACATTATATTTATTGATAACAATAATGAACAAGTCATGTGCATTATATGAAGAACAGAATGTCACTAATTTGATAGGGTTTATTGTATTAATGTTAACTTCTTTTTTTATTTATAAACACAACTAACTTTAAGAAACATTTATTAAACACCTCTATTTAATTGCACTTGAACAATAAAGGACTTTATTATCTTTGATGTCTTTACACCCAACTCGAGCTAAAGTGATGATAAAAAATTTTTTCTTTGTGTATTAAAATAAATTTTAATTCACTTTTATGAAATCTACACCTTGCCCAAGGCTTTTATGGCTTTGAAAATGTTTTCTCTATAGGGTCTCTACTGGGTACTCAGCTTCGCCCTGGTATACAACTTCAGCTACCTGGGTCAACCATCCAGGTCAGGTCTCCAGGTGTTCCTTTGGCCCCCAAGGCAGGCATCACAGTAGGCGGTTCATCTGTAAACACTGTGACAAGACTAGTATCTCCTGGCACCATTACTACTAGAGTAGGAGCACCAGCTACCCCACCTGGAACTAAAAGTAATTATTTTCTTTTTCTTCAGTCAGATGTAGAGATTTTCTTTGAATCAAAGTGTTTTAAAGAGTTATTTGAGAATTCATTACTGTGGTATTTAATGTATTTTATATAACAAGGCGTAATGTTCATGAGAAGCTAACATTGGTTTTATTTGTCCTAACTTAAGAGAAAGATGATTGTTTTGTCTTTCTTTTCCAGCACAAACTATACAGATCAGGCCCCAAACTGCAGGTCAACCTGTTCAAAACTTACATTTCACCCAAACACCTGGTGGACAACTTCAAGTTAGAGGTCTTTTACCTGGTATGCTGATTTTGACTCACATAGTTAAAAGTTTTTTACATGTATACTTGTGAAGGCAAATTATAATTTTTTAATATTTTTTTTTAACTTTCTAGGTCAGATTATTCAACGTATGCCAGATGGAAAACTACAGATAATAACTCTAAGTACATCATCTAGTTCTGCCACAACAACTCAGTCTCAGCCAGCAGCAGCTCAACAAGCACAGACACCTCGTCCAGCAATAAGCATTCGGCCCCAGGCAGTTGTGGTTAGCACCCCGGGTGCTGTAACAGTTAGCACTACTCCAACTGTCACTCCAAATCGCCTAGTTATTCCAGCCCAACTAGCCACAAATTTATCTCTTGGTCAGACCCCAACATCCTTAACAGCTCCTGCCATTCGGCAAGTGCTAACCAGTTCATCTGCTGTGACTCCCTCAAAAACTGTTATCATCAACAGACCAGGAGGCCCTCAGATAATATCAGCTCAAAACTTAGCCTCGTTGAACTCAGTCGGCACGATTGTATCGCCACCAACTGTCTCCACCGCTTTAAGTAGTGCGGTTGTCATCAGTGCGCCAGGAGCTGTAAATGCATCTGCTACTTCAAATGTTATCACATCCCAGTTGTCTGGTGTGACCACAGTGTTGGTGAACAATTCACAGACTCCCACTCTGCTGTCCAGTCTCACTGCTCCTGCTGCTGGACCACAAACTATCATCTCCACATTGAAACCAGCAACTTCCACTGCCACTGTAGTTGCTACTGGTGCAACCACATCTCTTCTGGGTGGCCAGATCATACAGGCAACATCCTTGCTTCAAAGGGCTGCTGGGAGCACTTCCCTTCTCAATATTGCCCCTGTTTCTGGATCCGGTACAGCAATAGCCATCTCTAGCTCTGTGACCACTAGTCAGATTCCAAAACTGTTGACTTCACCAACAGCAGGCACTCAAGTTGTTGCCAAAACATTGGGAAGCACTGGATCTCAGTTGATCATCAGACCAGGAGCAACGTTCACCACAGCTGCTGGTCAGGCTAAGGTCATCACAGCTCAGCAGTTGCGTGGACTTGTTACTTCTCCTATTCAGATAAAAGCTGCTGCAGGTTCTTTGAGCCCAATCAAAACTGTAATATCTCCACAGTCTGGTAACATTGTTATACCTGCAGGTGCCGCCACAAAGGCTCTTACAGCAGTGAGGTCGTTAACACCCCAGCTTACTCTTCAGACAAGCGGTTTGCAGAATGCCAGCACCCCTAAGCAGGTAGTGACCACAACTACTTCCTTGCTGTCACAGGGTCTTGGTTTGAGTACATCACCAGACAGTGCTTCTGTGACTAGTCCAACACCAGGTACAAGTCCAGGGGCTGGAGGAGGTGTTCCTAAATATGAAATTACTCCACAAGTGGTAGAGCAAGGTAAAAGTACACTCATTTTTGTTTATTAGTTAAGTAAAAGAAAATGTTCCACAATTAATACAGAAAATTGTTGGTAAAGGCAACTGTCACTGTCTACATTTATCAATTTGTGACAACAAACAAAAACTCATTTTCCTTTATATATATTTTTTTTTGTTTGCTATCTTCCGGATAATGCTAGTAACATCTTACAAAATTTCCTGAACTATTTTTAGCTGTCATATTAAAAGTGAGAATGTGTAGCAAAGATGTCGTAATTGCCAAAAAAAAATAATTAATAAGCTTGTAGCACTACTTTTTTTATAAATATGAATTCCATGTTTGGAAGTATTTAATCAGGAAAGCTGTCTTCTCAATTTATTGGATTGGAAAAGTATAGCATCCCTTCCATAAATGTATGTAGTTAAATAAGAAAGTTGATAGCAGGAAATGGCAAAACATACAATGGTGTTTAATACATAATTAAAATGATGGACAAAAAAGTCTAAATTAAAAAAAAAAATTATTTTTTTTTTGCTCTATAATATAAATGAATATTGTGGTATCTATCCTTTTTGTAAAACTTTTCTTAAAGGGTGTCAGTGTGAACAAAAACTTTATAATTTCATCTGTTAATATGAATCAACCTGCAAATGCAGCAAAGTACATAGATTAAAAAAAAATATCCCCAAAAAAAATTGGAATGCAATGTTTTTTTCTTTCTAGTTCTGCGTCAAGCTTTACTACAGAATCAAGCCCCGGAGATTCAACAGAAATTGCTTGCAATGCAAAAGCAGATCCAGCAGCAACATCAGTCCCAGCCATCATCACTGTCAGCTTCATCATCATCTGGCAGCTCAGCACGTCGTGGTTCACAAAGCAATACGCCAACGATACCAAAACTCAGTTCTACAGGCGGAGAGCAATCTAGATCAAAGACAAAGGGCATGACATCAGAACAGAAAGAAGAACAAATAAGGTTAGTGTCCACATTGAGACCAAGTCAAAACTTTCTTTTCAAATTGAAAACTTTGAAAAACAATTTTTTGGACTTTAAACAAAGCAATTCAATTTAAAAAGTTTAGCAAACAATTGAGTGAAAGTTTTGATCTTGAAGCTAAATGGTGGTCTTGAGAAATGCATGCTTGTAAAGGGCATTGCTGTTAGTTAGCGAGCTATGTTTAAAATGTTTTACAGAAATTCAATTTGTGCCCAAGTCATGAAGAATATCTTGGACAGAATTGAGCGTGAAGAGAAGCAAGAACAGAGAAACAAGAAGAAGCAAGAGTCTGCTGAAGAAAAACAGAAGAGAATTGCAGTCATGAACCAGCAGAAGGCCCTAAGCAAGCATAAAGAAATCCTGAAAAAAGAAATTCTTAGGAAAAGGTCATTGATGGAAAAAAATTTACAGCAGGAAATTTATGTAAGTTTTTCTTAGTTTCTACTTTTTTTTTTAGACTAATAAAATTGAAAACACTCTTTATTGTTTCTCTTGATAAAAGAGTTTCTAAAGATATATGACTTGACAAATTTTTTGTGTTTTTTTGTTTGCTTTAAACTAGAATGAGATGGCAGACAAAGTGAAGAAACCTGGCAAAACCAGCACTAATACAAGCAAGTCTCCTCAAGCTGGCTCTCTTACTGTTGTCTCCCAACAAGCCCCCACAGTCTCTGCACCTCTAGTTATATCACCTCCATCTGGTGCTGCAGCCATCAAGAAGAAAGACACTTTGAAGACTCTTGTACCGGTCACAGATCCCAAGTCTGCAGCAGCTCAAAAACGAAAACACAAAATTATTTCTACTGGTGGTAAAGGTTTAAATCCTAAAGAAAAACTGTATTGCGTTTGCAAGACCCCCTATGATGAAAGCAAGTAAGTATAGCAGTTAAACATTTCTTTTAGTTGTGCTCATTGCACTTGTTGCTAAGATGATGTGGTATTTGGAAACAAAAGTCTTTAAGCTTAGTAAGGTTAATCTGTTGGGATTATTTGTGGTAAGTGACTTGTTGAATGAATGTTTTTCATCTTGTAGGTTCTACATTGGCTGTGACTTGTGTTCCAATTGGTTCCATGGAGCTTGTGTCAACATAAGCGAGGACAGAGCTAAATTTATTGACTCGTATGTCTGTGAAGACTGTCGCAAACAACAGGAGCATATTTCAGAAGAGCTTTATTGCTTATGTCAAACACCTTATGATGAAAATCAGTGAGTTGTCTGTCTACATGGCATTAACATTTAGTTATAATACATGTTTGTCATAGAAATAATATTAAATATACAACCTTTTACCTCCCCTGAAACTTTCCAATACAGGGATGCCTACAAGTACGCATATTGCATACCCAAATGGACACGAAAATACTCCAGTCATCTAAAACATGCATTTCATCTGCAAAAACAAAAATTTTTTTTCAAAATGAAAAAAAAAATTTGCTAATCATATACATCTGTTTAGATCAGTGTTTCAATGCCTGGAAATAGACTATTCTTATTGGATGCTCAATGAAATATAAATGTTTTTTTCATGCCCTGATGTACATAGATCTAAAAGGATTAATACATTTATAATTTTGCTGATGCAAATAAAATGGAGTTCCCTTCAATAAGTCAGTTTATTTCTAGAGGAATTAGGAATTAATAGATCTAATTCATACTTATATAGATCAAGTATTGTGTTAACATTTTTATGATGTCAGTATTGTCATTATGTAAATCTAATTTCAAAATTAAAATATCTAAATAGATTTATATCTATACCACAAATTTACATAAATCTAAATTTAGAATTAAAATAACTAAATAGATACATATCTATACCACAAATTTATGTAAATCTAAATTTAGAATTAAAATATCTAAATAGATATATATCTATACCACAAATTTATGTAAATCTAAATTTAGAATTAAAATATCTAAATAGATTTATATCTATATCTAGTTTTGTTTCATAGATTAAGATGTGACCAGGTGTGTACTAGACTTAGACTTAGAGCTAGAGAGAAATAATAAGTTTTTTTAAAATGAATTTTCTGTTATTATGTGTTATTACAGAATCAAGATAAACACTAGAGGTGGTATTATGATCATAAAATTATTGCCAAATGACAAGAACTGCAAAATTCTAACATACTGTTTTTCCAGAAATATGACAAATACTAAATGATTAAATATTTTGAAAAATGTACAGAATTTCTTATATAGCTTTATCGTGTGTTAATTTTTTGAATTGCTGCTAATCATGTATTTTACATGCTTGAATTATTTTAGTCTTTCCTGAGTAATTACTTTACCTTTAGGAAAATGGACACATTTGCACCTCCAAATACATTTTTCCAGGTCTGGGAATACACATTTCCATTTTGCCATGTTAGGAATCTCTGCCAATATTTATTTTCAAATATTGTTCAATCATATTAAATAAGCTCCATTTAAATGTATGTCCTCATATTAAGTAGATTGGAAACTATATTCTACAGTTTCCCCTTGTGACTTTTAGTCATTATAGCAGTCATAAATTACAGACAGGTATAAATTACATCAACTGCTATGGACATATTATTGGTGAACAAAATAAGCAAAGTTTAGTAGGGGAGATTACTTTTGTATTTTTAAAATTTATTTCCCCTGTAACTCGAACATTTCAGGTTTTACATTGGGTGTGACCGCTGTCAGGACTGGTTCCATGGCGACTGTGTTGGAATATCCAAACATGAAGCTGACAGCATTGAGGTGTATGTGTGTCCCAACTGTCAGAAGCAGGAAGTGGCAGATCCTATAGCACAGAAACCATTGACATCCTCAGAATATCAGCAGTTACAAAAGTTATTAAAAGACTTACAGGTAGTGTGTACTTGATGGTTGTTGCCATTCAGCACCAAACTGCTGTTAGGTGTAGGCATATTATATTTTAACTTATAATAAATTGAATAACTTTTAACTAAATATAACTTTTATTACAATATGGACAAATTCAACTTTAGATGAAATTATATAAACTTATATTTTAAATAAATCTAACTCACTATAAAAATTTCTTCATTTAGAAAAAATAAAAAAATGATAAAACATAATTGTTGTTAAGTGTTATCAAATATAAAATGTGTACATTTTCTATAATCAGGGGCACAAGATGTCTTGGCCATTTTTACAACCTGTTGATCCAAAAGAAGTTCCTGATTATTATGATATTGTTCATGAACCAATGGGTAAGTATATATCTGTATTTATATTACATTATTTGGTTCTTAGCCACATTTCTAATATAAGATTTTTAAAGATCCTGGAAATCTACAAAGTTAGAAAAATGTTCTGACAATCTAATGAAACATTAAAATATGAGTTATGGGCAATGTCAATATTCAAAGCAGCTCAGTGAGAGAAACCAAAGCATTGCATGTTCACCAAAAAAAGAATGTACATTTTGGTATATCCACAAATTTAATTTATCCAAACTTTTTAATGCAGAAAAAAAGGCAAACATCAAATAGCTTAATATTAATTGAAATTGAAAGCTTGTAAACCTACTATACTGATCTTGAAAAATTCTATAAAAAAAAAATTTCATCAGATACTTATAATAGAGTATGCACCATATGCACTGAGACTTGTCAGGCCAGTTGTAGTTTTTTTGTCTGCCTTCATTAAAATGCCCCTTCCATACTTTTCAAAGAAATGCCTCCCCCAACAGCACACTTTGTGGACCTTGTATATTCAGTGGAACAGCCAGCATTACAATAACATGACACAATATTGGGGCATATAAAGCACTTTTTCCTAACCATAAACTTTTAGGCTGCCCCATTTTTTTTTTGCATCCCTACATCTATTTTTTACCAGTACATTGTAGAAGTACTGATCCATAAATCATTGAAGCTTTGCTCTTGCCACAGATCAGTTTGAAAAAAGAAACATTACTATTAGTAACTTCGTCAACTTCTTTTTTTCATATTAATTATCTGTTATTCACAGACCTGACAATTGTTGAAGCAAAACTTAACAGCAAGGCTTACCACAAGCTAAATGACTTCATGAAAGATATCACCAAGATCTTTGACAACTGCAGGCTCTACAATCCAGTGGATACTGCCTACTTCCAGTGTGCAGAAGTTGTAGAGACCTACTTTGCCCAGAAAGTAAAAGCCTTGCGCAGCGCACACAAGTTATGATTTGTGTTCAGACAGTAACTAGTTCCAACTTTTTGTTTCTTCCATGGGAGTGAAGTAATGGCAGCAAGAGTTGACCTATTTCTGTGTGTACTGATTCATTTCATAAACATAATATGAATATGGGGGGGGGGGAGGAGAGCAAAATTTCAACATCCATGAGTGGAGTGTTAGATATGTGAATAATTGACCATTAAACTTGATTGGAATATTGTACTTGAATGTCAATGTAATCAATATTTTATATGGTTGAGGTCAATGTGTTTTTAATTTGAAATGATGTACAGTTGTACATAGTAGTTGTCTCATTAATGTCAGCCTGTATGAATGACTTTTATGTACAGGTTACTTTCATCAATCATAACATTGTCATACTTGAATGAATGCTCATAATGTTTAGCTTGGCACACTCAGGGACAATGTGTGAAATAGTCTTGATTGTTGTAGCCTTCAATCAGTAGTCAAGATTTTTGTATTTATTCTGGGGAACTGCTAGAGCTGTTGATGCACTGAAAAATGAAATAGCTACAGGGTTGGGTATCAACAGTTGGAGGGGTGCATTCAGAGAGAAAATCAATAGATGTAGGAGCATTGTTTTTGTGGGATCTCTGTTGAGTCATGTGTGTGCCCTGAGAAGTGGGGAAGAATCAAGTATGGTGTATAGCTATCCCTCTCTCATGTTCTTTAGTTTACTTATCCAATGCAATAGGTGTGTGACTGAGGGTGCAGCAGTTTGAGAGCAATAACATGTCTTTTTTTTTTCTCACGAGAACTATAGGAAACATCCTACCCTGGTTCATTGGGGATCATTTCACTTAGCCACATACTACTTGCAATATGACACATTCTCATCAACCTACTATTCCACGTTGTATCATGCACCTTTATGACTTCAGTTTCTTGCCTTATGCAATGTTGTGTGTATAGAACATGATTCTATGTCTTTATAATGGACCTTAATATCTTGAACCAGATGTTTTCTTGCAAATTGATTCATTACAATTTCTAGTAGACAGTGTGTACCATGAGACCAAGTGAGTAGAACTGTTGCTGAATGATAAATATATATATTATATATACTATTTATTTCATTCTATGTTGGAATAATCAAATGATATATATATTATAGTGAATATGTTGAAGGCATTAAATAAAACCAAATAATTTTTAAAACAAAACTTGTCACAGTTGTAGGATTAGCCTATAGGAACTTATAGGCATTGCAGTTTATCTTTTTTTTTTCACTGGATATATTGATGATGATTGAAAAGTTGTAATAGGATGAACTGGTTTAATTGTGTTAGACATGCCACATTGGTACTCTTACATAGATACATGTTGAAGTGTCCTCGCTGTATATCTCTTAGAGATATCAAGTATGTGTACTTTACATTGTACTCTAACTCTGACAGCTGGCTGTATAGTGTCAACTATTTGATGTCATTTTATTCAAACATTGTCTTGTTCCATTCTGATCCTACCCAATGTTTGTTTGTAGTGGTACATTCAGGCCCACTTTATAGTTTTGTCCTCATCATTGTGGTATGAAAAATCAATTGTTGACCAGAAGGTTGTGTGTAGCTGAACAAATAGTGGCCATCCATTCAAATCCTATATTTTCTGGTCAGTGGACTGTTTCACTTGAATTATGCATCTTTGATGACTATTGTTGACATATTAAACCAATGCAATACCAATGTGTAACTGGTGTGAGTAGCTTGCTATGCATTCATGACATGTTCATGTAGTCTTAGAGTTCTGCAAGTTTTGTTTCATACTATTTAAAATGGTAAGAGGACAGTAAAGAAGAGAATATTACATTCTGTTGCTAATGTATCTATATATATGTGAACACGTGAATAATTGTTCCATACACATTTCAATCATCTGTTGGTTTACTTTAGGACTTCTTGACCCTATATTATAAGTTTGATTTTGTTGTTTTAGGGGCTTCTTTTATTGTTACTGATTGTTAAAGGGAAGTTATTTGTAATAAAAAAAAAACTACAACAATTACAGACCAATGAAATTAAGGTGAAATGTTAGATATCCAATGAATTGGGTTGCTCTTAAATACTTTTAGAAAATGTGTATGCATGTCATTGTGTCTCTTCTAGTAACCATGTGTTGACATTATGTAGTGAAATAGTGAATGGAAGTGTCTATTGTCCAAACTCATCCTATGTAAATATATATATTTTTTGTAGACACATTAACTGAGTTCTTTCATTGTTTTGTTCTGTAAAAGGTAGATAGAACTAGAGTGAGTGAGTCACAGTGTTTTAGTGTTAGAGCCAGGGATGGATTTAAGTATGTGGAGGCCTCTTTTGAAAACTTTACAAGAAAAGATCTAGTAACAAATAAAAATACTTGAATCTAAAAGCGTGCTTATGCTTATATTTTAGAAGAAAGAGAGTACTTCTATATTTCATCTAACTTTCCATTTTTTTTTAAAACAATATTTAATATACATATTTTAGTTTACAAAAAAAGTGTCTTGTTTGTGTATATATAGCCCTGCCTGCTCTTCCTCCATTGCAGCCTTGGTAAGAGTTTGAATACCCCTACTGTAATAGAAATACATTTTCAGAAGAGTAGATTTTTGAATAACTTACAGACAAAAAGAAGTGGACTGTTTATAGACAGAAGTGATGTCATCTTACTAGTTGATACACTTGTAGAGTAAATCTGCTCCTTAACACTGTTTAATCATCCTCTTATAGTTTTTTTTAGAGGGAGTCTATTTATCTTACAAAGACTAAATGAGCATAGTAATAAACATTCTCACACACACCTGAAATTGAACAACAGCAAACCTGGCTCCTAGCATTGAAATAAAGAGATTACAATTGTACACATCTAACCTAACAGTGGAACATGATCAGCTTTATGGACTTGTTCAATTACGTTCAAGTTGCATGACTTTCTGATGATGCAGAACTGCTGATGTCATTATATATATATTATTTATACACGCTGACAAATGAATGCACGGGTAACGTACACACATACACATTGAGGAAAGAAAATACTGAAGGATCTAGCCCTAGAAACGAAACAAATCTAGTTGACTAATGTTTGTCTAGACTACCTTCACTCACTTCTTTCATCTGTTGTCTTCAACTCTGGGGACTAAGAAGAGCAGGATATTTAATACCTTCTGACACAGTAATGGATTTATTATAAACAAAAATCATTTAACTGTACAACAATTAGCAAGCCTCTAATTTCAGTCAGGCTTTCTATAGCTTCCCAAAAAATCAGCTGTGCTTTGGTTTAAATAAATTTAGTTTTTCAGGACAAACACAAATGTAGTCCATAAAATTACTCTTGTACAAATCTGGAAGTCCTACAATGCCGCTCTTTAAGAAACACAAGCCGACGATTTAGACATCATATAGGTTACAGACGTTGCTTCAAAAAAGAAGATAATTATGTCCCATGCATTTCATGTGTCAATCTAGACATGCATGTTAATTAAGCACTGCTAAGTCGTTGTTTTTCATTGCTGATGATGGACAATCACTAGATTTCTTGATGCTTCACATGGAATTAACATTGAACTCATTAAAACAGAAGCACTAAAGCGACTGATCAAGGCATCTAGCTTTACACGTCTCATTTTCAGTATTAAAGCCTCGTTTCCATTCTTTAAAGAAATAAATAACTACGAGGTAATCGCCTGCCGAACAGTTTTAGAAAGGTTTATTCATGTTTGACCTGGATTAATTATTTCCCTTCTCAAAGTCTTAGGCAATAAGTGTGTGTACCGGTACTATATATGTATCTCTCAATCCTTCCGTTGGACTATCTCTACACATATAGATATTATTACTTTTCGACATTTATTCATTCTTTTAGTACCATCAAACTAAATCAAAGAAACACATTGCCTTGTCTCCATATATTTATTTTGCTAGCCAACTAAATCTGAAAGTTGGACTCAACATTTATTTTGGGAAAAGTAGAACGAGTCATTAATAACTTTTTAAGAGGCGAGAGATCCATTGTCTCACCTTGTGATCTGTGCAACTCTCTTGTTCAAGAGGGCTCAAAATGGCCAGTAGGCTACAATGTGTTTTTATTTTATTATTTTTATGCAATCGAGGCCAGGAATTTGTGAAGAACTGGGTTAACTCCCTTTAGAACTGGTTTAATTGAGGGATAAAACAGTTTCCTCCGGTCTAACTCCTGGTCAGTGTGCTGTCTTAAAGGAAGTTGTTTAATTAATGTAGATCTAAATGATCCACCCTTGTCTAAAAAAATGTATCTCGTGAAAAACAAAATGGGAAATTTGTGCCATATGGTCATAATCTCACTTGCTGTCGTACACTGGCGGATCCAGGGTGAAAGGTGGTAGGAGCAATCTGTTGAGAAGAGAGCAAGGTAATTTTCTAATGAAACTATACGGTCCATGCAATTGGTTAACAATTTAGATTACATTTCTTATTACAAAGCTTATATCAACTCTCTCTGTCTGCACAATTAATTCTTGTACCTGACAAAGCAAGAATCATTAAAAAACAACAACAAACAATTAGTTAATTAACTATTTGCAATTAATTAATATGTTTGGTATCGAACAAGGAAAGAAATCGTACTTGACAGATGTGGTAGTATAAATTGAATTAGTCCTCTTGATGAGGCTTGAGCCCTGAGTGAACACGTTTTTTGTTTTTTTCGTTTTCATTTCAAAAGCAATCACGCTAACATTAACCCATATATCCCCTTCTCTCCCCCCCTCCCTTTTCCCAACTGGTCCAGACAAGCGATAGGATCATAGCGTAGTGAGAAAGCTAAAAGCATGAAATTGCACTAAACAAAAAACAATTGGTACAAACATTTCTAATCGCACAGATTTATTATTGTTACTCTAATTGTATTACAAATTTAATCACACGACTGATCCAAAACCAACTGATACAATTACACTAAATATAAGCTTTGTTTATTTTAAAAGTATTTTGTATGTTTTTCATTTTTTCAAAACATATGCATATAGTGTCTCTTACACCATCCCCTGGATCATCACTTTATGTTAACTTTAGGCACATTTCTTATTCCATATGCTAGGATTAATTCTTACAAGTACTCTTTTTTTTTCAAGTGTCATTACAGCATGGAAAGGGTTGTGTGAATCAGCATGGAAAAACAAATGACTTAGCACATGGATACGAGTCGAATAGGACGTATTTATGCCGTTTATAAGACAAGACATGATAAGTCATAAGACAAGACATGATAAGTCATA
>JADKLZ010003886.1:10254426-10266077 GCA_021533235.1 Biomphalaria straminea
TGATGGGAAAGTGGATGATAGGAAAGTGGATGATGGGAAAGTGGATGATAGGAAAGTGGATGATGGGAAAGTGGATGTGATGGGAAAGTGGATGCTAAATGTCATGGAGGAAATATTTCCTCCATTGAAGAACCCAGTTTAAGTCGTCAGCCTTTCTCCCAGTACAATTAAAAAGCGAGTGAAAAATTGGAGTTTAATTCGTCAGTGAAAAGTAATAATCAAATCAGAACGTTTTCAATTGCCTTTAAGTACAACGACATAGTTAAAACCACCCAACTCATGGAATTTATTCCGTTACAAACAACATCATGAACGAGCTAGCAACTTAGAGAATGATGTGACCTCCACTGTTGGAGTTTAAACCATCATAAATACTCTTTCAATAGTGAAGTAACAAGGGTTAGTGTTTATTGGGCGTTAGAGTTAGGGTTTAGAAAAACAAATGCCCCCCCTCACTCCAAAGTTCTGGATCCGCTAGTGCTTGCACCCCTCCCCCCCTACGAAAAATCCTGGTGGCGCTCATGATCCAAGGCCTGCTATACGGCCGATATGGCTATGAAATACAGTATTATTATACACTGCAATAATATCTGCATCTTCAAGATATACGTGGAAGCAACACTTTTATATGGTGCTGAGTTTC
The DNA here is from genome assembly GCA_021533235.1 of Biomphalaria straminea. Taxonomy (NCBI): domain Eukaryota; kingdom Metazoa; phylum Mollusca; class Gastropoda; family Planorbidae; genus Biomphalaria; species Biomphalaria straminea. Next base: position 10,255,070 of record JADKLZ010003886.1, read on the forward strand.
TGTTAGAATTGACGATAAGAAAAAGATCAGTCTATCACCAACATATTTGTTTTACATTCTCATAGCATGAGATGTGACGTTGCCTTGCATGTGAAATATAACTAATAATTTGTAACAGTTGTGGAGTTTCTTAGTTTTCCAATGTCTTATCACCAAACAGCTCGAAAATGGAATGGAATATTCTTTTTTGTCTTTAAATCATTGGGGTTTCTTGTGAATTTCATGAAAATAATCTTTAGACATTCGATATAAATGGGTTAAAGCCAAGGATCATACAGACGATGGTTGACCTGCGGATGGTGAACGGCCGAGCTCTCATTGATGGCCATCGGAAGATGTCAGATAGATATAGATATAGACAGTGCTTTTTTTATTTAAAAAAAAATAGGTACTGAGAGATGGATTGCATAACTTTTAACAACTAATAAATTAATAATAAACGTTAAAATACAAGAAAAGTCATATTTTTTTCCACACATTGAAAAAAGTGCCGGTACGTGTATAGTCATAGAATGTGCATTCATTCTTACCCTTATACAACAGAATTAATTATAAATTTATATTTATGTTTTATAACTTTGTTTGTCACCGTATGAATAAATTCTAAATATAAATGCAAAAACATTCAACTTCCTTTCTTTATATAAACAAGCTTTTTTGTTTTGCCGTTGTTGTTATTTATTCTTAATATCGAATAGTTTTAAAAACGTGAAAAGACATCTCTTGTTTAAAAAAAAAAAAATCGGTTCGCTCACAAAAGATAAGCACTCGCTGAACCAGATCTTTGTTAGTCATGCGGCGACTATTGAACCGGACGGACAAACAGATTACACAAGGCTTATAGTTGCTTTTGTCGTTTTTTTTTTAGGTGGATGGGGGGTGTTAAAAACAAGAATAGACCATCAATATTGTATACTTACAGTCCAGTATTATTATTTTTTTATTCCTAATTAATAGAAAAGTAGAAAAAAAATCATTAGACAATACTAAATGTGCATAAAAATATATAGATATGTGATATTAAATACAAGCGTATTAAAAAACAAACAACATAAATTGTTCCGTCTTATGAAACATTTTAATCTAGAGTAAAACATGAGTAAAGGGAAGAGGTCAAGCATCAGAGGGATCTCTTGAGGTTAAATGTCAGCAGATGATCTATTGTGTCATTGGAGTAGTGAATAATTTGCAGCCACTAATTAAGTTCCATTCTTATCTAAACAATGGAGACAGTCCATTGTAACACAGTATTATTCAGTATAAGCGAGTATAAAAAACTAGGTGTGTTCAGAAATGTTATAAGAAATATGAGACCATTGATAAACTAGTGCGTCAAAGTAAAATAAATTTGTTACAGTAACAGTGCTATACTTTATGTTCACAAAGATTCTTCATTTAAGACTTCACATAAGGGTGTCAGGGTTATGTTATGGACCTTGGCTCGTTTGCCTGGGCCCCTGACATTCAACAGGCACCTTCGTGCTTACAAAAACTAAGCAACGAAATGCCAACAATATAAATGTTTAATGAAGTGAATTAATTGATGATGACATATCAATGAATAAATAACCAGGTAATCACAGAATGCATAATACAATTGTTTATAAGCTAATTAATCAGTTCACACCTTGCTTTCCAGTCAAGTAACGCTTCAAGCCCACAATCCACCACCACACTCTACTCTCTAGTATTACGTATCAAGTGTAGACTTCAATTCCACACTAACTCCCTGTAGATACATAGATCAAATTAAAAACAACTCAAAGATCTAGTATAGTATAATATGGCAACGAACGACTGTGAGATGCAGTCATGCCTTATATACTCACACTAAACAGGGGAACACATAAGAATCTACAACCACACAAAAGAACTTGAACCAATACCATCAAGGACTAAAACAACTCCATAACTCCCAAGCAAGACGACAAAAAGAGAAGTGCATTCCACAATTGTGCACTTTAATAACCATTGGTGCTAGAATATGAAAATCTACGCACCGACAAAGGGACTATACGCATAAAAAATATGCTTCCATGCAGACACTTTATTCCCATGACCAAAATGACGAGAAACACATTGACACCACAAACCCAAAACAAAACTGTTACTGAAGTATAAACATTCCACATGGTAACATCTCAGGCCTTTAAGGAATGAGCGAGATTAAGAGCAGCCGATACACAATAGTACTGTCTAGAGCAGAGCCAGCAGACGATGTATTGATGTCATACCCGTCTGTGTACGTCTACATGGATGTATGGTCACGTGGGAGTATCAGGAACAATTGTGTTTTGTTGGACAGAAAAACGGAATGGACAGGGTGTTCAGCATTGGGCTATTAGAAGTACATCTTATGCAATGTGCAGCTCCTGAGCCGACAAGAAACATAACTCTCGACAGCTAGAGAACAGAACTTATTCGGAAATGTAAGAAATGAATGGAGGGAAATGTATGGGCATTCTCCCCCCTCCTCTCTATGTGTAAGCTACTGTAAACAGAAGTGATCTTAAATCATAATTGACAAATCTATCTGCACTTTACAGTCTGAGCTAACGCCAAGACAAGATGTTAAAGTCTTGAACTGGAAGTAGAGAAGGTTCTAGAACTGTGTGGCCTGCAAGCCAATGTAGAAGACAGAATTGACGAGATCACGATAGAACGAAACAACATCAGAAATGGTGAATACGCACTTGGAGTTTTTCTACTGTAGATGTAGTGAGACGCAGAGATAGAACATGAAAATAAGAAAAAAAACTTTTAAAGTTACTCTTTCATGGGTTGGGGTTAGGGTTGGGGTTAGGGTGTCACGTGCTCGAAACCCAAATTGAACCAAAACTTTTTAAATAATTATTTTTAAAATTATTTTCTTATATTTGAAGTTTAATTCTGACCATGCAGTCTATACGGCAGATGATGTTAAGGTCATTTGTTTCTACTGCCCACTGCTAACTAAGGTGATCAGCACAACGACCAACCGCTTTTACTTTTCCAAAACTAATGCCAGGAACCCTTCCAGTTCGGAAGTCAAGAGTTTTACCACTCACCCAAAGTGCCTCTAACTTAGAGGTAGTTTACAAACAATTGTTGTTAATGAAGAATAACAAAACAAAATATCTTTCTTTCATGAAGTGGATATTGCAGAAAAGGATATTGCAAAAGAGGATATGGCAGATAAGGATATTACAGAAGTGGATATTGCAGAAAAGGATATTGCAAAAGAGGATATTGCAGATAAGGATATTACAGAAGAGGATATTGCAGAAAAGAATATTGCAAAAGAGGATATTGCAGAAGAGGATATTGCCATAGGGGATATTGCAGAAAAGGATATCGCAGAAGAAGATATTGCAGAAGAGGATATTGCAAAACTGGTGAAATAACCGAGCATCTTCTACACCAATACTCCATTCTTTTATATGACTCTATACAAGACAATGACATATATCTACCCTGTTTGGTTCTATGAGATAGTTTGTGTGTTTAAAGTAGAAATTATGACGAACGAAATTCTATTGCTGAATAACAGGGACATTGACAGACTTAAGTCTGCTTGTCCTACGGAGTACGCGACCTTTAAACAGAAACTTGTCCAACATATCCGTACCTCTGGTAACTCTACCTAAACCACGCCCACTAGTCCAATGTTTCACCCCCATGGTCGTGACTTGACTTTAGCTGGTCATATTTACAATGTTCTGTTTCCTGTTTCTCAATTTGTTTTCACATTATTCAGAGTGATTCAAAATTAATGCGTTAAAAATAAATAACAATAAACATAGAAACAAAACAATTGATACCTAGAAGGACATAAATGTTTTACGTAACTTTAAGTTTTTTTTTTGTTATCCTTAACACGTGTTTAATATGACCACCACCAACGAAATGGACAACAAGTCGATATGAAAATTCCTTCCAATCTAATCTTACCAGACACAAATGCCCAAAGAAGGACAAAAAAAAGGATACAGTAAATGGATCAGGTTTATTTTATTAAACATAAATCTTACGCTGTACTGAAATGTAGTTGTATTTTTTCTCAGAAGAAAGAACTTATTGCAGAAGCTCGTCATTGGTGCTCACATGCGCGTAGACTTCATGCAGGGTATTTTCAGAGCCTCTGTACGCTAAGCAGAAATAATTTAAAAAAAAATGTTGAACAATTAAGTACCATAGTCTTAGCATCTACTGGTTTTAGCATCTTAGCAACTCTGCACCATCTTGCATACAGTTGGGAAGAATTTGAGTTGGACATCCAACGCCAAAAAAAAAAAAAATAAAGCGTCTTCTTAAGCCCAGTTTTCAGACGTGAAAACACTATCTTTGATTTCTGTGAATGACTCCATTGTCTGCTCATTTCCATGAGAACACAACACACTTGGATAACAAACTGATTTTACTTTAAGTTATGTTGATACAGTTTCATAAGTTTCACTTACTGTGCTGTCCAGCGAGAGAAATCTTGTCTGTGTTACTCCAGCTTTACAATCAAAGTACTGAACTACAGCACGGAATAGTCTCTCTGCGTCATGGTTACTTGAATCTGAAGCGATTCTAAAACATTTAAGTTCTTGTCGTCGTTGGTGGTCAGATTGAACTTTTGTAAGACATGAATGATGAAACAACAAAAAAATTATTTGAAAAGTGCCATCTATCAACTTTTAAACTTCTAAGACTTTTCTCTGAAAACTTATGAATGTATGTGTAAGAGAACTTCAAGTGCCATCTAGCAACTTTTCAACTTGTAAGCAACACGTGACTACTTGCCGGAAACAATTTTTTCTCTCGCTTCTTTACAGATTAAAGATTTTAATTTCCCACTCACCGAACACGTGATTTTTTTGCTTAGTGTTTTGGCCTTGAATTTGTTTAAAAGATCTGAGTTGGAGCCAAAGTAAAGCTGATTGCTTGTCGTGTCCTCTTGAAAACACCGTCATTGACACTTTGAAGACACATTGCGTGTGACCTTTTAAAACCTGTTGTTACCTCCCTTGACGTGTACCGGCGCGGAGCGCCATTTGGAACTTCAAGGCATTCTGGGATCACGACATTTTAGTAGAATAAAGAGGTCACGTGATTTGTGTGTGCATGTGTGTGTGTGTATGTTTGGTCATCACAGGACACTTTTGTCAGAAAATCTGTTTGATGAACCAAGAACCCAAAGCCTATGAGATCTTCTTCTGTTTAGTTTTAATTTTTTTTTTATTTTTAGTTGATAAAAAATGAGCAAGATTAAAAATATATTTACTCAAGCTTTCGTCCAATTTTTTTCTGAAACTGTTGTCTATATTTTCTAAGAAAAATTTCGTAATGTCTTTAGTTTCCATATTGTCTAAATTTGCAGATCCAACGCTGTAGGTGTACGTGAATAGTATTTTAACTAGCATGACTTGAATAACTTCTTTTTATGAACAATACAATGTAACTAACTATAACGTTTATTACAATGTAGACACATTTTAAATTTGAGATGAAATAAATGAATCTAGTAGACTTTAATTAATATAAAATGGTATTTTGAACTAAACACACACACACAGAGAGACAGAGAGAGAGACAGAGAGAGAGAGAGAGAGAGAGAGAGAGAGAGAGAGAGAGAGAGAGATGAGCATATCGCTTCACTCTGGCAATCGGAAGTCGTCTGTACTACCGAAGACAGCTGATAACTGTTCCGATTATCTTGCATCATTCACACTGCCTAGCCACCAACCAATCGCCAACTCATTCTGTCATACATTTGGGACTCTATTTAACAGATATAGTTCAGTGCCAAATAATATTATCATTCGTCATACTTAAACTTAATGTAAAATTTAGAAGTATATACATAAAGCAAAATTAAAAAAAAACACTTTAACTTCCCATTATTTTGTATTCATGCCAAACTTAAACCTGCATCCCTTGTAGGGGGAGACAACAAAGACACAATTTACAAAGATTTATTTTCTAATCTCTTGAAACATTATGAGGATGAATGAGTTCTAATAAATTACAAAATATTCTCTCTTGCCCATGCCATGTCACTGATGACACTAATGACAAATTAGATGCCACTTTACACATGGAACAGATGTCATCATTTGTTTGGAGCCTCTGTTGTTTTCAATTTATTCTTTACCTTCTTCAACCGAGATTAAAATCTTTCTCTAGAGCAATCTGTAACAATTATACCATAATAGGGAATGCTGATTGGACAAGTTCGTTACATATTTCCCTCCACAGATCATAACGTCTTAAACTATAACATACCTTTGTCGGATGCTATCAAGAAAGAAGGGCTATAAGCTACAGCTTTAAGTTTATACATAAATCCTGTTTATGTATTGTAACTCTGCTCCTGCTCCACACTAATGGTGAGCATCTGAGCACTACTAAACACTATGAGTACAGGACATATTTAGACAGGAAGGACTGTTGTGAATCCGGCTATAAAGTCTGAACGGTCTGGTACTGAGTGCTGTCCTGTGGGATACTAAAGGAACTGTTTCGGAAACGAGACCTAGAGCGACATTGGGAAGTGTGTCAGTGTGTCTGTTCTCCTGTTCTGGTATGAATTAAGCCATTACACCGTGTGACTTTGTAGCGGAAGTTATTGGAATCACTGATGTTTATAATAAATTCATCCTTTGTGATTGCTTATCTTTCCGTTGAGTGCCTACCCTAAAGTTACAACACTATTTTCTATAAGTGTTTTATACAATTTTTGTTTTCATATAGCAACTCAATAATTTAGAATATTTTTAATTGTAAAAGTATCTGTTAAAACATGTCTCTATAAGTAGCCTATAAGCTCAAAGTATTTTTTAAATAAATTTCCTCTAAGTATTTTCCATCGCTTGGAGAAAGCCTGACCGAAAAAGAAAAAAAAAAGGGGGGGGGGGGGATCAACTTGACTTCCGGCGCTATCTATAATCAACGAGCGGCTGTTTGAGGAAAAAAAAACTTTAATTGGATGATCTAGTTTTAGAGTCTAGTAATCAGGCTGAAGTCGGTTTGACTCGTGCATAGCTGGTAGTGTGTCTGTGAGGGGAAACAAAGTCACGTTTTGGTGTCGTCGCTTATGTCTTCCACTGATATAACGTTAGATTCCAACTGATAATAATGTAGGTTATGTCAATGTCAGTGATATTTTTACAGATGTCACTGTTTATAGTCAAGCGTACAAGAATGTCCCCATGACAAAAGAGTACGCCAGTCTGTCTTTAATACTAAGGACTACGCCTTTGTTTTTCTAGATTTTCTTGAGCTTCGCAAGTGCTGCGATGAACTTTATACTTCTAGGCAGTGGCGTAGCTAGGAATTCACCATCATTTGGGGACCCTCTTGGCCTGACCTCTTTGGGGGGCCCCTGAATTTTGCGTAATATTTTATATTAAATGTAAAAAAACCCAACTCATTTGGGGGCCCCCTCAATTTCTTCCCCTAACCATGCCAGACCATCCCTGTCAAGGCTGTCATCCGCAAAGAGCAAGTTAGTAATTCTACTTCCACCAATGATTACATTCGTGACCTTCAAGAGTATCTTCCATTCTCCTTTCAAGGAAAATATTGAAAAGTGTTGGTTGGAGTAGGCAGCTTTGTCTTACTCAATGCACAAATTTATTGTTCAAGTACACTGTACAATTGGAGGAACGGTGACTGAGCGGTAAAACGCTTGGCTTCTGAACCGGGGGTCCCGGGTTCAAATCCTGGTGAAGAATGGGATTTTTATTTCGGGATCCTTGGGCGCCTCTGAGTCCACCCAGCTCTATTTGGTACCTGACAATAGTTGGGGAAAAGTAAAGGCGGTTGGTCGTTGTGCTTGCCACATGACACCCTCGTTAACCGTAGGCCAAGGAATCAGATGACCTTTACATCATCTGTCCTATAGACCACAAGGTCTGAAATGGGAACTTTACTTTACTTTAATTACACTGCACAAATGGGAAGGCGCGGTGGCTGAGCGGTAAAGCTCTTCTCTTCCGAATGGGGTACCCTGTTCGAATCACTGTGAAGATTTGGATTTTAAATTTCGGCCTCTGAGTACAACCTGCTCTAATGGGTACCTGGCATTAGCTTGCCTGAAAGAATTACTAAGACAAAGCGGTTGTGGTAATTGTTTTCTGTTATACAATTCTTGGCTTATAAAGCAAGTTACTGAATGATTGCGATGGCTCATTAAGGGCTTATATTTCTAGACAGACGAGTCACAAAATATGCATGAAGCTGTATCAAACATGAATCTTCCGGTTGTCACATCAACACACAAAGTTTCATACCAACACAAAAAGTACTCAAAACTTTTCAGACTTAACAAGATTACAAAGAGAGTTTGTGTGATACACAAACTCAGAGGCGGCCCCGTCGGAGTCGGATCCCTGTCAGATCCGACTATTCGCAAGATGTTTCGGATGTTCCTTCTAAATTGAAAATAATTAACTGCTTGCTGGACGACGGAGATGGCGAGCAGGGTATAAACCTGCCTTTTCTTGATGTTTTCGCATTAGACTGTAGTTCAGATTTATCGTTGATCTCTGGCTCAATTCCTGCATGCTCCTATCCCCTCCCGAGGAAGGTTTGAACTATGAAGTAAACTATCTTTAACTCTGAAGAAACAATCGAAACATGTAAAACAAACAGACAAATAACCCGGGAGCGTAGAGATAATCAGTTCAGCACGCTAACCGCACGACAAGGCATTGCTCATAACTTAATGATAAACTGGTTACAAACTAATAGCCTGATATATACAATATGTCACACGAGCGATTTTAAATAATCTTTTAGCATTGATCTGTAGAGATGTAGATCTACAAAAACTAAACTTCTGATTTAGCACTCTTAATAAATATCTTATTAATTATTATTATTAATAATTTGGATGTAATTTAGATAAAATTTAAGTAAAATAAAAAAAAAAAGCCCAGATAATAAATAGAATGAATGCAATATTAAATTTAAAAATAGAAGATTAGTTTTAGTTTATTTTAACATTTCAATGTAGATCTAGACATAAACATCCGGAACAATCTATTATAGATACTTAAACTATCGCAATATTTTTGAAGAAACAGTAAAGGTTAAATCATATTTTCAAAAGCCTTTATTTTTTTTTTATCTAACCGTGACGGACAGACCAACCAACAGACAAAACGCACAAAAATATGCTTCTTTCATTCTAATGGGGGCACTAAACAATTTTTTTAAATCTGATTTTTAAAAAAGTTTAAGAAATTAGTTTAAAATCATGTCATGGCCGGGCTTTACGCTAGTACACGAAAGTCGCTGCTAAAAGTTCATTTTAAAAAATATGCGTGATATCTACACTCTAGGAGCATTTCTTATAGTAACATTTCTTCCCTTACATTTACGTAATTGTTTTAGAATTGGTGTTTTGTTATTAAAAAATCGCTTGCATAATTAATTTTATAAATTAAACGGTTTGCTTTTAGAAAACTAAAAGTAGCCGTTGCACCTAAACTTTTCAAGCCGCATTTAATGGTGAAATAATATTTTTCGTATCTCTTCTAGTTTTGGCGCCCTGAGTGTGACAGCTGGACAGACGAACAGACGGACAGACGGACATTTTGCACAAACCTAATAGCGGCTTTTCCCCTTACGGGGGCCGCTAAAAATGACGTCCCTCTCTTTGCTCAATATTACAAGAGAAATAATATACTCTACACCTAATGGCTCCCATGCTGTTTTTTAAAGAACTTCAAATAAAATGTTTTAAAACTTTGTTTGAAGAAAACTTCAAAGACAACATGGCTGCTATTTCATTTGGGGAAAACAGGAAATATTTCAAGTCGACCAGTGGAGGAGATAAATTGTTAATTTGAATATTTCAGAATTTTGTCTCTTTGTCCACGCACTTTTGTTGACTAAATCATCATTAAAATATTCAGTGTTAGAAAACAAGTGTAAACATGTCTATTTATAGACTCTGCCTGTCTTGAACCAATTGTACCAAACTATAAACAATTTTTTTTAAAACTATTTCCACCAACGCTAGTGTTCGGACAGACCTGAACAGATGTTGCGCGGAATGCTAGTTTACGGTGATTCCTTAATAGGTAATAGATACCCAACTCTCTCTTAATATTCTGTAACAAACTCTATCTTAAATTAAACTCAGTCTCCGACTCTGACATATCTAGCATACTACAGTCTACTAACTAGCTTTCTCAGAGCCTGGTCACCAACTTTGACAGCATCCGCACTCCAACTAACTTGAAATCTTATACACCGCATCTTCTCCTACTCACAGTTACGTAGACCAGTTGACCAAGATGTCATCGTCTCGAGTTAGCCATGGTCAATCTTTCAACATCCGAGGTAGTGTCCAACTCTCAATTTAACCCTACCATGAATATAAACATGGTCTGTTACACAGCATGCTTCAACAATAATCTTATAGTACATTCTTTACACATGATACTGTTATGTATTGCACATGCAAATCAGAGTCTATTAGTATAATTTATCTTATATTAAAGTCTATTACAAATTGTAATCCGCATTCAACACCCTCTAACCACATCGCATGATAGAAAAACTATCTGAATTGAACGTAAGCAAATACATACAAGCTTGGATTCTAAACTTTCTCATCAAACGCCCACAAAATGTAAAAGTGAACGGACATGGGTCAGGCACGAGAGAACTTAGCACTGGAGCGCCGCATGGGTGCGTCCTGTCACCATTATTGTATATCATATACACAAATGACATTTAGAGCCTATCAGCTGACACTCCCATCATAATATTTGCTGACGACAGAGCAATAATTGGCCTTTTTGCAGGTGACGAAAATCTGTACTATTCAACAATAAACACTCTTTACCAATGGTGTATAGATAACTTTCAAATCTTAAATGTTCAGAAATTTTAAAAAAATGATAATAGAGTTTAGGAAACCTAAAGGCCATCATGCAGAACTTCATCACCTGCTGGCACAAACCTAAAGGCCATCATGCAGAACTTCATCACCTGCTGGCACAAACCTAAAGGCCATCATGCAGAACTT
>JADKLZ010003886.1:10305404-10329844 GCA_021533235.1 Biomphalaria straminea
TCTTTTTTGTCTTGAATTAGTGTGTTGTGTTTTATGTTTGTGATTGTATTTCTGAAAATGTATTTCCTAATTATTTTGTTTATTTTGTCTATGAAGTTGGGAGGTGGCTCTACAGCGTTGGTCAGGTAAAGGACTTTGGGTGTAATTAAGCTGTTGGTTAAAATGGCTCTGCCAAAAATGGTGGATGATGTGTGTCGAAATAATTGTAAAATGTTTTTTGTCTTGTCAATAATAGCGTCCCATTGTTTCGTCACGTAGTGTGTCGGGTCTCTGGTCCACACGATGCCGCATATTTTTATTTCTGTCTCTATTCTAAACCCGTGAGTTTTGTTTGGGGGGACCTCCCACCTCCCCAGGGACATGATGGAAGATTTGGAAAAATTAATTTTTGACCCGCTCGCCCTCCCAAATAGTGTAAATTTCTCTATCATCTTTTTAACATCTTTTTCTGAGGTGGGGAACAGGGTGGTATCATCTGCATATGCTTTGATTTTAACTACGGGGATGGGGCCCGGGATTTTAATGCCTACTATTTCTGAGTCTAATCTTATACTTTCTAACAGGGGTTCCAGGCAGAGGGTGTATAGGAAGGGGGATAAGGGACACCCTTGCCTGACTGATCTTCTTATGGGGATCCTATCACTAAATTTTTGGTTTATGATCAGTTGGCTTTCGGTATCTGTGTAGACCAATTTGATGTATTTCGTTAGTGTCTTGTTTATGTTAGTTTTGTCTAGTACTTTAAAAAGGTAGTCGTGGTCAATTCTGTCAAATGCTTTCTCTTGATCAACGGACATGAGGGCTGCCTTTAAGTCCTTGTCCTTGCAGTAATAAATAATGTCTCTTAAAAAGTGGTTTAGTTCGTCAATATTCTTGTCAGGGTTACTGCAGTATTGGTCTTGTCCTATTAGGAGTGGGATTATGGGTTTTAGTCTTAGGAAAATCATTTTGGTCATAAGTTTGTAGTCTGTATTTAATAGGGAAATTGGTCTGAAGTCGCTAGGTGAGGTGTTATTTTCGGGTTTTTTGGGTAGTAGAGTAATGTATGCGAGGTTAAAGTCTTTTGGTGTCTGTCCTTTCCCTAACATGTCTGTGTATAGTTTTATCAGTAACGGTCCTATTTGGGGGAAGAAGGCTTTGTAAAATTCGTATGTTAAACCGTCGGGACCTGGGGATTTGTCGTTTTGGGTCATGTCTAGGGCAGCCCTCAGTTCCGCTAGAGTGAAGGGTCTGTCTGCGGTTTCTTTGTCTGCGTCTACTATTGTTTTAACATTGTTTAAGAAAAAATTCTGTGCGTCTGCTGCTGTCGGTTCTTTCTTGTATATTTCTCTAAAAAATTTGCAAAATATATCATTTATCCGTTTGTGGTCTTGTGTTTCTTCTCCGTCAGTGTCTTTTATTGTTGTAATTGTCCTGTCTTTCTGTACATTCTGTTCTGCCGATAAATATAGTTTGTTTGGTGATTCCGATAAACTTGGGTACTTGCATCTGATTTCTGCCCCTTTATATTTATACTTATATATGTCTTCTAACTGTCCTTGTAGTTCTATTTTGTCAATGTCGTTCGTTGTTGTTTGTAATCTGTCTTTAAGTCTTGTCTCTTCGTCTTTTAATTTTTTACTTTTAATCTTTGCTAAAACTATCACTTGTTGTTTAATGGACTCTTTGAGTACCGGCCACATTTTTATAATTTCCCCTTCGTTTCCCTCTTCTCCTATGCAATTCTGGATCGTGTCTGCGATAGATTTTTGGATTTGCGGTTCTTCAAGCAGACTTTTGTTAAATTTCCAAAAATTTCGTTGTTTTTTAACCTCCTTATTCTCTCCCCCTATTTTAACTAATACTCCTTTGTGGTCTGTGTAAGTCAATGTCTCGTCCAGGTGTTTTATTTCGTTAATTTGAATGTCGTTCGGTGTGTAAAAACGATCCAGTCTAGTCTCCACTGGGTGTGTGCTATGTTTCATTGTAGTATCCTTCCCCTTTGGGTACACTCCCCTGTAAGCGTCCCTTATTCGATGTTGAACTTTTATCTCTTTGAGATAGTCGTTAGTTTGAGTTTGGGTTTGAGGGGGTGGACCCTGCGTGTTCGTGTGTTTCCTGTCTAATTGCGTTTCTATGTAGTTGAAGTCCCCACCTAATATTATTTTTTCCCCTACATGTTTGCTGTGTAGCTCTTCGCTCAGAGTTTCAAAAAACAAAGGCCTTTCTGCACTCTGAGCTGGAGCGTAAATGTTCACTAGAGTGTATGCGTGTTTTTGTGATTCTACCTTAACTATGACTACCCTACCGTTATTTTCTGTGTGTGTGTATGTAACTTTGAATCTGTTAGATGTCTGTAAAATAGCTGCCCCTCTTTTATTCTGCCCTAAACTAAAGTACCCACCCGCAAAACCCATGTCTGATGTGATTTTCATTGCCTGGTATCGTGTGTGCGTGTTTGTCTCTTGGAGATATATGAAGTCTGTTTTGTAGGTGTTGGCTAAGTGTACTAAATATTTGTGTTTGTTTTTTAAGCTTCTGATATTTAGAGAGAGAATTGTGATGTCTGCCATGTCTGCGTGTGGGTGTGTTGTTGTGTGTGCGTGTTAACATTCTATCGTATTCTATGAGTGCGTGTTTGTGTGTGTCTGTGTGTGGTCCACTATTTTCATTTGCTTTTTGTGTTTATGAACTGGAGTGTGTGCCAGGGTCATCCCCCTCATCTATGATCAATCGGCCTGGGGAATCAGGAAACTCCACTTCCCTCTCTCCCTCCTCTCTCGTTTCGCCCTCCTCCTCCACCTCTACCTCACCGCACTGGCCGTCAGACAGTGAAGAGGAGGAGGACGATAGGGTCCTCTTTCTGTTTATTTGAGTCGGAGTGTCAGGCTCTGACCTTACTTTTTCTTCTGGTTTAAGTCTTTTGTGGGAGTTTGACCCTCCCGCGCTCCCTCCTCTTTCTACCTTTTTGGGGGAGGGGGCTTGTTCCTTATCCTTACTAATTCCTCCCTGTCCATCTGAGGCCTTCCTCCTCCTCTCTACTACTTTAAATCCTTCTTCTTCCCCTGACCCAACTTCCTGGGTACTTTTTGCACTCCCTCCTTTTAGGGCCGTAGCGTATGATGTTTTGGGGGGTTCTGGGATCTTTACCCCTTCTTTTTTATTACCCCTAGGGGTGGTTCTGGTTGGGCACTGGTTTGACCAATGGTCCTCCTTCTGGCAGTGCCAGCACTGTTGTCTCCTCCCCGGGGTTGTAATTAGAACTCTGTACGTTCTCGGGTCATCCTCATACTTCAGCTGGATATAATGAGGCAGCTCGGCTCCCTTCCTCGGTCTGATCCAGCTGACCCACTTGTCTGTCCCATCTATTTTGTGGGCCTCTGCTTTGGAGCCATCCTCCGCCATACTATTGACAATTTCTTCCATTTTGGATTAGAGATGCGGGGGGACACCCAGTGGAGGGTGATTTTGATCTTTTCTTCTTCCAGGGTGGTCACCTCCACCCTGAAAGTGTCTTCCTTTCCAAAGGTTCGGCCCAGTATCTTTCCCCTCACCGCGGGTGAGGAGACGCCGAGAAACCACAAATACGGGTTCTCGAACCGGTACAGGGGACCCACCTCCTCCGGCCTGAGCCCCAAGGCGGCAACGATGGTCGCCATCGAGGCTCTGACTGCCCCCTGTCCGGATAGTTTGAGAAGAAGGGTCCCCGGAGGATGGACGAGGCCTCCCTCCAGATCCTTTTTCTCAATCGTGAATGTCTTAATAGACATGTTAGTAAACAACAAAGTTAAGAAATTAAAAAAAGGTAAACAGAAAATGAATAAAAATAGTGTGCTCCTTGCACAGAAAAACACAGAACAACACTTAATATCCAAATAGAATCAAAACACAATGAAGAGTAACGAGATCTAAACCATCCAACGATGAAAAGCAACACCTCTTTTATGAGTTGATTACTTTACGAGTAAATACTGGTATGTTACTCGTATGTTGGAACAAAAAAAAATGTGAAAACATGTGCAGTATATTAGATTATTAATTGTCTTAAAGTAGGTTTCATTTATATTGCATACTAATTAGGTTTTTTCTCTTTAAATACTGTTTGCATAAAATATTTTTAAAAATTAGATTTTGAGCTTTTAGAAAAAAAAAAGTAGCCGTTGCATCAGAACTTTGAATGCTCTATATTATTGTGATGTCAGATTTTCATTTTCTCTTCTATTTTCTGAGCACTAAACGGGACGGACGGACGGACGGACAGACAGACAGACAGACAGACAGACGGACAGACAGGCCACACAAAACTAATAGCGTCTTTTCCCCTTTCGGGGGCCGCTAAAAATGACTCAACAACAAACATATTCTATGGTTTAAATTTAAAAAAAAACACCTCACATTTAAGACACGATGACACGATTTTATTTATTAGCATTAAAACTTTTTGTGTCCAGGTGTTGCGTGTAGTGTCACCTGGAACCGACCAGACGTTCTATTCAACAGTTTTATCATTGCCTTGTTCTTGGCCTGTTTCTTGATACCTCTTCTTGTCATGGCCTTCTGCTACCTAAGCATCATCTTCACGGTAAGTTTTCAGGAATCATGATTAGATCTTATATCTCTGTTATCCCAGTATGTTAATTAAAAGCTCAGACCCATATAACTAATTACAAATTATAAGAAATTCAAACTATAAAGTCGTTTGGCGCATTATATTGTACTTACGACCTCTTTTAAACTTTATAATGATCTGCGAGTATTTAGTTGAAGAAGTCAATATCAAATTCATGAATGTGATTGGCCTATAGGCCTATATTTAAGAACGGATTCTGTTGTATAGAATATGAGATTATAATTAAAAAAGAAATTCTAATGAACAGAGAAAGCTATCCAGCCATTAATGTAATGCAGGGGTGGGCAACCTTTTTCAACCGAGGGCCGCATTAATGAAATTTGGGGACTAGGCGGGCCGCATATATATATATATTGCAATATATTAAAGCCCTAGTGTACTTCGAACAATAAAATTGAGTACAAGTTTCGCTATTCCTTTTCTGTAATATCAAACTGTAGTTCCTGTGTGAGCCATTTAATTAACTAGGGATGGACCATTATCATAAAGAGGATTTACATAGTTGTCATATCACTTTTATGAATTTAAAGTAGCTATGTGTAAACTTTCCAGTTACTAGCTTATGGTTGGGTTATTTTCTTAATTGTATTAAAAAGTTGTTTTTTCTCAGTCAAAGCTCCATCAGTTGTTACCCTTGCCATCTTGTGCAAGCCAACCCAACTCTTTCAACACAGTTCTCCATAGCATTGAATAAATACTGGCCAGGACTTTTGTCTTTAATGAATTTATATAGTATTGCTATTAAATATATTCTTTTTTTTTAACTTTTTAGAAAAACGTTTAGAGACAATGTATCTTTAGCCTATCCATTATAAGTGAATCAAAAGTTTCAATAATTCTATAGATAATTACAATGATTTATTTAGGTTTTCGCGGGCCGCATAAAACACTTCGGAGGGCCGCATGTGGCCGCATGTGGCCCGCGGTCGTAATTTGCCCACCCCTGATGTAATGCATTAATATTATTGCTAAGTTTGAATTTTGTGGTTTAAACGGATCGTTATTTTTAGAAGTTAAATCTGATGACCCGAATGCCCAATTACATTGGGGAATATTTATTTACATAAAGGAAATTCGGCATTTCAATTTGTGAACTAAAACAGTTTATTATTATTATAGCTTTTATATAGCGCTACTTTCATGCTTACCGCATGCTCAGAGCGCTTTGGTCCAATCTCATTTGTGGACCAGTGGGGGGGAGGGGGTATCTAGGAGTTGGTGTCCCGTGCTGCCTTTGGGCGCTCAGTAAACACAACTCTGCCCGAGTCGGGTGTCGAACCTCGAGCCCCCTTCTAGGTAGCCAAGCAAGCCAAGCTCAAGCCGCACTTAGCCTCTCGGCCACGCTTCCCACGAAGTAGAAATCATAGAAAGATTGAACATGTGCTTTAAATACACAATAGAACTTAATTTACAAAATAGATTCACAAAAGTAGACTTGACATGAGGCTTAAACATTATTGACTGATCAAACTAACTTGTGGACCCCGAAACAGGCTCGTCTCTTTGAAATAAAGCTTTACAAACCTAAACTTCTAATAGCGGAAATGTATTTTTAAAAGAAAAATACACACAAAAAAAGAGAACAGAGGGTCAAAGGCAATTGGAGACCAATAAGCTACCTCCTAGTCTAAACCTCCTGCAATGTGTTCATGTAATGCAAGTTTTTTTAATGTTAATAAATAAAATGCACGAATTAACTTAATATTTTTATTTTCCAGGTCCGGAAAATTTTCCGAGGTGCCATTATGAAAAATTTGAAAAAGCATTACACGATAGAGTGTCAAATGATAAAAACTGTCATTCTCATGATTGGTAAGTTTGTGCAGTGATCTTCACAGTCATCATATTGATGGATTAATTAGTACTGTGATGTCAACAGTCATCATACGGATCGATTAATTAGTACTGTGAAGTCAACGGTGATTCTGTTATCTCTTAATGTGAAGTCAATTGGACGCAAGAAAGTTTTGTTTTTATTTATTATTCAGCATTAATATTTATGTTTTCCTACACATCGTAGCGTTCCATTAAGTCACTGATTAGAAAGTGAATCAAGTGCTCTACTAGAAAGTCATCAAACTAGCTATAAATAGTATGTGAGTTTTTAATCACGGAGCTTGCTTTTCACAAATTTCTTAGTGGAAAGAGTTTACAGAAGTTTAGGGTTGTGTGTGTGTGTGTGTGTATGCGTGTGCTTGCTGTACAAGGAAGATTTGAATTTAATTTGTTGACTTTGAACAAAACACTGTTTATGCCTGTACTGGTATAACTATTTTGTTACATAGTCTTTGACGTTATAAACTACATTTGAAACGTCCAGATACTTTTGAGAACTTATATACTAAATAGTTTTTGTTTGCATGAATAAGCAGCGTAATTAAATATAATATTATTTTTCCCCAGTCTTGTTTGCAGTGTCCTGGCTACCATATGCCATAGTTAGCTTTAGTATGGCATTTGGCTCTCCATTCAACATGACCAGACTTGTAGAAACAGTTCCGGCATTGATAGCCAAAAGCTCTTGCATTTGGAATCCTATTGTGTATGTGTCTATGAACAGCCACTTCCGGGCGGGTTTCCTCTCACTTCTGCCGTGTATGAAGAAGTCATTTCCGACAGGGGACAGCAGCAAGGATGATTATGACTTGGGAGACAACCAGTGTTCCAAAAACGCAGACCCTAAAGCTTCTGGTGAATGTTCAGCATTTCAACCAGAAGATTTTGGAAACAGGAAACAAGATCCGACGAAGCTGGGATTGTCTTCGGCTGTAACTTCTTTGTACTCTGGTAAAGCCAGTTCCACGACTTCCTTTGTTTCCGCAGACTCAGATAAGTCCTCCTACCAATCCCCAAGTGAGAATCCTCTCCTGGGAAAAGCTGTCAGTGATAACAGCTTTACCATCAAAGCTTTGACTGAGGATTTGACTAAACAAGCTACTAGACGCGCTTCAGATTCTACAGTGATTAAGCAATCTTCAAACAGCCAATATCCGGTTGAAGTCCGCCAGGCGAGATTCAAAAAGAGAAGCCTCCTGGGAAAGCTAAGGACATCAAAGATTCGTGTAAGCGAGGTGGATCAGAAGAACAAGATCTACCCAGATGCCGACAGCTCAAGTCATTCCCTGTCTGCTTCCGAGGCGATGTTTCAGTCCAGTTCTAATCTAGACTCCGGGAACTGCAGGTCAAGCTCCAAGATAGGGAAAGACTCTTGTAATCATAAAGAGATACCCACATGTATCGATGCTGAGTCCTGGGCTGGACAGAACAATGATATAGTTACGATTAGAGTGACCAAATCCTTGTCTCAGTCCGATGCTGTATCGCAGCCTTCAGACATCCTGCGGCGTAGCTCAGTGCCTGAAAGTACCACTTATGTTCTGGAAGGTCGACTTAGTACACAGTGTTAAATAGTTATTAAACATTTATTGCCTGACAGTTCGATATTTGATTTTATGTAAAATTAATTTAATCTTTTTTTTTTCTCTTAAACTTACTTTACACTAAGATCTGAAATGTAGGTCATGTATTGACTCAGTCAAAACTTAGTTTCTAATGATCTTTTTTTTTTTTTTTGAAAGAGAACAGTCAACAATGAACGAGTTGTTTCCCTTGCCGTTGTGTGCCACAGGCAATTTTGTACATTCGACTTTGTCTTTTAAAAATTATTTTCCACTTTTATCTTGTATTCCAATTAGTTCCATATAGTCTTACTTATTGGACATATAGCAGTTCTTGCTAAAGGCAATAGTTGGGAACAGTCGAGATTCAGTCAAAGAAAATATTAGATGTGTTTGTTACTTTATCTAAATATTTTTAGTTCCATGTTTATTTTCTTTGTTTATGGAGTTAAAGAACATAATTCTATGTGTGTTTGTTTTTTTTTTCAACAAGCAAAATATAAAAAATAATTTGAAAAAAAAATTAAAAGGTTTTCTAAGGGGAATAACTTGACCTTGTACAGTCAATATTATATGAATTATTTCCATTTTCAATATCCAAACAAAATTAATGAATTCCACTTTTTAATTAACTTTTTTAAAATTTTGACTCATGCGTTATCTTCAACAATGAATAATGTAGCAAGGTTTCAACGTGATCCGAATATGCGGAGTGTGAGAAATAACGTGTATAAAATTTATATCAAACAGACAAACAGACTGACAGACAGAGTGAGTTGATAGTAGCTTTAAAAAAAAAACAACTATATTAATCTTCCGCCTTTTTTATGTTGAACAATTGTCTACAGTCTACGACTACGTTGATGTATTGATGACCCAGTTTAATGTATACATTCTATGTCCTCCCAATGAGCCTTCCATTGTAGGAAGTGACCCCCGATTGGACTGAACTCTATCTGTTATTGTTTGGCATAGTACCCCGGCCCCCCCCCGGGGGCCCGCCCGGAACTCGCGTGGCATGTATCATCTTCAAAGAAACGAAACTAAACAATATATTGCCATACATATCTCTGAATATCTCATACCACTTGATTATCAGTAGAGGAGAGCTGCACACGGTACACATATTCTTTTTATATTATATATTATTTATATCATGTATTATTTTTAAGTGTATCTGTTTTTGCATAAATACTTTTAAACCAAGCAGTTCTAAAGCAAACGAATTCCCTAATTTGTATTTTGGTGTGAGAAGTAAAAGTTTTAGAAGCAGAGGTGATCTTACATGCAACATAATTATTTGATGGCAGCCTGGTAATGATGTATGCCCGCTGGACAGTCGTTTGGTGGTCTCGATAGCCCCGGGTTGAAATCCGTAATGATAGGGTAGGTTTGGATTGAAATTATATTCAACTTTGAAGTAACATGCGAAACTTGAAAAACAATTTATTTGAACAAACGTTTCAAACATACGAATTATGTGTCTGTATAAATCTCTACGTTTATAAATATATATATATATAAATAGATATCTTTGTATTAAATATATTATATATGTTTGTATTGACGTTGTTGTTAAGCCTAAACCTATCAAAATAAAATGAATGAACGTTCTTTATGGTCTTGTTTTAAATTACATTTATTTCATCGATATTTTAACAATATCCAGTCAGATCCAGGTATTTATACATCTATATATGTACATGTGGTTCCGTAAGGTTGTCATTGTTGTCAATGAAATAAACATTCCACTACCTATAAAATGCTTTCATATGGCAAGAGTTTCAAATAGCCTCTAACAACAGCTAACAGAACTGTTTATCATTAACAGGAGAAAGGGCAAAGTTTGGTAACTGGTGCCCAAATCAGAAAGCTTCAGACAGGCTATTCACTTAGGAGAAGGAAAACTCTGATTTCAAACCTATGCTACCTTACAGCTATATACAAAGGCTTTGGGAAACAACCCTGAGGAATAATCAAGAGATTTCGGCCCTTAGCTTGAAGCACACAGATAGGCCTATACACCCTGGCAGAGCCGGCGACGCAACTGATCCTAAACTCTATAAGCACTTGGCGTTCCTTTGGTTAGATCAGCTGCATGTAGAGGGGGGAACTGCTGTGTAAGTACAGCTAATGCCCAGGCATTCATCTCATTTCGGAACAAGCGATGAAGGCTGATAATAACAAAAAATAGTAAAAATTTCGCCCAAAGAAAAGCCGAAAGAATGGACCGGCCACTCTATTGATATTCTGCTTAAGAAAAGATGCTGACCAGAAATAGTAGATGGATTTGGCTACGCGAACTGCCATGAGATGAATATAGAAATCAATACATGAATTGTTGTAAGGTAATTGATCGTGTTACAAAACATTATTTTTCTCCTATATAAAAATATAATCATATGAGTGAGGGCTTGAGAGACTCAAATCCGCTCTTCCAAAAGCCCTGGACAGAAACCCTGCTGTGTTGCGTAGTGCATAGGTCTACATCTCACCATACAGGTCGAAATTTTTTTCCCAGACCTGTCGAGACGGAGATCAGCAAGATACATAAAAGATTTGACACGTTTATACAGCAGTGACATTTTTATTTTGGCAATGAGTTGTCTAACTTTGTGAAAGTCTGACTATGTTAACAAGAAATACCAAACACCAAACATTTGAACATGACATAAACCATAAATCACCGATTCAAAAAAAAAACTACAAAAGAGAAGTCAGGCCGGTGAAAGACAAATGTAATATATATGATATCTACTAATGACATGTCGGCCAACATCTCCCCCTGGCTATTGGCCTAGAATGTTGAATAGTTCAATTTGAACTGGTCAGGTCTTCACTGGGAGTTTTTGTTCAATGGAACCCTCCAAAGTGTCAAACCAGAGTTTACCAATTAATAAAAATGGTTTTACAAATTAAATTTTAAAAGAAGAAGAAGGTCTACGTTTTTAAATATAATTGCGTCAGTGTCTAATAATTTAAAAGATTGTAAGTTGAAAGTTTTATCAACTAGGTAGGCCTTCACTAGATTTTTCTTACTTATTATGTCTAGTAACTTTCTTGCATACAAAGACAAAGTGTGAACATCAACTGTCTTTTTAAAAAAAATTTAACTGCAAACTAATCCTAATACTGCGAACAAGCTTCAGTTTAAGAAACATTACGAAAAAAAATTCTACTTAATGTTTGCATGGCTAGTCTTATCGCTACTATAGCTCGCGCTTGTTCAATTTCATTTATAGTGGAGGGATATTTTCATGTGAATCTAGATCGACCACCAGGGGACCACGGTTATGTCTGCGCTGAATGTGGCAAAATATGTAGGTCACAGTTGGGGTTGCGTATTCAACATCGGACTCGAAGAAAACATAATTATTATTATTATGTTAGAAACTCTAGTGACCTGGTTTAGGTAGTATGTAAAGTTTCTAAATAAATTTATTGTGTATTGTTGTTTAGCGACGGTAAAAGTAGTGACGTAGTCAGACAGACGAATGACGTAACTGAATAGGCGTAGACGGAGAACAAGATGGCGATAGCTTAGAAGAAGTTTGACTAGTATTAGAGATAAATAAGTAGCGACGGAGAAGTAGACGAAACAGACATCCCAAGTGTTAATGAATCAATCATCCAAAGGAGTGGAAAGTCTTCATCAAATTTAAATTGTTAACTTTAATGTTCTTTAGTAAGATTTGACTAGTTAATGAAATAGTATTGAAGTTGCACAGTACACAGGATACTGGCCAGTATAAAACGAAAGAGTATTCATTCACTGGCACTGCAAGAGGCGAGCTTCGTTAAAGAGAAACAAAATTCATTGTAAAACCTTTATCAATTTCCACTAAGGAATTTTTCTGGTGATGTGACAGGTCTGCAGCAGTACTGCCATCTGACAGGCAACAAGAATATTCTTAGAAATGTCAAGGACCTTGTAGGTATCTGTGAGGTCATTTGTCATTATCCCCTTGGTTATTATATCTGTTTGAATGGATACACTTCCTATATCTGTTTCATATCAAAATAATGATCATCGGTTAAATACGCTTAAAAATGAGTTAGTATCGATACTAATAAATCAGTTGATATGGAAAATACTTCATTAACCCTTAAAATGCGTGTGGTAGTTTAGCCTCTAAACACCAGAATTGTAATTCCGTTTGGTATGCACTCATTGTGAAACAGGTCAGCACTTTAAGGGTGAAAATATGCATCACTTCTTTTTAAAGTACAGCGGTTTCACAATTTTTTTAAATGTATTTCTTTATTTGACTATTGTATCAAATATTTTCGAGTCAAAATATTTTGCTTTCAGTTAGTTTACACATTCACACAACTAATTCATTTCCATTTATACCAAAATCTAGACACAAAACAAAACAGTAGATCAATGAGGTATTTTAATGCAAATTAGTAAAACAACATAGGTAGAGACGTCAATATAAAATGTGCTTAGTTTAGCAACACAGTATATACAAGTATAGCTCTCTCTCACACACACACATACATTTCTTCAACAAGCATGTCCATGAGAAAACAGTATGAACATGTTAGTACTGTTACATTTATCCAACACAACAACAGCTGTGTCATCAAACAAATCACATCAAACAATCTGAATAAATATACATCACACAATTATAACACAAATAATTTCATCATACATACGATATTATATATATATATATCTGAAATTGAAGTGCAAAGTGCAATCAATAAATATTACAGCAAAAAAATAATGAGTTACTTTGCAAATGACTTCCTTTGCAAACAAAAGAGTTACCTTGCAAACCATTGTTACCTTGCAAACCAGAGTTACCTTGCAAACCATTGAGTTACCTTGCAAACCATTGAGTTACCTTGCAAACAAAAGAGTTACCTTCCAAACCAATGAGTTACCTTGCAAACCATTGAGTTACTTTGCAAACAAAAGAGTTACCTTGCAAACCAATGAGTTACCTTGCAGACAATTGAGTTACCCTGCATCAAAATGTCTCTGAAAGTGTCTATCATGTATTTGTATTATTTTTTGCTATGACAAATTTTATTTGTGAACTTAACCTCATGGTGAGGCATGCTGAAAATTATTTTCTTTGCCTAGTTTGCAATATTCCATTGACATGAATACAAATTAAACTTATTTTCAATAAAAGCTCACCAAAGAAATGTTTCAATAATTTTACATGGACATTGACTGCTCATTTCTTGCACCCCAAAGGCTACCATCAAAAACAAAAATGTCCATGAAATAGACAGGTCACAGCTGATATACAACCCATTTAACACATTGGCCAACACTGATACACAACCCAATTAACACACAGACCACAACTGCTATACAACCCAATTAACACACAGACCACAACTGCTATACAACCCAATTAACACACAGACCACAACTGATATACAACCCAATTTATACATTGGGCACAAATTATATACAACCCAATTTACATGTTGGTCTCCATTGATACAGAACACAATTAAAAACATTGGCTACAACTAACAACCATAACAATAACTCAATTAAAACATTGGTCACAGCATTCACAGAGCAATTTAAACAGTAGAAAAGTTAATATATGTAGCAATCAACATACAACAGAAGTCATTCCTAATTATATTCATTTAATTAACAACTAGATAACATTCTGCTTTAATCCAAATGTTATTATGTAGTAACCCTATGATGTTAAGGTCATCTGTTTCTTTGGCAAATGGTTAACGAGCAGGGTGTCATGTGTCCAGCACAAAGACCAACCACCTATACTTTCCCCAACTATAGTCAGGTACCTATTAGAGTTGGGTGGACTCAGGGGCGCCTTAAAAATCCCAAAATTTAAAATCCCAGTGTTCATCAAGATTCGAACCCCAGACCTCAAGTTCAGAAGCCAAGTGCTTAACCGCTCAGCCACTGCTACAAATGTCTTTATGGATAATTAAGGCATTATTGTTACTATTACAAATACTCTTCAAAGATTTATATTTTTGGGCTACCAAAACTTGTGAGTTCTCACAAAACTATTCACTCATTTTAAAATATTTGAAAGCTAATTATTTTTTTGTTGTATAGATGAAGATAATTACATCCTTGCCTAGACATCCTACAAGATGGTAGAGGATATGAGAGGGCTTTGTTTGACTTCTAGACCATTTTGACAACAGTCTACAGTAGACTTACATATCACATGACCAGGCAGTCAAGCAGAAAAGAAACTTCATAATCTCTTAAATCAACACACTCAATAACAGCAAAACAATAGCATTACCAATAAATAAATAATAAAGCTTATCCCCACAACACGATGCAAGTTTTAAGTCAATAATAAAACACATTCCAAAATATAGCAAAACCAACACAGCCTAGATAAACAGCCATGGCGACCCAACACATGTACTGGAGGTGTAGCTTCTGTTGGAAGTTCTTCAAGACTGCCAGGCCAACTGTCAGTCCAGCCAGGGCACCCGTCAGATGAGCAGTGTACCCGACAGAAGGTAATTCATCCTTTGGTGTGTAGCGGTTCCAAATCGCAAAGCCTACATCAGCACTTGCTGAAAAAAACATTTTTTAAAATTAGAAATGAAATTCACAATGTTATTAAGTAATTGCAATTTAGAAATAAACAGCTTTTAGTCAATATTAGTCATTCTTAATGCAGCTATGCTATTAACCATACAATGTGACATAAATAAACTATTTTCAAATATTTGTTTTCAAATAAATTTCGTAAAGTCATCACACAATTGTAATTAATTTATAAATCTTTGGGTCCATAGAAATGAAAGCACACAATACATGTGAAGTTAAACTGACATGTTACTGTGATAGGTTACAGAGGAGCACTATCCTAACACAATAGCCAAATGGCTCTACCTCATTCATCATACATAAAGCACTAAACAATAATAGTAAGGCATTGTCTATGACATCAAAGATTAATGATAAATACAGTGTTATGTACTTAACAATAATAGTAAGGCATTGTCTATGACATCAAGGATTAATGATGAGTGCTGTGTAAAGTACTTAACAATAATAGTAAGGCATTGTCTATGACATCAAACATTAATGATGAGTGCAGTGTAAAGTACTTTAAAAAGTTTAACGAATATGATGAAGGAAGCCTTGTAAAAATATCCTCAAAATCTTTGATTTGACATTAAGTTTTTTTTGTTATACATACTGTTAATTCTAGTTTTTCTAGGAATACACCTTCACTTGTGACATTAAGAGTTACACGAGCTCGGAATGTTTGAATGTACATTGAGCAAACTATTCCAGTTGGAGCCTGTGTGGCTAGCAGTGTATATTTGCTCAGATTCTCTCTTCCGCCAAGACTGTTCTCGTTTCCTGAGCAAGTTTACTAGCAATTCTTACTTCACTCCCTTTTCCAAAGGTTTCCCTGAAGCATTTTCTTTGTCCACCTTGTGCTCACTACCTTCCATTAGCTGGCGGCCATAACGGAGCATTTCTGAGATGTACGAATTATTTATTCTGCAAACATGTGCTACCCATTACAATTAAGACTTCATTAGAATTATGTGAATGTTCTGCAGGCCCACTCTATGGAGGACTTCCAAGTCTGGTATTCTGTACTGCCATGTAGTATTCAGAAGTCTTCTGAGACATATTATGTGGAAGTGGTTCAGCTTTTACCTTTTTTGCATGCCTTTTATCTACTGTCCATGCTTAAGATACATAAAAATATGATGTAACAAGATTAACATCCATTACATAAACAAAATGTTAAACTTACCAACAATAAAAATAGCAGCCAATTTTAAGATACCTAATTCCATATGAGAATAATTCTGAAAAAAAAATAAAAAAAATTTCAAGTATTTCTTTTCACAAGTATAAACAAATATTAACAAAACAAACCTATATTTTTGTTCTAATTATTTTCCTTTAAATCTTAAACAAAATTAAGTTTATCTTTTATTTGATTGATTCAGTATAATTAATTTTTTTTCAATACAAAAAATAAATACTAATTAATAGATCAATTAATTAAAAACATACATAAAAAACACCAAGACTTGATTTGGAAAGCCATACACTACAACAGAACTACCCATAACAAATTAAAGTTTCCCAATGAGATAAGTGTATTGATTGTATCAATATCAGATTAAAAGTAACTGGAAGATCTTTAGAGAATATAAAGTTGTTTTCTTGAATTCTTTAGTAAGTAAGATCATCAATTAATATACATTAGAAAGAAAAATGCTATATCAATTTTAAATATAAGAAATAATGTTATAACTAAAAAAAAAGCAACATTGTAATGAGTTATATCCTGGTAAAAATGCTGACATTTTTTTTTCTCACTTTTTGCTACATATAGAAGTAATGAGCAAAATCCTTTTCTAACAGAATGTTTGTTATAAAAGTATAAATATAGTTTATCCTTTTAAATATGCTTTGAAAAAAAGCTAAACATTATGTTCTTGATTAATAAATCAATTACAGATTCTTTCTATATAATCTTTTTTAGTTTATATGAAGGTGAAGCAAATGGTGTTTAAAAAAAAAAAGTCTAATGTCAGTAGTGTGTGAGGTGTGAGGTTGTATATACAGGTCATTAGACATATTTGAGATGTTGTTCCTTTCAATTCAATAATTAAACAGCTCAGGCAACTTTTAAAATTCTTTGTAATTATGATTTATTTATACTTGTGAAAAAAGAAATTTACTTTTTTGGATAGGTTAAAGTTGAAAATAATTTTAAGTCTCAAAATAAAATGTTTATTTTAAACTTTTTTAGGAATATTTTTGTTTGAAAATGTTTGTACATCAAGCTCCACACATAATAGCATCACATCATGACATCAAAACATCATGACATCAAAACAACATAACATAACATCACAACATCTTAAGAGAAGTCAGAATTTTTTTCTTTACAGAATAAAGATAGCATACATATAATTATAATAATCTAACCATTCGATTGACTTAATAAAAGATATCTACATTTTACATAACACAGTATGTATATTCTATGGACACCAACATGTCAGTAAATAGTTGTGTTTTTATGAACATACTCTGTAGTTTGAAGCATACATATATAAGTACATTGCTGAACTAGAAATAAACTACTGATGCTAGTAAGTATCATTCAGTGGTTTAAAGTTTAGCATGCAATTCCTATTTCTCTAGTTTTCTTTCAAAGCCCCTAGCACACAGAAAAATTACGAACCAACAATACATTAGCTAAATGTGCTGCAAGTAGTGCATAGACTCCGCCTGATGAGCCGACCAGGTAGACATTCATGTCAAATACAGAAGTACCCAGGGAACCTGTCAAATATATGGTATCCATTGAAGAGAGATTTAATATAAGGTATTAACAGATGTATAATCTACATTTTTATTACAAATCAAAGTGTGATATAATTGCTTAAGCTATATACTATTGTTGGATAAATAGAATGACACTATTTCTAAGTAATACGATGTAGAAAAAAGTAGTAATATCTTAAATGAATTACTGAATTACAACATTAATACTTAAAATTAAATCAGACCATAAAACCTGATAATTATATCATTTTTTAGCTGACTGGCAACTCTTGTACATTAATTTTTCTAAATATATATGTCTTCTTCAGGGTGATTAGAAAATGTGCCCAAATCATGGCAAGTTTATTCATTTTGAAAGCATTAAATGGACTGAATTTGTGGTAATTTGATAGAGAAGTTTTTCTTATTTAGCTGGGTGACAATTTCAGTTTGTCAAATTCAATTTGTCTTTGTTGAAAAATCACTTGTTTATTTATCCTCAAAATTGCGACTCCTAAGCAGAAGGATATTTGTGTGCTTGAGTTTATGAAAAAAAAAGTCATTGTCCCAATGCAGCTTTTATATGTCTTGTAAAGAAAGACATAAAGACTTAGAGTTATATACAATAGCTGTGTCCAGCTAGGTATAAATTAATATTGTCCAATGGTTTTGACACATTCTTTTTGAATCACCCTTTACATTTCTTCTACAGTATATGCTCAAAATGAATATATACCAAATGTTTTTTTATACCTGCTAGTATTCCTGCAAAGTAGATCAAAGCAATTCTGAAGGAACCATGAACCATTTCAAGAGGAATCCCAACCAACACTTGAACTATGACATTAAATATAAGATGGACATACCTGTCAAATAAACAATGTTGAAGACATGGGAAAAATATATTTTCAAATTTGAGAGAAAACTTAAGGCAAGGGAGAGAACTTTTTTTTGGGCATCTTGAGGTAAAGGAATTTGTGTAGATAAGGCAATTTTAGTCAAACCCATTTCTTTTTCCATGCTGATAACAAGTCAATAAACTTTATATTAATCAGCAGTAAACTATGACTACACTATTCATAATTCCTGTTCAGATGATTATCTTATTAAAAAATACCTGTTAGACTTTCATCTAATGAAAGATGGGAAGTGTGATTAAGTGGAATAATCCTCTGCTTATGGAGAGAACATACATTTAAAACCTGGCTTGACCTGACTACTAATTGCAGAGTGCCTAAAGAAAGCATGTAAATCTTCTCCCAGATAACTCACTCCCCTCACTGGTCCAGAGATTGGACCATAGAGAACAGAGCTCTAACCTCTAAGCATGAAAGTTGCTCAATACTAATGCAATCAAATAGAAAAAAAAGCCCTGTATGTATTTCTTACACTCCAACAATGTTTGTCTCACACTTTAAAGCTCTTGTCTCTCTCGTACTTTAACACTCTTGTCTCTCTCACACTTTAACACTCTTGTCTCTCTCACACTTTAACACTCTTGTCTCTCTCACACTTTAACACTCTGAGTCATGTGACTCCCACTCTGTCTCACCCTGCATGAAGAAACATGTATAATATGAATCTCCACAACTCTAGACGTTTGTCTGGTCTGTAGATGAAGATGCTGGATGCTGGCACTGGTCCATTGAATGTAAACATTTTGGATTCTGTACAGTAGTAAACAAAACAACCAACCTGATGGATACAGTGATATTAGAATGTACTGAAGGATAACGTGATATTAGAATGTACTGATGGATAAAGTGATATTAGAATGAACAGAGATGATAGAATGTTCTGATGGATACAGTGATACTAGTGTATTAATTAAAGAATCTAGTTTTATGTGATTTTAGAAAAAAAAAAAGTCTTCTAATAAAACAACACATAAATGTTACAGTGTAGACCTTAAATGATAAGCAAATAAAAATATTAATGGCAGATGGGACAGTAATGATCAAAACATTTTAAAAGCATATCACATTCATATTTTGAAGAAGTATAAAGTCTACATTTTCCTCCAACAACTAAATGTGTAAGTATCCAACATGTTTAGATTTCCAATACAAAATAATAGCGGCCCACAGGGCAGTTGATTAAAGTTCACACTTTACATGACCTACTAGATCTATAGTATTGGGCTTCAATGGTTTGCCTTATATGTGCAAGGATCAAAATTTACCTCTAATAATGTAATAAATGGTATAAACATAGGTGGTGGACAACACGAATAGCGGTCAGCATAAAACTGTCGGTCAATATCATCGGTCAGAAATTCTCTAGCAATACGTCGAACCTGGTAAGTAAACAAGTAGAGTAAAAAAAAAACAAATCTTATATTAATATAGAGTGAGATCACATCAATTCATTTGAATCAATCATGTATTAATTTTGAAATAGATCTATACTAACAATAATAGGCCTACATTTGTTCAACTGAAAAAAAATATTTATTAGACCTAATTGTTTTTGTTTATGGCAACCACTTTCATGCTTATAAAATTTTCAGTGCACTATGGTCCAATCACTTTTGTGGATCATTTAGGGGGGGGGGGGCGTAAATCTGTGAGAATCTGTTTCAGTTATTTTTTTAAAGTTTCTCGAGTCTGAATTTTAACTCAGGGTCTTCTTACTTTATGATGGAAAGCTGACGAGTTAGCCACTGAGCCATTCAAGTTCTTATAAAAATAGGTTTTATATTTTTAAAAAGGTCTACGGTTAAAAAACATTGACCAAACGACCCTATTATCGACATATCATAATGATAAAGCATAACTTCAGTTAACTAAGTAGTACATTTCTTAATTCTAAATAAAAGGAATTTTATTAGTTACAACTAATTGACTTTTTAGTTGGTTAATTTTGTTTTTAATAGTGTGTTATCATTTAGGCCTACAATGAATAAATTATCAATAATTGTGCAAAGTTTCAATTTGATCCCACAACGTGTACAAGATGTCATCTCTACAGAGTCAGTTCATATAGATCTAGGCCCTAAGATTAAAAAAGATAAATATAAAATATTTAGGCCTATTCAAATTAGACTTTAAAGACCTAAACTTTAAATTTATTTACACTACTAAAGTTACAATAGACGTAAACCTCTTGCCTCTTTACACAAGACCTTAACTTCTAATCTAGTCACACAACTAAAGTTCTAGTAGACCTAAACTTCAAATTAGTCGAACAACAAGAGTTTTAATACACATCAATTTTCATCTTCACTAGATCTAGATCTAGAGATTCTAGATCTAGATCTAGTAAATTAAGATTACAAATTCTAATCCATTCCAAGGCCTAAACTTCGAATCTATTCACACAACTTAAGTTTTAGTAGGCATAAGCTTCTATATGCACCCACAAAAGTAGTGTTGTAATAGATTTAAACTTCTAATAGTCGAAAACCTTTTTTTTTTTATTTATTTATTTGAAAAAAAATGATATATTTTTATTCGAATCGTTAGTATAATTAAATATTGAATCCTGCTAAATGCGTTCTCTCATCAAGACCAGGACATGAATCTCTTTTCATAGATCTAAACCTCTCAGTATCAGTATTTCTTTCAAACTTTTTCTTTACAAATATTTCACCATCGAAAAAAAATAAATCTTTGAGTTATCCTAACCTCCTATTTTCTGTTTGTTTTCACCATCACAGCAGACAGTCTAGGAAAAGTTTTTGCAATGGCCTCATAGAAATGGTGAGGAAACAATCATTGATCCGGAGCCCGGATAGGTCGATGAGGTGCATACAAATTGCCTGCAGCTGACAAAGTGGAAAGTGTTCTTGCGAGGACCCACAGTGAACCAATAAATTTAATATCTAAGATCCACCTTAAAACTTTTGGTAAGGATGCTTCGTCTTTACAGCGAGGGGGGACAACTTTATTATGTCAGAACACTTACCATTTTCTGAAAGCAGGTGACGTAGGTTGGATCACTGAGGTAAAGTGGTCTCTTCCAGTGGTCAGTATCTCGGCTCTCTACTGCAAGTCGGAAACTGTCATTCCGTCTATACGTCATCTGTACCAAACAAAATATCGATTGTTATGACATGATTAGGACATAGCCTACATTTATTTCGGGAATAATTAAGGGATAAGTTTTAATTAGTTACGGAAATGACGGATAGTTAGATTAAAAAACAGAACGCTTTTAGTCGACGCAATGAACAAGACGTTTAATTTGATTGCGACTACAGACGGCTATCTCAGTAAGACACAGACGGCTATCTCAGTAAGACACAGACGGATCCCTTCTTGATTATTAAACGTGATTTATCTTTGAATCGATTGTCGACTTACTCTATTACTTGTTCGGCCTACGTTGGTGTTTTGAGTTGTGACAGTTACCTCCTGTACAACACCGCGAATAGGCACGCAACACGTGCGAATAGGCACATTTAGTTAGGTCTTTCATATGAAAGTTATTGTTTTATTCACAGAATTTTTTTTATGTTTTTTTTTTCAAATTTCACTCCCTATCACTATAAAAAAAATCGCAGAAAATTATTAGGCCAATAATGTTTTGTTTAATGTATCGCAACGTGTATTTCCCTACTGTGTACAACGGATATAGCCAAAACCTTTCTATTTATGATTTTGCCGTTAATTTATGAAAATCTGTACTGTAAATCTGTAAATATTGAGATAAGTAAATCTATCAATATACATGTACACTATAAGATTCCCTTGCCTTAGCATTACCGGTATATGAAAGGATTTTTACTTTTAAAATGCCGATGAAAATTAGCCTAATAATAACATAAATTGTTTTTTTTAATAGTCTTTCTACATGCCAGTTACCTGAACAACTTTGTTAATTTTTTTTCTACGCCAAAATTTTATTGTGATGGACAGATTGTTGATACAGAAGTTGTTCCATACAGCTCAGGAGGAAAAATGGAATAAGATGATGCAGAGTACATGCACGTGTCAGGGTATTCTGACTTGCAAGC
The DNA here is from genome assembly GCA_021533235.1 of Biomphalaria straminea. Lineage (NCBI taxonomy): Eukaryota > Metazoa > Mollusca > Gastropoda > Planorbidae > Biomphalaria > Biomphalaria straminea. Next base: position 10,327,655 of record JADKLZ010003886.1, read on the forward strand.
TTGGTTCAACAATGCTGAACAAATCACACATAGGGCCAAGGGTGCTTAAATTTAGCAGAATTTCTATCAGCGTTAGTGAATGATTTGAAGATGAATATTTCTAGTCCTTTCAGAGGAAGCCATGTGGCTTTTTAAATAAACTGCAGAGACGTTTTAATATAATAGAAGCTTTATTCAAAACCAGTTTTACAACTGAAATGTACTATTTGATTCCGGATGAGACCGTATGTTGTTGGCTGGCCAATGATGGCATACCATTCTTCCACACACAAAAATGAACTTGATGCCATGATGTTAAACTACCCGTTTGAACTTGGAAGAAACGAATAGTGTTATGGAAATACTGATTTGAAATCTTGATCATATCGCGATAAAAATTTCATGTTAGTAATGTTACACAAAGAGTGGTCTTTCAAAGTTTGGGGTGCTGTGATCCATACCAGAAGAAGAAAAAGCCACGTAGTTTAAAAACTTGATTGTCATAGTCCCGTTGATTGATGCAACAATTACCTTATGATATGCCAAATGTCAGGAATTTGAATAAAAGCATTATTAATATTTTTAGAGGCAAAGTTGTGTTACTGTTAAAAGCTAACCAAAATATTGAACATTTGTCTAGCAATGGAAAAGTAAGCTACAAACAAAAATCACCGGTGGAACAACGGCAGACGGTATATTTACATATTCAATATCCAGCCAGCCGCAACTTTCTCTTATGATGCATGCGGGCGAGAAAGATTTTCAAAATAAGGTTCTATAGTTTGACTGTTCCGTTGGATGAAACTCGGACTATAATACATTAACTGTTTAAATTATGATAAAGAATTTCCCTCTCTCTAAATACATATATAGTACATCCACTGAATTTGATGACGACTGTTTAATTCACCCAGGAGTTCTTGGTTCTATATTTTTGTGCCCCCGAATCTGGCCTACCTGATTCCAAAATGTTCGGCTATTGTTGCTATGGCGTGTCTGAAGTGTCGTAACTTTCTGCTATGACATTTTTCTTCGCCTGTTTTTGTTGTCTTAGAGCGCGCCCCGATAAGGCAGAGTTTATGTTGAAGCCTCTCAAGGATAGCCTTGAATCGTTTCGTTTCTGATCTCTCCTTTTTTGTTAGCTGCCCAATGGGGAGCTTCTTAGGGATACAGGAGTCTTTCCTATATCAGACATGGCGCGTCCATCGTGATAAAGACTACATTAATTTGTGTGTACATTGCAGGCCTAAGGTACTTCTGTGTCAGGTATATAATTATGATTTTAAATTCAAGCCAATATCACACATTCACTTCAGATAAATGAATTAGAGTCACTTAATGAATAAATGTATCCTTACACAGCAGTACTAATAGTAGGGTCTTAAGATAGGAATGTAGACTTGGCCAGGCCAAACTTTTACTGTCTAATCGACGATCCATGAACAAATCTAAGTCAATGTGCTTCAAAAGTTCAACATGAAGTTAAGCGCGATGTAGATACTATATGTCAGGTAACTGTATGTTTGATGCACCCAATACAATACGAATGGCCTCATTTATAATTGGATAACAAACGTAAAACATGATATTTTTGTTTGTAAGTGGATTGTTGTACAAAATGTAATGATCTTATTACTAGATAGGTTTCTAAACGTATCAACGCCAAATCTGACACCCCTGGCCACTACCGGATGGACTCAGTTTTTTTTTTTAATTACATCAATACGTTCCCACACAGAGTTCGATCTAAGATGTAATTACAAAGGGGTAATCAATTTCACCAGGTGTTTTACTCAATAAAATTTTTCTCCCCTGAGCTGAAAATAAACATAGGCCCACCGTATAGATATCTGTCATTCCGGTTTCATTAGGTCGCTGTTCTATTGAACACTGTTTATAACTATATTCCATATTTTTATATGCTCTTCTCCTTTTGTATGTATGTATATGTGAGTGTTCTATGTACGTTCTCATATAGTCATTCATCTATTGAAATAGATGTGAGTATATTTCTTTTAAGTAAAAGAGTATACATATATTAAATATGTACGCTGTAGCGATCCTACCGTAGCCAATTAACCGCCAAGGGAGATTACTCAGGTTTAGACTCTATATTATTCCAAGTTTTCTCACTGAGACATGAGTAACTTTGTCCAACATCAATAAGGATTTTGTAGCAGATGGCAAAGTGTTTGGTTTGATGATATCTCA
>JADKLZ010003886.1:10374573-10386011 GCA_021533235.1 Biomphalaria straminea
ATATATATAGGCCTATACATGAATTGCTTGATTAAGAGTACATGAATAGGATTCAACTTTTTATTTATTATTCAGAAACATGAGTCGAATACGGTAATTCACGTTAAAGTCGTGTGACGTTATCTGTCCAACTTTTTACCATTTGACTTCGTAATAATTTTATTTCTAAACAGACGTAATGCAAATTTAATATTTAGACTTACATGATTACAAAAACTTTAAAACTTTCTTCGATTAAACCAGAATATTCAATGTGTGGCCAATTAGCTTATCATCTTAGCAGTCATCTTTTTTTTTTCTCTTCTTCTCTTACAGTTAAAGGTCAGGTCACATTTCAAATAGTGTCTCCAGCTATTCATTCTTCTGTTGCAGTCTTAAGAAATCCAGAACCTTATCCTCTCCATGGAAACGCCACGGGCTCTCTCAAGATAATCCAAAGTTTTTTAAAAGGGGACTATCCTGATTTGATGATTACAATAGATTTCGGGCCTGGTGAATCCAATAGATCTTTCACATTTTCTGAAAAGAACAAATTAATTAATCACACCTTTAATAAAAGGGGCACTTATCCAATCAATGTGACATTTGAAGCTTTTAATATGTCGCATTCCGATGTTGTGAATCTTCGCATTGGAGTGTTTGTTGATTTTTACCAAGAAAAACGTCGCTTTTTAATTAGAATCAACGAACCGACTACTTTCACACTTGTTCGACATGTATGGCCTTCAGTGGTGTTTGTAAACCTTGATATTGATACGCAGTTACGAAATTTGACATTTCAAGAAACTGTAAGCAAGGACAAAATAAATGCCCAATTCAATAATACAGGGATTAAAAGAGCTATGGCTTGGACTTCATTATATGGTATTACAGAAGAGATCTACTACGACTTTGAAACATACGTGCCGTGTATTTCAACCATTGACTTGTTTGAATCAACCTACAGGGACCCAACAACGCCATTAAAAGCCTGGCTTTCAACACTACCGAAAATAAGCGGCAGATCAGAAAGAACTAATGCCTGCAACGAATCAGATCAGTTTAATATGACATGGCAGGTCTGGAAATATGCTTTTGGGTTTCCCCAAGACCATGCAGACACTTATGAAAACTATCATTGGACCGAAGAAACAATAACCCAACCAATGGCAATAGTCATGGATTTTATATGCATCAAATCAGCCGGTCTTTATAAAATTGAACTAAATGTTTCTGTTATTGGTAAAAGGGAAAAAGAATCAGACACAATGTATCTAGAAGTTGGACCTGCTCCTCTTGTGGCTAAAATAGATAAAGGCATATACAGACAAGTCCAAGGTAATCAGAATTTGCATCTGGACGCTCATTCTGTATCCTACGATCCACCGTTGCTCGCTGAGTACAGTAATTTAACATTTAACTGGTCATGCTTCTATTTGTCCCAGCCAGAAAGTATCACAAGATACGCGTTGCCTTATTACCACAATGATACGAGCTACAGACAGCTGCCACAATGTAGAGCCATATCCACATCATCTTTAGGCAAGATGACAATTAGTGCTCAGTCATTTAAAGTGAACGATACGATACTCTTTGAAGTGATTGTTACAAAAGACACTCGTTCTGCAATAGCCACCCAAACTGTGCAGTTTGTAGATTATGATATTAATGACGTATCAATAAGGTAAGTAATAGTTTTTAATCTACAATACAATATTCTTGGTCCTGGTGACCACTGACAATCTCTTATTCTCCCACTTGTCGTGGACAATAAAATACATACTATTTAACTTCCCTATCTCAAAAGGTCTTATGGGCGCGGTGGCTGAGTGCTTATTAATTCCAATAACGTAAATCTCTATCAGAAAAAAAGGCGTTAACATTCTTGTTTATCGTTTAATTAGCAGATATAATCAACAGGTGTCTACTATAAGCACTATATATCCTACGAATGTATACGACAATGCTTTAGATTAGTATTAGACTTAAAAATGTAGAGATGTTGTTGTTTTTGAAATCACGACGCTCAGAGTGTTTCAGAAAAGAGAATATTATAAAATCTTAAAACATTTTACTGGCATTCATGCCCGAATGTTCATATAGCTAGTCCGCCCCTGAGTTTTAGACTCTTACATGCATGCACTACTAGGTTAATAGATCAACATATGGATAGGTGTAGGACGTTTTTCTTTTGAAGGAATGTCTTTAATATATATATATATATAATATATAAGAAGACATCTTATGCTTTTATCCTTAATAGCTTGAATTATAAAGTGTGGAAAATGTTAACAACTAAGCAGAAGCAAGTCAACATCATAACTAAGTAGCCTATATATATATATGGGGGTGCGGTGGTCGAATAGTTAAGCGTTTGGCTTCCGAACCTGGGGTCCTGGGTTCGAATCCCGTGGAAGACTGGGATTTTTAATTTCGGGATTTTTAGTGCGCCCCCGAGTCCACCCAACTCTAATGGGTACCTGACTTTAGTTGGGGAAAGTAAAGGCGTTTGGTCGTTGTGCTGGCCACATAACACCCTGCTCGTTAACCGCTGGCCAAAGAAAAAGATGACCTTAACATCATCTGCCCCATAGATCTTAAGGTCTGAAGGGAACACTTTACTTATATATATAAGCTGGATGTCACTCACAAAGGCCGCGGGATACACATTTGAGACCAAAAGAAAATCTGCCGCCGAGGACAAACGCAGACGACGAAAAGAAAATCTAAACCGACCACCTGCGGACAAAGGTTCTGCTTGCCCTGGATGTGGCAAAATATGTAGATCACAGCTGGGACTGCACAGCCACGGGAAACACTGTATTCCTCACTAATCTTCGGACTCGAAGACAAGCCTATACAGTGAACTGCTCCACATGACTACATCATATTCAGATGAGTTGTTCAAACCCCCTAACGGGGGGGGGGGGGTTCAGTTAAATCCCCCCACTTCTATGAAACTATAAAAAAATTATGCAAACGACAATCCCCATATTCCAAGAGCACAGATAAGGAAGATTTTGATTTTAAAACCCCCTCCGAAGTTAACGATAAATCCCCCTGTCTTCAATATATGACCATCCATTCATAAGTCAATATATTCTATAAGCGTAGCCAATAGGGTTTTTGTGTTTAAAACCCCAATCGAGCGGTGTTTGCAGCTAAAAAAAAAACACCTCTTAAATATGAAACAAGATTACAAAGAGAGTTTGTGTAATACACAAAATCAGAGGCGGCCCACCGTCGGAGTTGGATCCCTGTCAGATCCGCCTATTCCCAAGATGATTCGGATGTTCCTTCTAAATTGAAAATAATTAACTTCTCGCAGGACGACGGAGGATGGCGAGCAGGGTATAAACCTGCCTTATCTTGATGTTTGCGCACTAGACTGTAGTTCGGATTTATCGTTGGTCCCTGGCTCAATTCCTGCATGCTCCCATCCCCTCCTGAGGAAGGTTTGAACTAGGAAGTAAACTATCTTTAACTCTTAAGAAACAATCGAAACATGTAAAACAAACAGACACATAACCCGGGAGCGTCGAGATAATCAGTTCAGCACGCTAACCGCACGACAAGGCATTGCTCTTAACTTAATAACAAACTGGTTACAAACTAATAGCCTGATATATACAATATGTCACACGAGCGATTTTAAATAATCTTTCAGCATTGATCTGTAGAGATGTAGATCTACATAAACTAAACTTCTGATATAGCACTCTTAATATATATCTTATTAATTATTATTAATAATAATTTGGATGTAATTTAGATAAAATGTACGTAAAATAAAAAAAAAAGCCCAGATAATCAATAGAATGAATGCAATATTAAATTTAAAAATAGAAGATTAGTTTTAGTTTATTATAACATTTCAATGTAGATGTAGACATAAACATCCGGAACAATCTATTATAGATACTTAAACTATCGCAATATTTCTGAAGAAACAGTAAAGGTTAAATCATATTTTCAAAAGCCTTTGGTGTTTTTTTTTTATCTAACCTGACGGACAGACCAACCAACAGACAAAACGCACAAAAATAATGAATCTGATTTTTTAACAAAGTTTAAGAAATTAGTTTAGAATCATGCCATGGCCGGGCTTTACGCTAGTACACGCTGCATAAAAAGTTCATTTTAAAAAATGTGCGTGATATTTATATGCTAAGTGCATTTCTTATTGTAACATTCCCTCCCTTGACTTACTTGACTTAATCCTGTGTACGCCCAGGGGAGCATAGGGCCGCAACCACACCTCTCCACCGAACTCGGTTCTGAGCAGCTTTCTTCATCTGCTCCCATGTCATTCCAGTACCCTCAGCTTCACTGATGACTGACCTCTTCCAGGTTTGCTTGGGTCTGCCTACTTTCCTCTTTCCTTGTGGATTCCAGTCAAGAGCCTGCCTTGCAACATTGGTAGCTGGTTTCCGCAGGGTGTGTCCTATCCAGCTCCATTTTCGTTTGGTAATGTCTTGTGCTATGGGCTTTTGTCTAGTTTTGTTCCACAAATCGGTAGTGGTAATCTTTTCTGGCCACCTAATTCCTAATATCCGGCGTAGGCATCTGTTAACAAAAGTTTGGAGCTTTTCCGTATTTCTTTTAGTGACTCTCCAAGTTTCTGAACCGTAAAGGAGAACAGACTTAACGTTAGTATTATAGATTCTTATTTTGTTATGTAGAGATATTGCCTTGGAGCGCCAGATTGTTTGAAGAGTTGAGAAGGCAAACCTAGCTTTATTTATTCGAATCAGTATATCATCATCAGCTCCACTGTCTTTGCTAACTCTGCTTCCGAGATAGGTGAAGTGGTCTGTATCAAGGATGTTTTCTCCCTGTAGCATGATTGGGTTCCCTTGCCTATTGTTGATCCTCATAACTTCTGTTTTCTTTTTATTGATTAGAAGTCCAGTCCTTTTTGCTATTTCTGAGAGTCTGGTGAGTTTGGTCTGAGCATTTTGTTGCGTATGGGAGAGAAGGCAGATGTCATCGGCGAAATCCAGGTCTTCTAATTGCTGTGTTAGTGTCCACTGTACGCCGCTTTTATTATTTAAGACTGTCTGCCTCATGACCCAATCAATCACCAGTAAGAATATCAAGGGCGAAAGCATACATCCCTGCCTTACTCCTGTTTTTACTTGAAAAGGGTTGGTCAGCTTACCATTGTGTATTACTTGACAAGATGAGTCATCGTATAACTGTTTAATGATATTGGTGAATTTTGTTGGGATTCCGTAGTGATTCATCAGTCTCCAGATTATATCTCTGTCAATACTGTCAAAGGCTTTCTCGAAGTCAACAAAGGTCATGTACAGAGGAGATTGCCACTCGATAGATTGTTCTATGATAATACGTAGTGTAGCAATGTGGTCAGTGCATGATTTCTCCTTACGGAATCCAGCCTGTTCTGGTCTTAGTCTTTTATCTAGAGCATCTTTCAGGCGTTCTAATATTATCCTAGTTAAGACCTTGCTAAGGATTGACAGTAACATGATTCCTCGCCAGTTGTTGCATTGGGTAAGGTCACCTTTTTTGGGTAGTTTAACTAGATAACCCAGTTTCCAGATTTTTGGGACCTGTTCTTGTTCCCAAATCTTGCATAGCAGTGGGTGCAGCATTTCAGCTGATATTTTGGGGTCTGCTTTTAGTGCCTCTACTGGTATACCATCTGGGCCTGGCGCCTTTCCACTTTTTGCATTCTTGATGGCCTTGATAATTTCCCCTTTAGTAGGAGGACCTGTGTTAACATCCATTTCTTCTGTTGCTGGGGGTATGTCCGGAATCGATTCAGGAGGATGTCGGTTCAAAATTTCTTGAAAGTGTTCTGCCCATCTTTCCTTCTGTCCAACATCACTGGTGATGATCTTTCCTTGTTTGTCTTTCACTGGCTTGTTGGTGTTGGTATTTCTTCCTGCTAAGGTTCTTGTTATGTCATACAACCTTTTCATGTCTCTTTGCTCTGCTGCCTTTTCTGCATCGACTGTCATTTCATGAAGGAAGCGTTTTTTGTCCTCTCTTGCACTCTTTCTTACAGACTTGTTTACTGCAAAATACTGGGCTCTAAGGTTAGCTTTTTTCTCTTCATTCTGGCATTGATTTATCTTTTCTTTTAGCTCTTTCCGTTCCTGGATTTTGCCCCATGTCTCTGCAGACAACCATTCCTTGTGTTGTTTCGTTTTCCTGCCTAGGACATCTGTACATGTGCTTTTCCATATCTCTTGGAGAGTGAGGCAGTGCTGCTCAAGGGTTTCATCTGACACTAGTCCAGCAAGTACTTCAAATTTGTTTTTAACCTCACAGTTAAAGAGTACCTTGTTTTCCTCGCTCTTCAAGTACTGGGTGTTGAATTTGTAGTGTGGTCTGTCTGAAAAATCCTTAAAGGATTTAAGTTTGATCCTTGCTGTCGCTATTAGTAGATGATGGTCAGAAGCTACATTTGCTCCTCGTCTCACCCTAACATCGAGTAGACTTCTCCATTTTCGGGAGATTGCAAAATGGTCAATATGGTTTTCCGTTTTACCATTTGGGGAAATCCATGTTGTCTTGTGTATATTTTTATGTGGAAAGATGGTTCCTCCTATGATGAGATCATTGAATGCGCAGAAATCAGCAAATAAATCCCCATTTTCATTGCATGTGCCTGTACCATGTTTACCCATGTAGAGCTCCTTTCCAGCATTGTTTGTACCTACTTTTGCATTCAGGTCACCCATAATAAGCTTGATATCATTTTTAGGTGCTTTTTCTAGTTTAGATTGAAGAACGTTATAAAATTCTTCTTTCTCTTCTTCTGGTGCTGCATTTGTGGGTGCATAGCACTGGATAATGGTTATTTTCCTTCCCTTTGCATTAAACCTGGCTGACATTAGTCTTGAGGAAACTGGCTCCCATCCCAACAAAGCCTTTGATGCCTCTCTTGATAGTAGAAGTGCTACTCCCTGTGTGTGATCGTGATCTAGATCTTCATGTCCAGAATATATAATGCTTTCTCCAGTTGTCAGATTGTTTAGACCGCTTCCATTCCATCGTGTTTCACTGAGGCCTAGAACCTTGATTTTGTACTTTCTCATTTCATTTGCCACTTCGTTTATTCTGCCACTATCGTATAGGGTTCTGATGTTCCAGGTCCCTATCCTGGTTGAGGTCTTGGTCGTCAGAAGGTTTGTCGGTGTGCTAGCTTCCAGACGGCTTTCACTAGTACACGTCATAAACTCTTCCATAGAGGAACCTTCCTGGCCAAGTTCTAGTTGGTTTGGTGTGTTTACGGTTTCTGTAGCAATAGTTTAGTGATGTGAGGTTGCTAGCCTTACGATCACCCCTCCTCCTTTACCCGGGCTTGGGACCGGCAAGATACCCCTATAAGGTGTACCTAGGCGGAGTTTTCCCTCCCTTACATTTGCGTAATTGTTTTAGAATTGGTGTATTGTTATTAAAAAATCGCTTGCATGATTAATTTGATTAATTAAACGGTTTGATTTTAGAAAACCAAAAGTAGCCCAAACTTTTCAAGCCGCATTTAAAGGTGAAATAATATTTTTCGTATCTCTTCTAGTTTTGGAGCACTGAGTGTGACAGACGGACAGACGGACATTTTGCACAAACCTAATAGCGGCTTTTCCGCTTACGGGGACCTCTAAAAAAAATCCAGACCTCTAGGTCTAGATCTATAGATCATAGACGTAAATAAATAGATCTATAGACTGGAAAAAGGAAGTAACTTTATGTAACTTGAAAACATGTAGGCCAGGCATGTCAAACTCACTAAGATGTATGGGCCGCATAAACAACCTACTATGACCTGTTTTAAAACAGCTTACTAGTTTTATGTAAATTAGAAATGATACAATATAATACAATAATTAATACCATACCTGTCCCTTAGCTAAATTTGTAGTACTATTGGCTAATTAAAAATTACTATGATTACGCATTATTTTCTTTGTCCTGATGCTTGACATCTTTTCTGGGATACCATTTAATTAATGTCAGGTTGAAGTTTGTTTGTCCCTTATCACAGATGACCAATTTTGATCAGATAATCTCGAACCGTGAGATGTTTTAATAGCTTTTATTATGGAAAAGAACTGCTCACAGAGACCAGTGCATGCAAAAATAGCTAGAATTCTAGCTGCAAATTTCCGCAATTAAACGAACCGTTCAGGGTAAATGACTGTAAAATTTTGGCACCGCCATTTCAATATTCTTCGATTTCTACTTAGAGCCTGACTTCTATTCTATCAGCTCTAGTTGCACATTTCCAGCAGCATTTTCAGAATCAAATCAGATCGCGTGATCGAGAGGCTAAGTGCGCTTGAACTTGGCTTGGCTACCTAGAAGGAGGTTCGAGGTTCGACACCCGACTCGGGCAGAGCGCCTAAAGGCAGCACAGAAAACCAACTCCTAGATGCCCCCTCCCCCCCACTGGTCCACAAATGAGATTGGACCAAAGCGCTCCGAGCATGCTATAAGCATGAAAGTAGCGCTATATAAAAAGTATAATAATAATAATAATAATAATAATATTATTATTAATAATAATAATATTAAGGTCGCCATAACCAAGTTGCAAAGCTAATACACCAGCACTTGGCTTTGACGCACAATTTGATCGGGAAGGATACTCCTCCTTATTACAAATACTCACCACAAGAGGTTCTCGAGTCTACTGATCACCTGCTGTACTGGGATAGGCCTATTTTGACCGACAAAACTGTAGATTTTAATCGCCCTGATCTGTTGCTTATCGATAAAAAAGAAAAAGCCGCTGTCATGATTGACATTGCCGTACCACTATCTCATAACTTAAGGAAAACTGAGCTTGAAAAACAGCGAAAGTATGTGAACCTAGGCTTGGAGATTAAGCGTTTATGGAAGTTATCTAAAATAACAATATACCCCATTGTCATATCAACTGAGGGGATAATAACAACTGACCTCACAGATACCTTCAAGGCTCTGGGCATTCCTAGGAACATTCTCGTTGCCTGTCAGAGGGCGGTACTGCTGCAGACCTGCCACATCACCAGAAAATTCCTCAGTGGAAACTGATAAAGGGAATACGATGAATTTTGTCTCCCTTTAACGAAACTCGACCCTGGCTCCGCCAGAGAAAGAATAATCGTTCTTTTCTAACATAATAATAATAATGCACTGAAAATAAGCAAAATTAAAATTAGCATCAGTCTCTCTTATTTTTGCAAGTAGCCTAACTTTGCATCAAAACCATTTCATTTCATGGTTGGTGCGCCATACATTTGTTAGACTAGCTAGCTTTACCAAAGATAAATTGTACTGCATTTTCACCTCCTGTCATTTCTCTAAAATCATCCTCACTTGTTATGCATAGAACAGAACTCAAGTAGTTCCTGGTATATGTCAAAATTCCTGTTAAAGGCCCTTATGAATATAGCCAACTGTGCTACACCCGTTACGTCAGTTGACTCATAGAGACCCAATAAAAATAATTCAAAATCAGCTCTGTCGTTCTTTAATTGTTCAAGCAAGCTGACTGACATGACATTTATTCTATCTGCAACAGTGTCACAAGTTAATGCTATTTCTTTGAATGCTTTCTCCTTTTTTCTGAATAAATGACTTCGGCTTTAACGAAACACTCTTTCATAAAATCACATTTATTAAATGATTTGAAATGTCTTGCAATGAAGTTTGACAAAATGTAGCTTGCTTTCACTGCAGACTCACCCTCGTTGTTCAGTTAAACAAATACATTATTTTTCCATTCAACTAGCTTGTCATCTCTTGTTTTCCAGCGTAATAGTTTACCATTATTTTTTTTTAGGTGGCCAAGCGGGCCGCATGCAAGGTGGTCGCGGGCCGCATGCGGCCCCCGAACACCCAGTTTGACATGCCTGATGTAGGCCTTATATCTATTGTATTCAGATTTCCGAACTATGAAAAATTTAAAAATTGCCATAGACATAAATAAATATAGACTGGCCAATAAGAGAGTTTTATGAAACAAAACTTTATGAATTGTGTAAGCCTACTTTATTTTATGTCTATAAATTTTGATTAATCTCTAAGACTGAAGATCATGCAATTTTTAAATCCGAATTCAATAGATTTACATGTTTTCAAGTTACATCAAAGCATGGAACTATACTAATGGAACTACGACTTCGAAACAGGTCTTTGCGCATCCTGTCTGCGCATCCTGTACAATGTTTAAAAAAAAATACAGAGACAAAGAAGGATTTTAGGGCATCGAACGCGCGCGATTTACCCGTGTTGATTAGAAAATGTTGTTTAGCTTTTTATAAACAGATTATAAAAAACTTTATCCATTTTCCGACAATCTGTTATAATAGATATATTTTATTAAAGTAAGAGATAATCACAAAATTAATTTATTTTGTATCATCCTACTCAAAATTATATGTTCTCAGGGATTCCAATGTTGGGTTTTTTCTACTAGGTATAGTGCAGTTTCATATGCTACTTGCAAATGAGCATACCGTTCCGCATTAAGCGGAACCGTCCCGCTAAAACATAAAAAACACACACATGTTACGGCATTCCTCATTGGCTCTTTTATTGTGTCCCGCAAAGTCCCAATTCCGACAAAAAAAAATCGTCATTATTTTTAAATTAGAATATAGATCCAGATTTACTGCCTATTTGATCTTTTAGGTCTAGATGTAGATTCAAGTTGTAGTCTTGATTTAAATCTTGATCTAGATCTATCTATATATTTAAATCTATACTAGATCAGATTTACATCTAAATCTACACGATATCTAGTAGGCCTAACTAGTACATTTAGCCTTAATGTAGATATTAGATTATTATCTAGATTTAGATTATATTTATAAAATAATATAGAGTAGATATATAGTCGTAAAGTGTCTCTTATATAAGAGGCTAAAGCTTAGATTTTACATCTCAAGTATATTTTAAATTATTGTACGTCTTGATTGAAATTTTAGATCTATTTCTTAAATTTGTAATGCAGATATAGATTCTAGATCTATAATGACAAAAAGATCCATGTAGGCTTATAAGTTTATAAGTTATAAGTATATGAGTATGTGTAAGTTTATTTTCTAGTAGGTAGGTTTTTAAACGTGAATGAAAATTACAATGGCATAAGATCTAGAGCAAGGTTCGTCCCATTAAGATATATATATATATATAATTGAATGTAAGAAGTATGTATGTAACTATGTATGTGTGTCTTTGTTAGAAATAAAAAACAAGTTAACCAATCTTGATGAAACTTATGATAAATACTCCTTAGATACTAGCGGTAAACCTAAAATATGTTAAGTAGTACTACCATAAAGTGAAGATCCTAAAAATAATATTAAAAAAAATTACTAAACTCTGTAGACACAATATTACATGTAGCCCAAATGGTCCGCTTGACATCGATAGCTCCATTCATAATCCCGCCCGCAGCTTACTTGAGCAGCACGGAGATACAAATCAAATAAGCATGA
>JADKLZ010003886.1:10386111-10421800 GCA_021533235.1 Biomphalaria straminea
CCCCAAAAAAAAAAAATAATAATATAAAAGACGTATTGTTACGAATCTCACTATCCAGGCTCTCTGCAAACTGCACCATACACCACCAACTGAAAGAACTTGACAACTCCGGGCTCCAAAATAACGTAAAAGTTTAATGTCACATCGTTCGCATCTTTTTGATTGACCAAGGCTTTATATACTCACTCTAATCTTCAAAAAGATAACTTTTTTAGTTTTAGAAGTGAACGTACAAAATATAAACTATCCATTTGTTCATTTGTTCTCAAACGGGCGTTTCAATTTTTTTTAGAACTACAGATCACTGTAGTAGTAAGTCTTTATTTAAGTCTTTATTTAAGATTGTGTTAAAAAAAAAACTTTTATATTACTATAACAGGTCCATTTTTTAAAAAATTATGTTATTGCAACTATTAAGGAATATTTCAAGTAGATAAGTAGATCTACATATATCGGTATAATCTATTATGTTAATTAATTAGGCTATATTTAAAAGTACATAAGCACACACACTCTTTGCCCAAGTATTTTCTAGATCTAGTACGATGAATTAAAATATGTATAACAAAAATAAAAAAAAAGATTCTGAAAAAATCTTGAAGAAACTTGCCACGAATATAAGAAAACAAATTCATAATTCAAAACCCGAAAAAGCCGGGTAAAACCGCTAGTTGTAAATACTACTGCAAAAAAATCTGGCAATCTGGGTATATTTAAAACTAGAATATAGATTTAGGCATTTTCGTTATCGAATATTGATCTACGGTGTTTACAATCAATCTAGATGCCTTTTCTACACTGTCGTAATATATAAACGTAGTAATAATGAAACCGATAATAGATTTAGATCACAAAAACGTATAGACAAGCACTATGTTTTCACTAGAAATAGATTGTGTTTTCTAGATATAGCGCTAGATCTAGTATTACTTTAGATTACGGCATTTTACTTCGTTTGTAAACACTGTAGATCTATTTCCGTTATGGAAAATGTCTAGATCTATATTTGTAGTTTTAAATATACCCAGATAAATATTATTTTATTGACATGGTTTTTAGCATCCTAGATCTATATTAGATCTATTCCAGGCTCATAAATATCTTCTGCAAACAAGCATACTAGATTTGATAGGCTATCTGTACATTAATTAGGTTGATTTCATTAAATTATTTTTAAATATTGTCTATAATTAAAATGTCTCTAATATTGTAATGATATAGATTGTTGAGCTCGACTTTTATAAACATTGCTAAATATATAATAGCATCATTAGATATATAGATCTAGGTCTAACTCTCTAAATATAGGCCTACCGTCTCTGAATAAGTCTACTATCAATAGACCTAATAGGCTTACTGTTTTTTTTTTCTTCATAATTTAGATTTTTAAGAAAAATCTCTTAATACTATAGGTATATAGATTATAGTTCAAAAAAATTATACTTTTTAATAAAAGTGGTCCTTTCTATCGATCGCACGTTTATTAACTTTGCTTGCATTAGACCTATATGAAGGCCTACGGTTTTTTTTTATTACTGTTGACTGTTTTCATGCAAATATGAATTTAACTAATAAGAGATAGAAATTACATTCTTATGGATTTTTTTAAAAATGTAGGCTATAGGCCTATAAGTTGGCCCACATGCATCAGTAGCGCATAAAAAAATTACCCAGATCTAGTAGAAAATACCTAACATGAAAATTACTAAACGAACGGCAACTTCAAAACAGAAGCATCGACTTTAGAGTGAATTTGACGCCAGGGGTGATTAAAAATAAAATAATTTTGTGATAATCTCTTACTCTAATAAATTATATTTACTATAACAGATTGTCTGAAAATGGATAAAGTTTTTATCGATCTGTTTATAAAAAGCCAAAAAACATTTTCTAAGCAACACGGGTAAATTGCGCGCGTTCGAGGCGTAAGATCCTTCTTTATTTCAATCATTTTATTTTTTAGGCATTGCAGGATGCGCGAGACATGCGCAAAGAACCTGTTTTCTATACGGCTTTGTAAAAAACCTCGGAGTCGTAGTTCCATTAGTATAGTTCCATGATCAAAGTTACTTCCTTTTTTCAGTCTATATTTATTAATGATATGTCTATGAAAATTGCATGATCTTCAGTCTTAGAGATTAAACAAAATGTATAGACATAAACATAAAATAAAGTAGATCTACACACAATTGCAATTCACGAATTTTTGTTTCATAAAACTCTCTTATTGTTCAATCTATATTTATTTATGTCTATGATCTAGATCTATATAGATCTAGATCTATATCTAGTGACCATATTATTATGGTCCATAATCTGCCAAGAGATAAATGAATAAGATGCCCAATGCGCTTATGGCTGTCTTTTTGTGTGCCTAATATAAAATAACATATTAAATTAGACTTATATAGGCATTGCTTTTTTTGGTGGGAAAAGATATGAATTTTCTTGTATTTTAACGTTTATAATTAGATCTAATTTATTATATAGATCTAGCTTAGATCTACTAATCTAGTTAGGCCTATTAGCATTTCCAAGTTAGGTAGTCCCTCACTTATTCACTATTTAGATACTATATTGACTATATAAATTAGATAGATACTAGATTCTCTAGTACCAACACAAATATTTTTATTTACACAAAAAGAACTGTATGTACTATGTAGGTATCAGTGTTTGCTTTGACTTTATAAATTAATAGAATCTATATTATAGATTTAGATTTAGATCTAGTAGGATCTAAATTTAGTTATCTAGACTCTAGTAACTATAGCTATAGGCCTACATCAAATTTCCACCAGATTACCAGATTATTATTAAATTATTATTTTTTTTTTGCAGATGTATTTGGAACTGTGATAGAAAACTCAGTACAGAAGACAGAACTGTGTATAAAGCAGAAATAGATTGTCCAATATGCACATTCAGAGATATATATGAAGCCCAGTATAAATGGTCTGTTTATAAGTATACAAATGTTCACAATTCGAATTCACTTCAAGAGTTTTCAGACAGCTTCTGGGGAACGAAGATAACCTCATGTATATAATATACTTTTTTTTTCTTTCTAATATTTATATGGCCTTAATTAGTTGTATTAAACCTCTGAAGCAGTACGTGTTTACCCAACTTTTTTCTATGGCCACCGTCAGTCACGAAGCGACTATGGATCATCTCATGGAAATGAGATGAATGCCTGGGCATAAGCTGTGGTCGGAACGATGTCGCCCACACATCAGTTCCCCCCTCTCCACGCAGCCGATGTATCCAAAGGAACGGCAGTGCCGATACAGTTTGGGGTCAGCAGCGTCGCAGGTTCTGCCAGAGTGTAGCACTGGGTGCTGCAAACTGCCTTAGGGTCGCCAGCTCCTGATTTTTCCTCAGGGTTGACTCCCGAAGCCTTTCCCTTGGTTGGGTATAGCTGCTGATTTCAAACCCAACTTTAGACATGTGTAAAAAGACAAAAGTAATTTCCCTTTCAGACCTTGCAATCTATAGGGCAGATGATGTAAAAAAAGGTCATGTGTTTCTGTGGCCCACGGATAAAAAGGGTGTCAAGCAGGGGCGGACTGGGTGTCAAAATCGGCCCAGGCATTTCTATAACACTTCGGCCCATAAATTGTATATTATACGATGGGTCTCCAATTGTAGGCCTACCTGTCCAGAAAATCTTTGTTAAGTTTCATCATGTATCCATAACTGTAAGCATGCTCTATATTTTTACAAGAAATCTAGACTTTATGTTGCTTTTTCATCGTTAAGTGTGTAGGGCCAAAAAAGATGAAGCCTATAGTAGCACTATCTACGGATGTAGACTATTACATTATTTCGGAAAATATGCTAAAATAAATTAGTATTAGGACCTACAATTTTGAGTCTGTAAAAGACTCTTTTTAAACACCACGCTCAGAGGGCCACTTTGTCAAGGGAATATTATAAAACCTTTAGCAATTCAATATGTGACCAAATGGCATTCATGAGACCCTTTAGGTAACCCTACCGGCCCATTAGGGTACCGGCCCACCGGGCATTTGCCCGAATGCCCATATAGCCAGTCCGCCCCTGGTGTCAAGTAGCCAGCCCAGCGGCAAACCAAACTTTACTTTTACCCAACTAATGTCAGCCACTCAGTAGAGCTTGGTGGATTTAGCGGAACCCTTAATTTAGATCCCAGAACTCAAAATCCCAGTTTTCATGAGGATTCGAACCTGGGAAACCTAATTTGGAAGCTTAGCCTTTACCTCTCAGCCGCTGTGCCTCCAGACATATGTGAACCCATTTTATAATTAATGTAACACTAAGTATGCTGTAAGTGTAAGCCCTACAATATTTGAGAACAACATATGTCGGGGTCCTAACCTTTTTAAACCATACTTAGGAAAATGAAGCATTATATATATATATATTTTAGTACACATAAAAATGACCCTCCACTCTACATGGCTAAGCTTTTTTATGATAGCTTTTATATAGCGCTACTTTCATGCTTATAGCATGCTCAGCGCGCTTTGGTCCAATCTCATTTGTGGACCAGTGGGGGGAGGGGGTATCTAGGAGTTGGTTTTCCGTGCTGCCTTTAGGCGCTCAGTAAACACAACTCTGCCCGAGTCGGGTGTGGAACCTCAAGCCCCCTTCTAGGTAATTAAGCCAAGTTCAAGCGCACTTAGCCTCTCGACCATGCTTCCCACAAACTTTATAAAATAAACAACTCTTTATCACCATTTTTATTTGGTAGGCCCTACATAAAAATTATAATATAGATCTCTTACAAGTAATATTCAGTTTGTGCTTTTCTGAGGTGTATGTCAAATAGCGCGATAAAAATATAAACTTTTAGACGTTGAAAAAGGGGTAGTGTCTTCGCAAAACTCTCAATTACTTGATTTTGTAGAATTTATTCTTGGAATGTAAAACACCAGTTTTGAGTTTCTAAAAATATAAAATAAAATAGTAATAAGGTAAGCTTTGAAACTTAAATTACTTTAAATTATAATTTATTAACTGAAAGCAAGTTTGAAAATCGGTATTTAAAAAAATCAGCGTAGTAAATGAGGTGCAATGTGTACCTCATTCAAATTGTTACTGTACCTGTGGGCCTAGGCCTAAAGATACCACACTTTAGGAAACACTGCTCAAAGTTTATACATGTAGGCTACAGCTACATTATGTATAGTGCAATCACTTATTACTTAGCATTATTTTGTAATTAATTTGGTGCCAAAAATATGATTTTGTCTTTCACTTTTCTTCATTGATTTTGATTTTTAAAACAAAATTATTTCCCTAAACATTACTGTATGCTGAAAGATTGATGCTACATAAACAATTATTTTTTTAGTTTTGTCGTTTCTGTTTTATTTAAAAAATAGTATTTAGTCTTAGTTTACTTCTAATTAACTCATTGATACCATATTTTTGCACATAAAACTAGTGGTACAAACATGCTGGGGTTACAAAATTTATTTTACTCATAAACATAGCATAAGGGAATCTATGTACATACCGCTGGGTCTTTATACCTCTCATAGTTCACTTTGTACAGATATGACCCAAGGCTTGTATCTCATATGTATGTTGTATCACTTATGGGAACAACAACTGGTGCATGATTACATCTCAAGGGACAGACATCTAATGAGCCAGTAGTTTATAGCAACTCACACTTACATATCACATGTTAAGGTATATAAGGATGGTATATAAGGATGCAGGTTGTACTATTTTGTTTTTACTTTTTTTGTAACTTATATGTGGTATATGTATGTGTGTGCTATACACCTGTGCTGGTTATATGTGCGAAAATACATTATGTTTTTATCTGTACAGACTGATTGGTATGTGTTAAACTAAAGCTGTTTATCTCAGTAGTTTAACACTTTATTTTCTTCTCTAGACCGAAACAGCAGCAGATTTGATACTGAAGGTGGATGGTGGGAAGAGGCAACAACTTACCTTATAGAACTAATTGTGAAAGTTGGCAATTATGCTGAAACTAAAGCTATGCATGTTGTGTATACAAACATAAAACCTTATAATGGTGCATGCAAAGTGACACCTTCACATGGTAAGTTAATTTATTTAATTTATTTTGCAATATACATTTTGGTTTTAACTCCTATAATGCTAAACAAAGGATCCATATCTAATCCATTAGCCTATAAATTTACTATTACTAGATGCAAAACGTTTTATCAAATTGAGATTTATATTAAAAAATGTTTTCAGTGAAATGAGGAAAGCAGATTATATAGCTAGGTCTATACCAAATATAACTACTAACAGTAGGCCAACTTTGACTATGTAATATTTAAATTAATGTGACATAAAACTGGGCACAATTTATTAGACAAAATTATGTAGAGTGGCTAATGTATGTTTAAAAACAAGAGCAACAAAAACAAAGGTTTTATTAAAGAGATCTTTCAGTTCAAAGTGTGAGATGTGTTTAATAAGAGTTATATAATTGTTTAATTTTAATTAGTTTCAATTCAAAGTTGAAATTTGAAACAAAAATTGAGAATTTGAAGCAACTTATTAATTTTGTATTGTTGGAAATCTCTCATGAAATAGGCCTAGCTCTAGAGACTATTTTCTCATTTAAATGTTCTGGCTGGAAAGATGAAGAGATACGAGCAACTAGAAGCCCAATGGATACAAATTTTGGTTTACAGTATGCAATTTATCAGACAACATCTGTTGGGTTTCACTTGATTTATTTTGGCAGTAAGTAGTTTAAGATATTTTTGAACTTTTAATATAAAATCTTTTTTTTTGTTGACAAAAAATCACCAAGTTCAGTGTTGTGATAATTTTTTTTTTCATACCTTAAATTAACATTAGAAATGCATTTTATTTTTATTTTTTAACATTCTGTCACATTTAATTGTTTGTCTAGATGTGAATGTGATGTAGATTCTATTTAATTCTATAAACAGAAGTAATTCATTTACTGAACAATATTTGTTTAAAATTAAAATAAATCATTTAAGTAACTTTATTTTTTTTAGGTGAGATTCAAGCTTCAACACTTTTATCTGACTGTCCAAGCTCTCCATTTTCTTGTGAAGTAGTTGTATATATAATAGACATTTATAGGAGCAAAGTAAATGTTACTCTTAAAGTTCTGGTTAGTGAGTAATGAACTTAGTTATTATTCTAAATAATATAGCCTATTTCAATATCAGACCTCTAAAAACAAATGTCTCATGAGTTGTAACTCAACTTAACCAATAGATCATTAAAATCACAACAAATAAACATAGAATTTGTCATAACTTACAACCATGATTCTTTAAAAAATGAACAATAAAATGTACAAATATGAATGTTACAGATATACATATATATAGAAAAAAAATGTATCGGAATAGTTTGAATATAATCAAATAAATACTAGAATTGTTTACTAACAGATCCAACCAATGTATAATCAGCTGACTGCGTCAACATCTACAACTAGTGGTAGTGTGGAAGATATTGCTTTTGATATGATGAAGAAAATGAACTCCAGTATAAGTGTCAAGGATTCTTTAAAGATTGCCAAGAGAGCAGCCACTTTGACATCCTCACTCTCATCTTTGGTAGGCCCTTCTAGTGATCACTTCATAAGTCTAATGTCATTTTCATTATATGATATTTTGTGTGTATTTTAACTTTGATCTGAAGATTAATGTATGCAAAAGAATGTACAAATGTTTGATTAATGTTGGTACATATATATGGGGATATGTGTATTTAAAAAAAATAGGGGTTGGCATATTTGTTTGTTTTAATGTAGAAAACACAAACACTATAAAATTTTCATTAATGTAGCATTTAGCATTATTGCTGCTAAAATCATTGAATTACTTTTACTTTTAAAAGGCTAAATCTGCTAGTGAGGAACAATTAAATGAAACAACTACCACCACAGCAAATCCTTTAAATAAGCCAGTGGTTACCTCTTTTTCTCAGGTATCATTCTTTTTTAGATCCAAGTAACACATTTTATATTTAGATATTTATTTTTGGATGTACAATGATTTGATTGTTAACTTAAAAAAGTACAACCAAATGAATTATAATTAACAGTTGTCACATTAATTATACTTATTGATTGTGTTAAAATTGTGATTGTTAAGGTTTTATGTACTACATTGGATGTTTTTTTTATATTTCAGACTGCAACAAATTTAGTCGAGATAGTGGGGGGTTTAATTGAAAATTATAATGTCAGAGCCCCTGAAGAAATACAAATGATGGCTAACTCCATGTCAGTTTTGACTAACGACACAAGTTTGATGACATCTGATTCAATGGTAAACCAAATTTCTTTTTATTCATTCTAAATCTGAAATTATATTATCCATTTTTACTTACCTTTACATCATCTGCATGGAGAGGGGGGGAAACTGCTATTAAAATATTCGCTTTATAAAATTCCTGTAGTGTGTAAGTAGTTTATATTACAACTAAAAGAAAATAATAACATAAGAATTGGTTGTTAAAAATACTGAAATCCTCTAGCTTATGACTATTTAAACAAGCACAAATCCTATATAATCTTATACATAGCTACTTCCAATTATTTATCCTATACAATCTTTTCATAGCTGCTTCAATTTATTTACATCATCAGCTTAATATACACATTAATGTGATACCTGATAATTATACTTTTCAAAAAGTCTCTTGTTAGAAAAATGTTGTGAACATTTATTTGTATTGTTTGTTTAGAACTTCTTCACTTTTTCTTCCTCTTTGTTTCTGGATCGACTTTTATATTTTTTTACATTATCTTGTTTTGAGATAAAAAAATTGTACTTTTTGCACTTTTGATTCTACTACAAAATGTCTAAGTGTACAAGATTATTTCTTTGTAATTATTGAATTTATTTTACAATACAATATCACTCGTGACTATATAGAGGAGTGTAACTGGCAACAGAAAGCCTATGAAAGAGTTTGATAGCTCTCTCAAAGGTCACAATCATGCAATCATGTGAAACATGACACTCATCCTTAATCTTCAGAATCCTAAAAATTTATTTTGCCACTATCATTATTCCTCAATTTGAAATTATTGCTACAATTTGCTTTAACCTGTCACTTTCCATCATTTATTTCAAATGTCATTATTGATTGTGAGGAAACAATTAGTCATTCATAAAATGTCATTTTATTTTTGAACATTTTCTTTACAAACATATAATTTACTTTAAATACTATAAACCACATATATAAAATATTTATTCTGACATAATGTATATTATGAATCAAGAGATATATTGATTATAGATTTATTGTACTTTGATAAATATTACATTTATGGTTAAAAAGATTGAAAGTAAAAATGATTGGACATAAAAAAAACCCAACATTTATATTTATTATTTATTTCAATTCAGGTAACAGCATCAAGTGCTGTTCAGTCTTTGACAAATAAAGTGCAAAATGTGCAATCAAAGTTACCTGATTTAAATCATTGCATTGATGGTAATAGCAAGTTTAACTTTGTTTTCATTTACTCTTCAGTGTTCTTCTCTAATCAAAGCTAATATATTGCTTTAATATTAATATATTGCAAAAGAAATTATGTATATTAAAAACATTCTTCTTACACCATTTGATAAAACTTTAAGGCAAGGTATATGAAATGACAATTAATTAGAGTTCTAAATTTATATGTAAGATAAGACTGATAAAATTAGTTTTATACTGTTGGGACCATTTTAAAAAAAGGTTGACACAGATAGCAATTTTTAAAATTAAAAATATTTTTTTTACATTCTTAAGAATTTTGTTTTCTGAAATCTAGAAATAACAGACGTGATCCACAATATCATAGAGTATCAGTCTAAAAACAATTTAGATGACTTCTATTCTAATATTAAAATGAAAGCATTGAAGCAGGGACTCAGTGATGTAGAGACTCAAAATTTCATTGAATCAGAGATACAAAAGATGGATTTACAAGTCTATCAACAGTCTGCACAGGTAAACATTGACCATAAAAACTAATAAAGATTACTTTTACTATATTATTTATTAATACTATAAAAATATATGAATCTTTTGTAATACTTTGTTTAGATTGAGAGCATCAATAGCAATATAACATCATCATGGGATCAACTTATGACAGTGCTGCCTAAAATGGAAGACCCTACTGGAAAGTTTAATAAAACCAAACAAAGTTATTTGATGACAACACAACAGACCACCATTGCTGATGTCACAAACTCAACAGACTACATTCCACCACTAGGATTCACATTCGATGGTGTAAACCTTGGTGAAAAGGACCAGTCTCTCATGGTTGTTAAAGTAAGTCAACTTCCTTCCTTATGCGTTGTAGTTTCCTTTGTTTGCTTAGGGAAATAAGTGTATATTTTTATCACATTGCTTTTACAGTAACTTTGTATAATTGTTTCCTATGAGAAAAAAATGATATTAAATATAAAAAACTAATATAACATTTTCTCATGTTGCAATTTTTTTTTAAAACTTTAGGCTGTCAAGACCAAGAACATATTTATACAAGGACAGAACTCAAAATTTATCAACACTGACATCATTATTGGCTCTGTTGATGATAGTGATGGTAACAAATTGAATTTATCAAGTCCTAGAATCATCCATGAAACAAAAGAAAGTAACTGTAGTGTGACAGAAACTCTAACAACAATAGCTCCTCAATTTATTGAAGGTGATGCCTCCCAGATGTTTTATCACCAGTTTGAATACAAGTAAGAAAACTGTTATTGTGTAATGAAAGTCCTTTTTTTTATTTTTAAATTACAACTTAGAGAGTATTTAAGACATGCTCCAATGCATTTCATCTTTTCAACATCACAAATGTTAGATTCTAGTGTTTAACTGACCAAAAAAAAAATTAAAAAAAAAATTAATTTAAATATTGTTATTATAATTAAAATGTGAATATTATATACATCTTTTTTTTTTTTTTTTTTTACAGACAAACACATTTGTTTTTCTGCTTGAAACTGCGTCCTTTCAACCCTTTGGTTACCTATACCTTGTATTTAAGAATGGACATTGAGCCAACAGATTTAGTCTATGATATCAAGTTAGTTGTATGCCTTGTACCTATACCTATAACTTGTATTTAAGAATGGACATTGAACCAAAAGATTTAGTCTATGAAAACAACTTAGTTTACAAGATTGTTAGCGTGTCAATAAAATATGGAACAAGATTATGAAAATTTACTTTTCCATTGTTAAAAATTAAAATTTATTATTATTTTACCAGTTATGATGTAGATTTATAAGTAGGAAACTAATTTTGTTTTAATAAAAACATATATTCTGTTTTGCTTTCTAGAAAGCAGTTGACAAGTAAAATGTTTCAACCTTGTGAAGAAATTTGTTTTCCACCTAAAACATTTTCTACACCTGGGACTGTTTATATTGGTCTAAAACCTTATATAAGTATGTTCATATAGAATTATTTATTTTTGCTAAGTTTTTATCAATGTTATGTTGGAAAAAGCTTTTTAATTATATAACAATTATTTAATTCTTTTTTTTATATTTTATTTTTGCAGATGATACTGTGAAGTCAAGTTTAAACTTACAGAAAAGATCAGGTATTTATTAGCCATTGATGACAATACAAATTAATTGCTAATTTGCATTGCCACCTTACTTATTTTGAAGTATACTAATGTCTATCTTAAATAGAGTCTTACAATCTGAATGATGCATATCTATTTGGTGTGTCAACATCTGCATGTTACTCATGGAATGATACCATCAAAGACTGGCAGAGTGATAAGTGTAAGGTAATTCAATAGAATTATTTGGTTTGCTTTTGCTCTGTTTATGTACTGTATTTCGGGGGTCATAAATGAAATTTAATTATAAAGTTCTATGATTTCACATATTATTTTGTAAAGAAATATGTACATATATAAAAAAAAATTCCATTTTAGTTTTGCCTTTGCTGCATATTTTTAACAAAACTAAAACTTACATTTTTATTGAGAAGCATTGTCTAGAAACACAAAGTTGTTGTTAGCAATGAAAATTAACAATGAAAATCTAATCATTTACAGTCAATGAAATAATGAGAATTGTGATCTAAACTTTTGATGTTAAACTGATATAATAATCTTTCTCAATAGAACTCAATTTTTTTATTGTCTCTCACCCTATCCTTTTTCTCTCATTCTTTCCATTTTATCAAATTCTAAAGAATCTTAGCTGAATATCTATAAATTGATTTTTCCAGCTGACTAAAGAAAAAGGCAATGTAGTTTGTACCTGTGGAGATGGAAAAGAAATAATTAGTGCAGTCTCCTTTAATTTTGAACCAAATACAATTCACTTTGGTACTGTCTTCAGCAAGTTTGACATTAAAGCTCAAGGCATAGTCTTTGGTGTGCTTATCATTTTGTATGTAACCTTTGCCCTGATAGGATTTTGGGCCCACTACATGGATAAAAGAGGAATGTTTCAGGTAATAATTTTGTATTTGTTTATTTCTGTTATAGGATTGAGAGCTGACTGTAGGAATAAAAACTAAATTTAAATTTATGACTGGCATTAGTTGTTGGCCAAACTCCATTCTTGGTTAAGTTGAAAAATATGATTTTGCTTTGACTTAAGTGCTTAAGTAAAAGTTCCCCTTTCAGACCTTGTGGTCTATAGGGCAGATGATGTAAAGGTCATCTGATTCTGTGGCCCACGGTTAACGAGGGTGTCATGTGGCCAGCACAACGACCAACCGCCTTTACTTTTCCCCAACTAATGTCAGGTACCGGTACCCATTAGAGTTAGGTGGACTCAAGAGCGCCCTAAAATCCCAGTCTTCACCAGGATTCGAACTTGGGACCTCCAGTACGGAAGCCAAGCGGTTTACCGCTCAGCCACTGCGCTTAAGTAACATCCTTAAAAAAAATATAAGACTTTTTTTTTTAAATCTTTAATATAATAAAAAAAAATTAAAAAAAGAACTAGCTATAATTTTATATTTAAAAATTCTTTTTATTTTCTTCAGTATCATATGACAATAGAAATCCCAAAATTATTTTTATATTATTTACCTTTTTATTAATTTTATAAGAATTATAGATTAATTTCATTAAAAAAAAAACAAGCTAACTTTTTTTCTGACTTAAATCAATTTCTCTTAGTCATCTTCAGAAAAATACATTTAATAAAAGCATCATCTTATATATAAAAGGAAAACAAAGGCGTATGTATGTATGTATGTATGTCCCCGTATAGAAATCAAAACCATTTCACCGATCTTGACAAAACTTGACAGAAATGTTCCTTGGGTACTAACTTAAATTAGACCTGTATGTATGAATTGTAGCCCTAAAACAAACTTAAAACCCTAAAAAAAAAATAAAGTTTCCCAAGTCTATTACAGCTATACTATTTTATAAACTAGGCTTTGTTTACAAATGTTGACATGAGAAAAAGATCGAAAGGATTTAGATCTAGATTATTCTAGATCTAATTTTAAGAAATACACTTTGCACTTATAGATTTTAACTTTGACGCATGAAAATACAAAATATAGTCTAATGATTTAATTATTTAACAAAATTAACCTTCGAATTTGTGTTTCAAAAGGATTTTTACATAAATTCGTTCTTTGTATCTGCGAATATAAAAATCCTGTTGAACATAGTTGCATTAGACATTACCGAAAGGTTACAAATCTCTCTATTCCTAGATCTAGATCTAGGTCTAGAACTAAAGATGATAGAACTTCTCTTCGCAAAGATAGTTTAAAGCTTTAACACTTGAACATACTAATTATAGTCCATTCATTTTATATTTTAATCAAATTAACATTGAAATTTGTTTTCTAAAGCATTTTTACATGATTGCAACTATTATCCTATTATCGCGTAAAATAAGGTCAAGTTTCTATTTATAGCTCCATTAATGATTTCTTTTTTAACATGAATTCGCGCATTCGCTTTACTTTAAACATTATTATTTTCTTTGTTTCTAATGCACAATATCACTGACTACATCAGCATTACGCAAATTAAGACCCGCGGACAGCGGGTAATATCTGTCTAGTTATCATTATAGAATAATGATTTTGATTTATCTATGGATTTATGGCATGTAAGTTAGTGTATTTAAACAATTAAATCTGCCCAGTTTGCATTTCACTTCGGGCACACACTTGCACTGTCTTTGCACTTAACATCTGTAGTACTTTTCAGCACTATTTACCTTATTTTCAATATCTCGATCATATTTTCATAGACATTTAATGTTTAATATAAGTTGTGTAAGTGATTTAGTTTCTTGAAAAAAAAATTTAAAATCTGGTCTCAGTATATATAATTAAACACATGTTCTCCTCAGTGGGGTGTGTTCCCATTGGTTGACAACTATCGTGATGATTCCTACTTTTACCTGATAACTGTCCACACTGGACTCAGAAGGTCTGCTGGGACAAAGTCTAATGTTTACTTCTGTCTATCAGGACAAGATTATGACACTGGGGTCAGAAAGTTGTCTGATGGAATCAAAGAAGTGAGTCTTGAGATAAATATTTCCAAATGCAAGTTGTTGTTATTTTTTACAATGATTATATAGAAATAAATCTTTAATGGATTTAAGTACAATTATTCGTCAATACTTTGTCAAGAAAAGTAAAAACATTGTAGTAACATAAAAATGGCTGCCTGGTGATGTAGCATGCCCTTTAGGATATCATCTCGATAATCCCAGTTTGAAAACCTGCCTGACACTTAACCTTGATGTCCTTGCCTGAGGTTTGTACTAGGATTTAATTGTCTTCAATTCTGAAGAAACATCTTAAACATGTAAAACAAAGTAGAAATATTTTAAGTGCCAAAAATCTGCAATACTTGAAATATACTGATTAATATTTAAGAATGTATTAACAAATATATTTTTAGGGTTTCCCTTCTGGTAGTGTGAGTCATTTTGTCATGGCCTGTGATAAATGTTTAGGGGATCTACAGTGCATGAAAATCTGGCATGATAATTCTGGCAAAGGCAATGCATCTACGTGGTATTTGGATCAAATAGATATTGTGGATCTACAAAGTAATAAAGCGTATGTTCAAATACAAAATTTAGGTTTCCTTTCTACAAAACTTACAAATGTTGACTCTGCTGCATAATACAATCCTTATAGAGTTTGTAAAGAACAATTTACTTGAAATAACAAAAATATCTCTTTTTATATAATAAAAAAAAAGAGTTTTTTTTTTCTAAATTTTAGCTTTTATTTTGTCTGTGGAGAATGGCTGTCACCAGAATATTCATTAGAAACAACAATAGCTGCTACTTGTGTGGATGAACTAGAAACATTGAAGAATCTATTTTTTACTAATACAAAACAGCATCTCACAGATGATCACATATGGTTATCTGTATTTATTAGACCACAGAATAGCCGGTTTAGGTATGTATCTGAATTGTGTATTGAATCTACTTTGTCAGTGTTTCATTTTTGTTGTTTTTTTTTGTCTTTTCTAGATAGTCAGAAAATATGTGTTTAGTTTTCACTACAATAAGTATTATTAACATTTCTGCATAACTTAAAAACATTACACTTTAACAAATATTCTCCTTACAGCCGAGTTGAAAGGTCAATGTGTTGTCTTTCATTTCTTATGCTTGCAATGATCACTAGTGCCATGTTTTATAAGATTAATGTTGCAGATGTTAACAGGAAGCAGGATAAAGTTGATTTTGAAATAGGACCATTACGAATAGGTTATCAGCAGGTAAATTTGGCTTAAGATATTTAAAGTATGACCTATTTTAAAATAATAACTAGAACTTAGACTTATATAATTTATCTATTTTATTTCTGTTACATTTTTTTATAGTGTTGTTGTTTTTTGTATATGTTTTTTTTTTCAACAGATTTACTATTCCTTTCTCTCTGCTTTGATCACGGCCACCCCAATGCTGACAATTATGACCATATTTAGAAAATCAAGAACTAAATCAGATCTGCAAGTTAAAGACGGACATTTAGATACATACAAGGTTACAGAAAATACACAGAGTCACAATGAAGGTAAATTTTATGTTTTTATTATTACATCTTTGTACGACTTTGTTTTTCAATATCACTTGTTTTGAAATGGCTTCAGTATCAATTGTTTTTTGACTGGCATTACAGAAAAAGGCAAATGTTTTTTCAATATTTTTAGTACCAGGAATGTTTGAATGAAATTTAAATTTTATTCTAGTTCTCATCATTTTTATTTTTTTGATGTTTTTTGAAACTCAAGCAATTTCAGATAAAGAAAAGAAAGAAAAGAAACTATTTGAAAATTTAAAGAAAAAACAGTGCAAATGTTCCTTGCCTTGGATGGTTAAATTAGAAAAACAGTTGGAGGGGATGGAACAAATTTTACTTATAAAATCAAGTAAGTTTTATGAAAAAAATGTAACACTAATATCTATTATTAAATATCTAATTTCATTAGACCAAAAGTAGGGCTTTGATGGCGCATGGTAAAGCAATTGGCTTTCAATTGAAGGGATCTCGAATCATGGTGAAGACTGATTTTGAATTTAAACATTTTTAGGACACCCACACTACACCCAACACTAATGAGTACCTGTCATATGCTGAACAAGTAAAGGCAAAGCTAGTTATTGTACTGGCCACATGACACATTCGTTAAATGTAATCCATAAAAAAACAGAAAAATCTGCCCCTAAGATTGCGAGGTCTTAATGTGTTACTTTACTTGTTTTTAAATAGAAGGTAATTTAAGACATAATTCCGTTTTCACTAATCACACATTTTATAATGGGTATCTTAAAAAAAAACAAAATGTAATTTCTAGTAGGTTATTAATTTTAGCATTAAATAAATAAAAGATCTTCCAGTTGGCCAAACTTTAAACAATAATGAATATCAAATAGAGAATATCCAAGTTACAACAGTGACCAAATACTTTTACTGTTCCAAAATGAGTAGTTATCAGAGAAAACCTAGATGGACTTACTGTTCCAAAATGAGTAGTTATCAGAGAAAACTTAAGATTGAAAGATTGAATTTTAAATTCTTCAGCATTTAGCTTATAAAATATTAAATAATTTTGAATTTAGGGCATTCAATTTAATCGTTCTTTTAATTTATGTAAAAGTTATGTTATGTAATTTATTAAAAGTTTTTTCAAATTCACTTACATGTATTTGAAGGTTCTCGAGATTTGAAAGGTACATGGCCTCAACAATGTCGTTATTTGGCCTGGGTTCTAGTAGCTATGACTGTATTAGTCTGTAGTTTCTTTGTGATACTGTACAGTATGGAGTGGGGACAGGATGTTACCAAAGAATGGCTGACTACTTTCATTTTAGCTTTTTTACAGTCTCTCTTTGTAGTGGATCCTTTTAAGGTAATAGCAAGGTCTACTTTTTATAACTCTGTTTCTTTTATTTTAGAATGATCAGCCATATATATATATATATATGTATATATTAAACATAATTATGATATTGAAAAATTATATCTTTAAAAAGAACTGATTGAAAAATAAATTAATTTGTTTTCTTTTGAAAATATAATATGATCATGTTTAAAAAAAATAAAAATACATTTGTGTAATATTATTGTGTATATTTATTTGTATATATATGTATTGCAATTTTTGTTTTACAAGGTTCTTTTAAACAAGTCTATAATTGAATTTCAGAAGTTGAAATGCTTTTATTTGTTTCTCTAGGTTGTAGTTATTTCAGTCATTCTTGCTTTGTTGGTGAAAAAAGTCAAACAGAGGAATTTGCAAGAGTTAGATTTATCCCTCATTTCTGAAGTCAACAAGGAGTATGGATTGAAAGAAAGTAAATCATTGTATTGATTTAGTTTTTAATTTTAAAAAATTACACAATATTACATGCATATATTGCTTGTTAATAGTGTTATATTATCACTATACTGATGTAGACATATCACTATAATGATGTAGATCACATGCATACAATTTTTCAAATAAGACTCTTATGTAATGAAATGAATAAATAGAATACTGACGCAAACAATTAGAAAATTTTAGAAATGGGCAAACACACTGATCATCAATAGAACATGGGAAACTACCCTAAAAAATTAAAAACAAATAGTATAGTAGGAGGCATGGTGGCTGAGCACTAAAGTGCATGACTTTCCAACAGGGGGTTTCAGGTTTGAATCCTGGTGAAAATTGGGATTTTTTATTTTGGGATCTTTGCCTCTGAGTCCACCCAGCTCAAATGGGTATCTGACAAATGTTGTGGAAAAGTAAAGGTGGTTGGCCATCGTTAACCATAGGCCATAGAAAAATATGACCTTTACATCATCTGCCCTATAGACCACAAGGTTTGAAAGAGAAGCTTTTACTTTAGTATAGTGGATTGATGTATACTGATAATTGTATTGAAATAATAATTTTTCTCTTTTATTTTAGGTCGTGACATTTCTTCTATTATCATGGACCTTTCAGCACCGTTGTCACAGTCAGCTCTGAAGATGGTTACGTTGAGGCGCAAGATTTATGTGATGATTAAAAACATCTTGACAGAGTTCCTTATTCATACAATTTATCTTTTGATAGTCAGCAGTCTTTGTTATACTAATCGCAGCAGTAATGCTTATCAGATGTATAAAGTTATAAATGATCAGCTTATTACAGACCATGTTTCTGGCTTTATGAAGGTAAACATTTCATTATTTGTTAGTATTCTCGCACATTTTATTGCTTCAAATCCTTTTAGAGTAATATAATATTTTTTGAGACCAAATGGTCAGAAATATGACTTAAACTCTTGTTCATAAGATCACCATTGTTCAAATTTACACAAGGTTATAGCAATGTTAATTTATATTGCACTTGTTTAATTTAATATGCTTCAGCATGTAAATTATATAATTCCTGGTTAAAACAATTTTGTATTGATTTTATTTCAAAGATTAATTCAAGTGGTGAATATTTCAATTGGACTTCTCAGAATCTAACAGAATGGCTATATCCAGATTTAGATGAAAGTTATAAAGATCAAAAACTGTATACAAAAGTAAATGACTTATATCTCATGGGAGAAGCAAGACTGCGACAAGTTCGTATTCGAAAAGGTTTGATATGGTCAGGTTTTGTTATTCTTTGTTATATTCATAGAAAATTTGTTGCAAAAAAACTGAATTTTATCAATGAATAAGCTGTATCTCTGTGGTCTGTTATAATATTTGCATCAGTAATGGTAAACCAACTACAATAGTTGCCTAGAGTTGTATGAGATGTGGATCAAAATTTTAAAGCCTGGTCACCACTTTGGGGCAAAACATTTAGTGTAATAAGTCATGAACAATCTTTTAACATTAATTTAGAAAATGAATGCCAGACTTTTGTTTCCCTTAACAGAGAACTGTTCCCTGCTAGACACACGACTCAAGAACTGTGTTCCCAGTTACAGTTCTGGTGTTGAAGAAACTGATGATTTCTGTCTGGAGTGGAAGCCCAAGCCTTGTTCAGTGCTGGAGAATCTCAATACAAAGTACAGGCTCAGTAAGGCTTGGACTTACAAGTCTCCACTAGAACTTTGGGGGCTTCCTATAGTTGGAGCATACAGTACCTATGGTGGAGGAGGCTACATAACAAATTTGTTTAATGATCCCAAGGTGAGGCAATGACAGTGAGTGACATATTGAGGGAAAGGGAGGTGACAGCCAACATGAATGAGTAGCAGAGAATAGAGGGTGGCATAATGTGTATCAAAACACTACATGAAATTTGAGACTCCCTGTTGGCTAAGAGTGGACACAAACAAAATATATTTCATCTAAAAAAAAAGGCTGGGGTTGGGGGGTGGTGGTAAAGCTTTGAAAACACTGATTGACTTATTTCTAGTTTGGTTGTGTGTGGGGGGGAGTGCTATTTTGTGAGCCTGGCACCTTTATTTCAACACTTGCTTGTATTTTAATATTTTAAAAAAAATATTTACATGTAATAATTTTTTTTTCTTTTATAAAGTGTTATAGGGTGGGAATATTTTGATACTTATACCAGTGATGCATTAAATACAATAAGTCATCTGTTGTCAAATTCTATTATTTATTACGTAACTTAATTATAACTTAAAATATCTATGCACAAACTTTGTAGACATTCGTTTATTTTATTTAATACTACTGATAGATTAGAATTATCTACTTCCCTTTTACTATTTCACATTTTGAATTTTGTTGACTGCCTCTGGTGCCAGAAAACTCTTTAATTTTATGGCTTGAACAATTTAAAATGCAAAATGTGAATTGGTTTTATTAGTTTGCATATGACAATGCAGTTACACTCAAAGGTTATTAAAAAATGAAAAAGGTCCTGTGCCATATTAGTGGTGGACAGCCTTGTTTTCCCTTTCCTCTATTGAACCTCCATTTTTTGGAAGACATTGGATCTCATTGTCTAGTTAGGGATATAAAAAAAAAAGAAGTGTCTCTTTCAGACCTTTAGATCTATGGGGCAGATGATGTAAAGGTCATCTGTTTCTGTGGCACACTGTTAATGAGAGTGTCATGTGGCACTAATGTCAAGTACCCATTAGAGCTGAGTGGACATGGAGGCATCCAAAGATCTTGAAATTTAAAATCCCAGTCTCCACCAGGATTTGAACTCGGGACACCCAGTTCAGAAGCTAAGTGCTTTACCGCTAAGCCACAGTGCCTTCTAGAGATGATTCATAATATATGTCAACTGTCTTACAAAACTCAAAGAAAACTAAATCTTAGATCTTAACATGTGCCTGGAAAACATTAATAAGTATTATTTTAAATAAATATAGTACAATTAACAAGAAAAAAAAAGATTCAGTTATTATTGTAAAGCTAAGCTAGAACTTATCAATTTGCCTGAATATTGTATGATTTTTTTTTCACATGTCAAACAGCTTTCACAAGATCTTATAATAAAACTAAAGAAAACTTCTTGGGTTGATCAGCAGACTAGAGCTGTGTTCTTAGAGTTTACTGTTTACTGTCCTAACATCAACCACTTTGCTGTTGTTATTCTTCTAGCAGAGTTCACAGAAATAGGAAGAATTGTTCCATTTGTTAAGTAAGTGGACATTATTTTCCTATATAAAAGATCAATAAACTAACAGAATGGACAAGTATCTTATCTTATCTTATATGTTACAGATGTTACTTCAGAAAAGAAGATGATTATGTCCTACTTGTCATACTTTTGCAAACCAAAAACACTTATATAAGTTATTGTTGATTAAAACTATGTCTATGACAATCTGTTCCCTTTGTAACTTCTAATTCTGTAATGAGGCCAAATCTTGATACTCATTGCAAGTTAGGCAATTGTAATTTACATTGATTGCAAGTTTTTTTCAGCCATTTTCCTACTTCTGTTGTGTTTGCCATTAGCAATTTTTGGCCCATCCTTTATGCTTGCTGTCGTCCAGTTGTGCCTATGCATTTGCTTTTATCTTCCTTTGAAACTATTTTTCAAATAAATGGAAGGGCAAATTCTGTCAAAAGAAATGTTTTTATTTTTTTTACTTGTTCTTCAACTAACTATTAAGTTAAACAAATTGTTATAGGTTGAAAGTTTTAAATAACTGGTCATGTGTGCATGTGTTACAGATGTGAATGTTGTTTGTGTTTGCATCTATATATATTGTTATTGTTATAGTAGTGGTTGCAGGAGGTGTGGTGGCTGAGAAGTAAAGTGCTTGACTTCTGAACCGGGGTCTGGGGTTCGAAGACTGGGATTTTATTTTGGGATCTTCAGGCGCCTCTGAGTCCACCCAGCGTTAATGGGCACTTGACATTAGTTGGGGAAAAATAAAGGCAGTTGGTCATTGTGCTGGTCACATGACACCCTTGTTAACCTTAGGCCAAAGAATCAGATAACCTTTACATCATCTGCCCTATAGACCACAAAGTCTGAAAGGGGAACTTTACTTTACTTTTTTAAAGTAGTGGTGCTGAGGTGGACTATTGTAGTCAAAGTGAATTTCCATTTATTTGTACGAATAAAATGTATCATATTTTATCTGAAATAATTTAATAATTGTTTTGTTTTCAGTGTGTACCCATTCACTGTTCACAACCCCTCTGGTTATCTTGGAACTTACGTCCAAGTGTGTCAAATCACTGGGATAGTCTTAACAATACTTGGTGTCATGTATGTTGTCTTTATGGTGGGCAAGAAGAAATGGTCAGCATTCAAAGATGTTTGGTTTCTACTGGATATGTCTGCTGTCATCTTAGCATTGTGTGCTGTCATTATGTTCATGTAAGTTACTGAAGCTCCGATTATTTCCCTTGAAATACATTTGTAAGACAGACATAGAAACAAAAAAAAAAGAGTATGGTTCCTTTCAGAGAATGGAGGTTTATGTGATTTTTTGTTGACTATATAAACTATGTTACTGTGATTGTACTAGTTAAATTTTAGCATTTTTACTATCTATAATATTTGATTAATATTTATATATGCCTGCTTTTGGCATACATGATATGTGCCCTGCTTTTGTAACTGACTGACCAAAAGAAGTCCCTTGTATTAGCAAGGACATTGCTGTTTGTAGTGCAGTCTTGCTATCATATGTCCATTTGTTAAGGAAAGAAAAAAAGACATTTGAGTTAGGCTATGTATTTGTTTTATTAATAACGTTGACCTATTTTCATAAAATGTATAGTTTACTTAGAAGGATACACACATATTAATATAAATATTAACATTACTCCAATTACAAAGATAAATAGAACTATAATAATTACAAGAGAATATAAAAAACAAGAAAATTAATTTAATTAAACAAATTAGTAAAAATAATTTTAAAAACTACCTTATTTCAAGAGGATTTAATGATATTACAATATATATTTTAAGATAGTTCATATATTAAAATTTTATATATATCTATCTATTCTCAAAACAGGCTAAGACTCAGTTATACAAAATCTGCACTGAAAAAATTGTCAGAAAGTCAAAAGAATTATATTAATTTTTACCAAATTGTTGTATGGGACTCAACTTATAATTTATGTCTTGCATTTCTTGTTGCCATTGGTTACACGAGGCTGTTGAAGCTGGCTAGCTACTCAGATAAGACCATGAAAGTAAGATATAAATTCAACTAGGGAATGTTTTAGCAACTAGCTTTAAATTAGAATAAATGTATTTTTTTTCAATCTGTTAATTAAGTTGTTTTTTTTGTCTACAGGTGTTTAGTGTCTTGTCAAAGGCAGTCAAAGTATTTCCTAGTTTCTTTCTCTTCAATGTCTTAATATTGATTGGATTTATTGGCACAGGATGTGCTCTATTTGGTAAAACAAGTTATTATTTCAAAGACATTTGGACCACAGCAGAGTCACTTTTCACTGGCCTACTTGGGCGATCAAGCTTTAGAGTAAATATTTTATTCCACCTACTCTAGCAAATTTTCTTTAATGGGTCAAAATTTCTGTGATGAAAATACATATATCTCTTGTGAAAATTACAATAGGGCATAACACATAACATAAAGATATAGTGAAGTTCACATAATATAAAGATATTGTGAAGTTCACATAACATAAAGATATTTTGAAGTTCACATAACATAAAGATATTTTGAAGTTCACATAACATAAAGATATTTTGAAGTTCACATAACATAAAGATATTGTGAAGGCCACCTTTTTAACTTTATAGGCTTTCAATAATTATATTATTTTTTAGATTTATATTAATATCCAAAACAGACAGACTTTATTTATATGTTTAATAAGTCTGCTACTTGTTTTTTTTATTAATGTTTAAGAGAAGATTTGAATTCTTAGTATACTTTACTTGAGCTAACTGTAACTGTCTACACTTAACCTCTCTATTTATATACATGTTAACGCTTTTCCTTATGTTTTTATCACTAAAACACAAGCAGGATATGGTAAATGTATTTTCTGTACAAAATACAGTAAGACTGTTTAGTAATATCACAGTTGACTAATTGTACTTTTTTTTGTTTTTCTCTCTTAGGATACAAATGTGCCTTTGTCAGATGAGTGGATGACAATTGTATACTTCTGTTTCTTCGTATTTATTGTGGTTGTTTTTTTGACCAACTACTTCATTGCCATTCTCATGGATCTACTTGTGACCAATGAAAAGACTCACCAGAGTAAGGAATCAACCAAAGTTTTCATTGTTTTGTGGGACTCGTTTTTGAACTTGTTTGGGAGAACAAGAGATCCTACTGACAGGTTAAAGGATATCATTCAAGATGGTAAGATCTTCATGTTAGTTAATAAGTGAATGTTAAAACTTCACAGGCATGAGTCAATTTAATGTTTTCAAAATAAAAACTATTTAATAATCCTTCTACACAGATATCACAGTCAGTGAAGAGGACACATATGACCCACTAGAAAATATTATGGATGAATTTGAGAGAAAATTAGAAAGGTGGATAATTTCAAATTAGTAATTAAGGTTATAGTAATAATAAATTCATTTTAATTTTCTTCTTTTTTTAAATACATTTTCTAATGCCCATTTTTCGTTAATCATTTATTTAGATTAATTAAAGAACTTGACAGAGAAATCAATCCATATTCAAGAAAGATGAAAAATTTGAATCTTCTGCAATAGTTGCATAAAAAATGTGCGTAATTGTTTTGTTTAGTGACTTGAATGAATGTATTCATTTGTATTAATTTATTAAATCTTACATTGTGATAACTTCGTTTGTTTCTGTTTTACAAAATAGTCCTTTAAAATACACTTTGTAAGTATGACATAACTATATAGATGCAATTTGCAAAAAATCATATTATAATGTATTTTCTTTATGAACTTCAAATGCTTGTTTTCTGTATAATTAGGTCCATTTGATAATTGTTTTAGTGTATTAATTTTTGTGAAATAAAATTTTTTCATATCTTTTGCAAGCCTGCCTTTGTTTGATAATGCATATAGAGTTTTATTGCTCTTCACTTATAGCAATATAAAGTAATTTACTTTCTAAGTTTTTTTGTTGTGTTAAGATGAAGAAATAGAATATTGTTCTTTTTTATACTTGATTATTTAAATGTAAGTATGGGTTACCAAATGTTAAAACTATGACATATTAAATAACATTTCCATAATAATGTTACAGGTATAAGCTTTAAAATAGTATTTTCTAAATAGAAGTCTTTTGCAAAACTTTGTTCTAAGAATGTGCATGTATACAAAACAAATATGAAAGTATTTTTCTGATTAAACTCAAAATACTTATGTATATTTCATAATAAATATTGCAAGATTTGTTAGCATTCACAGCCAAAGTTTGTTGGATGTCATTACAAATAAATATAACACAGTATTGTCAAGATTTTGTTACTAAGTGAGAACTTAACTGATGAAAATATCTTCTCTCTTATCAAAGTTTTCTCCAACAAGAAAGCAAAACAGTTTCATCACAGTCTGAGGATGTCCATAGAACAGTTTCTTCACAATGCATCTATTGGACAATTCCACAACTTGATCTGTCAAACACTGTTCAAAAAAAGTTGTTTGTTTCCATGGTGACTTCTTCAGATCTAAGACTTGCTTCCTTTTTAAAATGTGAGGACAATCAATCAGTTCTCTAACACTTATGAATATGATCTCTGTGGCTAGAGATATTCTGACTTCTTCCAGCATCTTCTTGTAGGCACTAGAAAGATGACAAATAAATACTCTGGAATCATTTTTGATAAGATTACTCTAAAATAATTTGGTGATAGAAACATGACAAATAAATACTCTGGAATCATATTTGATAAGATTATTCTAAAATAATTTGGTGATAGAAACATGACAAATAAATACTCTGGAATCATATTTGATAAGATTACTCTAAAATAATTTGGTGATAGAAAGTTGAAAAATAAATTCTCTGGAATCATATTTGATAAGATTACTCTAAAATAATTTGGTAATCTTGTTATTTGGTCGATTGCTTTCTGATAGGTATCACCTGCATCAAAAATATAAAAACAAATTCAAAGATTTTATTTCTTGCATGAATGTAACAGTTGTGAAGCCTAGTATATAACAAAACAAAACTCTACAATTGTGATCTTTAAAAAAAAAATTAAAATAGAAAGTGTGCACTTTTATTACACTTCTTTTAACATTCAAATTTTCTTTATTATTTTTTAACACGTTAAAAACAAATCTATACAGTATCAGTGCCTTACCCTGAGTCATTGTCTCCTAGGACCCACAGGGTCAGGCTAAAGCTTTCCATTGCATGTGAGAGTTGATCATGTTCAAAGCAAGAACTCTCTACTTTATACTGAAACGGTAATATTAAAAGACTTTATTTTCTATTTACTTAGCCAGTGACATGCAATACATTTCGC
Organism: Biomphalaria straminea; assembly: GCA_021533235.1. Classification (NCBI taxonomy): domain Eukaryota; kingdom Metazoa; phylum Mollusca; class Gastropoda; family Planorbidae; genus Biomphalaria; species Biomphalaria straminea. The sequence goes on from JADKLZ010003886.1 coordinate 10,412,443, forward strand.
TCCTAAATGTTGCTTAAAAATGACATCATTAATCTAATCTCAGTGCGCTAAGAAAACACAACATTGGCTTATGTTTTTTCATTCAGTTAAAGCTAGAATTGTTTCCTAAAGTGTTGTTGTCATGGACATAAACACAAGTGAAAGAGTACAACTTAGGCCTATATGACACATAAATAGATATACAAATGACAGATAATATTTTTAAAATCTAAAATAAACTCAAAGCTCAGTTTCTATGGTCAACGGTTTAATAAAAATGTTACATGGCCAGCACGCCTTTCATCTTTACTTTACCCAAATAATTCAGGTATCTTTCTGAGTCAGGTTAACTCAAGGACTTCCAAAGTATCCTGTTGCTAAAAAATCAAGGTTTGGAACTTTTTACCCAGCTGTGAACTGCTTTATCACTCAAACATCGCGTGTTTATATATAGTCTAGTCTATAGCCTTGATCCATTACACTTATAATCTATAGATCTTTTACAAGTATTTCCTAAATACTATTTCTTTTGAACGACTACTTGTAAATAAACTAATAATCGACAAGTTACAGTTCTAGTAATGTTGAATGTTGTTTTCTTTACACCTCTGAGGCTTAAATACTGACATTAATTCTATGTACACATTGATCTTACCTTCACAGTATCAAAACCAAAAACCATTTTCAAAACCAGATACAGATTTTCTGCTACATTTGACGTCACTTGGCAGTCATGTATCGTGTCACTGACAATGAGTACATCGTGTTTAACCTTTGGCTCCATGACCTCATCATCATCTTCTTCTTCTTTGACCATGCCTATGCAATGTCCGTATGTTAACTCAAACATCTGTTGAAAGACTCGCCTGGCATCTGGGCTGTACTTGAGCAGACGATTCCAGGCAGCTGCTAAATAGGTCTTGTATTTTAAATCAGTAAGTTTAGAACTGCTCCAACTATCGTCGTTGACAAGACCATTGTGTAGTCTGGACAAGTTCAAAAACGCGAGAGCACCTTCAAAATCTCGTTCTGCTATGTAATGCTCAAGTCTTTCTTCGAAGTCGTTGACATTGTCTACTTCTAGATCTTCTTTTAGCATTTCTTTTAATACTTCGGATACGTCCTTGTTTTTCATCAGCTCCAAAAGCTTAATCGGCTGATATTTCTTCGCGCCATTGGAGGTATTTTGTTTATCAGCATTTATTAACTGTTTTAAAGAATCCCAAATCATGATTTCAGATTGAGAATATTTTGATGCTAAATCTGCAGCCAAACTAAATCCCTTTGTGAATTGTTCTCTGGCTTCTCTCCTTCGACGTTCTGGATTACATTTATTGGCATCATTGCTCAATCTCTGTAAACACTTCCCGGCGCCTTCATGTGCTGATATTAAGCACAGAATAAACTTTGCTTCAGGTTGATCTATTATTTGATTATATTGTGCCAGAGCGTGCTCGAACTGACCTATTGAGAAATATAGCTCAGCTAGGGTCTGTTTGGCGGGAACGTTTTCTTCGTGGGAGATATCAATGGCTTTTTTGTAACACTCGATCGCTTCCAATACGAGTGGATCATCTTCATCAAGTTGTCTAAAAGTAGCTGTTGCATATAATGGCAATTTGAAAAATTGGTCACATCCAGTAGGATTCTTGTATCTAGAAGGAGAAGCTCCAGATTCGGGATTTCTAGAATGATATTTACCTCCAGCTATCAAGTTGGCTTTTCGGCTAAGACATAATCCTAGATGATGGTAAGCTGTGCTATTTTTTTTCAATGCCAAAGATTGTTGTAAAATATCAATGGCCTTATCGACGTCAATGCTTTTGAAACTTTTCCCACACTGAGTCAACACTGCAGGGTTGTCTCTGCCAAAACGAAGCGCCATTTTCAATAATATGTGGATATTGTGAGCTTTAAACCTGGTAGACGCATTGTTTTCTCTGTAAGAGTACATTTGTTTTAAATTGACCAACTGAGCGTAAGCAAGTCCTCTTAAATTACTATCTGCACGCTCGCCTACTTCAAAAAACAACTCAATGCACTGTAGCTTTAGCTCTTCTGTGTCGATAGGCTGCTTACTAGTACACTGTATGTTGTAATTTAAAAGCCGCTTACAGGCCAGAGCAAGCCCATACTTCCATAGATAATTATCCGGATTTTTTAAAGTGCATTGTTGAAAGTATTTTTGACAAAGCTTATAGTTATCAACGCCACCCAGTCGACTATAGCTGTAAGCTTGTTCTGCTATAGCTTCAGTTTTCAAACGATCAAACTCTCTTTGTTTTTGCAACTCCTTCAACTTTTCTAAATATTTGTCCGACTCTATCTTGTAACCTTGCCTCTGTAATAGAAAAACCAAATTGCCAAGAGCTGTTACATTTCTTCTGTTTGTAAGCTCTAGAACTGTTGCATTTTTCTCTAAAGCTTCTGACTTTTCATTTAAATTAAATAAAACCCAAGTCAAAAGATTCAAATCTCTGACTCGTTCTTCCTGCGAGTTACTTGATAGTTCTAAATCACTTGTCACGTTATTTTTAACATGCAAAAAACGTTGTTGTGAAACTTTATTTCCGGTGACGAGATTGAAATTACAGGGGAACTCTGGGAAAGTGATCTCGTCTTCAGTGGCAGCCGACATCTGGTGAGAATACACATTTATAAGGATTTCAATAATATATTCAATAAGAATTTCATACGTTACAGTCATATATCATCCACTATGTAGATCTATATCTTTTCTCACAGTGCGCGAATTTCTTAGTATGCATATAGCATGTTTGTTTTGCCTGTCAAGCATTTTCCTGTAGCATGGTCTTGCGTGTTCATGTAGTATGACTTGCATATTCCCTTATTCGATATCAAACAAAATATTTATTTACCAATAATTAATTGACTAATTGAGTATTTGTGTATATTGATTCTTGTTTTTTTTAGGTTATATAATTGTTTCAAGTACCAACTTGATCGCAGAATACGTGAGGGAGAAATAGCGTAAACTATTATTAAAGGGGGCTAAACCCAAAAAATTTAACCATATCTGTGAATACTGAAGTATTTGTTTCCCTTGTTGCTATTAAAGAAATTAATGAATTGGAGTAATTAATTGTCTAATTGGTTACTTTTTTATTTCTTCATGTCAATTTTCTATGTCAATGAATAATTGTGCGAATTTTCAGCTTGATCCGAGTTTGGGTGTGGTCGAAATAACGTGCACACACCTTTCACCAGACATACTAAGTGGGCTGATATACTTTAGTACAGGGGTTCTCAATCTGTGGCTCGCGATCCCTTTGGGGGTCGATTGACCATTTGCCGTCGAAAAAAATTACGTTTTACGGACACCCGTTTGCCCCCCCCCTAAGTGGGGGCCCGGGGGGATTTTCAAAAGCTCCCCCTCCCTCCCCCCTTAGCTACCCCACTGATTATATCAATGATGAAGATTTGAGCTACTCTTGAAAGTATTAACGGTAACTATTAATACGTAATCTTTTTCTAGTCCATGTTATTGAAGGTAATATATTCATTACTAAGCATTTTATTGATATGGAGCCTGAATAAAAGAATGTTAGAAAAATAGATAATGACGATTTTTTGTGTCATTGTTTTATGAAGTCAGAGCAAATTAAGACGTCTAAACTTTGGGGAAAAGTTGAAAAATCAAAACGGCAGCCTTTATCGCTTCTTCTCTCAGAATTGACAGATCTATGAAATCTCACAACATTGCCAAGAAGTTAAAATTTTCAGCTGCCAAAGATATTGTTCGAATTATGAATGGAGCCGAATTCGTTACTAAATTGAGTGCAATGACACTTATGCCATTGAAATAGTTCTGATATTATCGATCAGGCATTGATATCATCTCCGCTTCCAGTATTTAGCATCCAGCTTGATGAATTCAGACGTTGCAAATATTTTAAAATTACTGGTTTACGTGATTCTAAAGACGAGTTTCTATTTTACACGCCTCTCGAAACAACCTCTACAGCACGATAAAAAATTAATACAGTAGGTTTTTTTTGGGAAACTATAAGATCTCTTGTGAAAAAATGTGTGGTGTCTGCACAGATATTGCTTGAAGTATTCTTCTATGTCGATTTTGATTTTAATGTCTGGTTCTGAATGAATCACCAAAAGTCATCGAAACTCACTGTAGGATTCATGGATATGTATTAGCATAGAAAACACAGTCATCAGCATTACATCAATAGCTGAAAATGATTTATTTTTAATGTTAGTTCCACAATTCTGAGTAAAGTGGTTGCTGACATCTCCCGTTCCATCTGTTTGTTTTGCGCTTTCCATTGCCAACAACATATCATTGTGAAACAGTTTTCTATACTTTGCTAGTTATCAAGTCTTAGAAAAAGACTGAATGATAGACTGATGCTGAAAAGGACATTCGTTGTGATCTTGCAAAGTCTGTCCCAAGAATTGCTGAACAGGTGTATCAGAAACACTCTTGCAGTGGCGTAGCTAGGGTGGGGGGGGAGGGGGTCTGGGAGATTTTGGAAATCCCCCGGGTCCCCACTTGAGGCGGGCCTCCGAATTATTTTTTTACATTAAAAAATAAATATTACTCAAAATGCAGGGGCCCACAAAGAGGTCATCCCCCCGGGCCCCCTAACAATTGAAAATTCCTTGCTACGCCCCTGTGACATTGGCTTGTTTGCAAATAATGTTGCAACAATACTTTTTAGCAATCTAGTTTACTTACTGCATCAACGAGCGCAGACTTAACCTTTCCCCATACCTAGTTATACATTTCGAATTGTGACTTAATTATGCATGTCATTAACGATTTCTTTCTCTTGTAACAAACAATAATTAATTACCAATAGCTAATTAGCTTATCATTTAATTTTTTAAATTGTTTCTTAAGTTGTCAGGTAAAATAAATAGTTGGGCAAAATTTCAGTCTATAGGGTGTGGGAGTAATAACGTGTACAAACTTTTTACCAGACAGACATTGATATAAGTTGAGTTGATAGCTTTGTAATAAAAAAAAATACTTATAATAATTTGTGTTCACATTTAAACACCTCGAATCATATAAAAAAATGAAATGTAAACAAAGAGCAGACTAGTCTGAACAACTTTTGGCATGTTAAGTAAGTGCAGTAAAAAAAAGAGTTTCCCTTTCAGACCTTGTGATAGGGCAGATGATATTAAGGTCATCTGTTTCTGTGATTAAAAGTTAACGAGCAGCCAGCACAACGACCAACTGCCTTTACTTTCCCCAAAGTCATTGGAGGACTCAGGGGCGCCCTAAAAATATCGAAATTCAAAATCCTAGTCTTCTCAGAGATTCGAACCCAGGACCTCAGGTTCGGAAACCAAGCGCTTAACCACTTAGCCACCGCAGTATCATTATAGAAAAAATAAATGTCCAAACGAATTAAATCTTGCTTTAAAAATGAGGATAATGTAGACTTAATGTTTTATTATAGAATGAAACCTTTATCGTACCCCCATCACATTGTTACCTCCTTACCCTGAACGAAATGTGACCTCCTCACAGCGATCTGTATACACAGAATGTTTCTCAAATCTCAGGCACACATATACAATAACAAGTTCAATTAAAGATCTAGAAAGTCTTTTAAAAGAAAGTCTTTATGTCTTTTACTAAATGTAGACCCCAAGAGACTTTATTGTAAAGATCTTAACTTATTTATTTTGAGTGCTGGCCAATACTATGAATACTATGATTTATACAAATGAAACTGAAATTGTTCTTATCGCTAATGTTCCTGGAAGAGAATTGTGCGGACAATTAAACAAAAAAGTTGGTATCAGTATGATTAGAATAAAGGAGATAGCCTTTTTCTGGCTTATCTTTTAACACACTAAAAAGAATATGGACTTGAAAATAGTTGAAAATCTTGTATAACGTTTTAAAATATCAAACGTTAGTGAACAATTAGGAGTGTGGAGGGGAGATAAATGTGGAGCATTAAACAAGGTCCTAGATCTATAAACCTTACTATGTTGACATTTTCATTACACTGGTTCCTAAGCTTATAGCTAGTCTCTTGGTCTGTCCGGTCAAAATCTTGTTCAACGTTTTTTTTCCCCATTTACCTTTCTGTATGAAGTTGAAGCTTTGCACAATGACACCATATGAATCAATAAAAGAAATAGTTAATCAATCAGTTGTAATCAACTAATTTTGTTTTAACTTGAAAATGTACAAAGTTATACTAACTTATTTACTTCCCTAACAAAATGTTAATTTGAAACAACTCCTTTATGCAGGGGGTGACTAAGAGCGACTACATTATCCTTAGTTTTAATAACACATGAATGCTAGATAAATAATAAAAAAAGGATTTATAATTATAATCCTCCAACCAGTTGCCTCCGTGAGGTAAATTAGCTAGTATGTTTTCTCAACGATATACATAAACTTTCAAATTTGTAGGAAAATCATTAGAGCCGTCTAAAGACATATGCCCTTGCCTTCATTAAAGGGGTTGTCCATATGACATAATCTCCTCGCTCGACCTAACTAGTGAGACTCGAAAGAATAGTTTCGCAAAAATGAATCAATTTAGTTTTGAAACAAATGTTTCTTTCAGGAGAACACGTCTGTGACAAAAGAAATAATAATTTTAAAAAACTATTTCCATTTTTTTAACCTCCACTATCAAGTTAGATTAAATTTGTGCTGACAGCGTTTCACTCTTGTTATAATAGTAATTCGTTATCTATATGGACAGCCAACATTCTCTAAGACATGATAACAATATTATTGATGTAAAAAAATGGAACTTGAAAAACTGGTCGGTCGTATCACTTGTGTTATTTTTAGTCTACAGACTTATGGTGATCAATACATAGTACCAGGTGACTGGGGTGACCAAGCCTCGCTTGGTTCAAGCGTTTTTGAAATAAAATTTAAATGTATATAATAAACAAATATATACGTACATACAAACATGCATACATTCAAGAATCGCTTGCTTAAAAGTATAGGATATATATATATATATATATATATATATATATATATATATATATATACATATACAATAATATTGACTCTTTCTCTCCGTAATTATTTACCACATTCTGATGGAATCAACGTTGGTATCGTCAGTTAGGAGAGAAAGAGTTAAGACGCGCATATAATAGAGCCTAATAGACTCATACATCAAATCCACTTAGGTCTTCAGGTACCGGTATTATTTGTACATATATAAAAATAAAAATTATATACACTTTTATAAAAGTGAGAGTACAATATGCGCAGAATGCCACAAAGAGAGCACCACTATTTTAAGCTACGTTGTGTTGTCATAGGTTAAGAAAATGACTCTCAAAGTTTCGAATAACTACGCATGTTGATACTAGAACTTTAGATTCTATACAAATAAACCGATGAATCTGAATAGATAGTGTTATTTATTTAAAAGAGAAATTTTATCGTATATTGTTAAACTCTTTTGTTACATCCAAATCTCACAGTGATCGTCTCTTAACACTTGTGTACTGTGAATGTTTTACAAAGCTTATATCAACTCACTCTGTCTGTCTGGTGTGTTCAGGTTATTTCTCCAACACCCAATCTCGGATCAAGCTGAGCCTTCGCATGTGTTATTCATGGATGTGGACAAGACATGAATCAATAAAAAAAAGTAACCAGTCAGACCAATAAATCAATAACTAACTAATTAATTACTGGTAATTCATTATTTTGTTTAAAGCAACAAGGGAAACTAATTCTTCAGTATTTACAGATATAACTAAATTTGTTGGATTAAGTCCCCTTCAATAAGCATTAACGCTGTTTCTCACTCACGCATGAAGTTGATTTTTTAAACTAGTTTAAACAATTATTTTTTTTTACCCAACAAAACATGAATAACTAAACAAAAGTACTCAATAGGGTTTGTTGCTGAACATATATGTGTCAGACGCGAATAGCCCAATTTTTCTGTAAAGGAAATTACAAAAGTCATTTCTCTATATAAAATTCAACCACAGACCTATATATACTACAAAAAATTTACGTTTTTGATTTCGAGTTTCGATTTATTTAGTGGTTACTGTTTTACTATTGCATACCAAGTATTAGAGTTTAGAAAAACCCAGTTTCTTTTCGTGTGCAATACTACATATCATTTCTCTGTTAGTATGTCCTATATTTAGATCTATAATCTAATTCTAGTCTAGATCCATATATAAAACTCGAATAGATCTAGTAATAGTATAGATTCTATCCTATGCTATTCCTATAGTCATTTTTTTTATTAGAATAAAGTATAGATATTAATAAAGACTAAAGTTGATTAATTATTAGATTATTATATATAGACATAGGACATATATCTAATAATTTAGGCTACCGTAATACATTTACCATAATCTATACTTAAATTAATGTAGGCTACTTAACTAGATCTATAGGTCTATCTATAATTTAGTCAATCTAGATCTATACAATATTCATTATAATACTTCTACTTATTTAATAAGTTATTACTTAGACTTAGATCTATTATAGTTTATAATAGACTAGTCGACCGGCGGCATAGCATACGCCGCTATTTTCCATATTTTCCATAGATCGGACCCACACGGTAAAGTTAACACCAACCTACCGGTTAAATAAAATCTGTTTAGCAGAAAAAGGTCAAGTGCCTCCTGACCTGCTAAAAGAAAACTGGGATCTGTGCTTGAGTGGTCAGACGCACATTATTTTTGTTTAGGGTTAGGTCAGGTTAGGGCGGCAGAAAGGCAGCAGCGGCAGGAAGGATGCAGCGGTCCCAGCTGAAGTGGAGGTGTCTCGGAAGGGCAGTCCGAGAAGTCGTCAGCTCCTCCCTGACAGCAGAGGTATCACCCCAGCGGCTGAGAGATGTCACCCCAGCGCCAGCGTCACATAGACAAATGGTGCAGAGTTGAAAAAGCCTGGCTAAAATACCCCAGCTAACTAGGTCTTTCGGTTGACCTTGACCGGAGCTAGATTAAAATAATAATTACATGAAATGAAATTAAAAAAAATAGACAAACCAAAATGTCTGGCGATTGGAACGTGACAGGGGGGTGCAAGTGCACCACAATGTACTTCCTTGCGGACGCCAATGCGTTCTTGATTCAAGAGTTAAATAAATTAATATTCAGAAAAAGTTTGCGCATCGTCTTCTAATTCTAAATCTAAAGGCCTATCATTGGATCATTGTTAGTTCCCGAACAAGTAATGCTTCTACTGAAGTACAGTTGTAAAGACATGCTTATTTTAACTAGAATAGGCAAATCTGTAGTTCATGTCCGACCATGTATGATTTATTATAGGCTTGCATTTCTTTGCACATTTGTCTATATTTGCACATAGATTTAGTTATTATGAATGCCACAAGGTCGACTTTGACAGACATTC
>JADKLZ010003886.1:10422200-10432553 GCA_021533235.1 Biomphalaria straminea
ACAACGGAGACGTCACAGCCCCCTGGGGTGCCCCTGTGTTAACTATATATATATATATTGTTTTTACATTGCTGTCACTTTTACTCACTGTGTCCCTTATAAACCTTATACTTTTCCAATCTGTTTCATTGGCTTTTAAACTTTACTTATGTAAACTCTAGCACCAAGTAGGCCTTCTTTTTATATTAATTTTAAAGAATAAAACAATTTAAACGTCACTAAGTTAACATCTCTTCAGTTTATTGTTTTATATTATCCACTGTAAATTGTGGCAGTGAATTGTGCCCCCTATCACTTTTAAAGACGCTTGTTGTATTAACGTTGTAACTTTTCATATAAATGAAACAGAATTGTTCAAGTCATAGGATCACGGGTCATAGGAGGTTGTGTGCGCCTGTATGGAGTACTTCACTCGTGGAGTGTAAATGGATGCCAGAGGATACTTCAAACTGCTTTAACCTTAGTGTTGCTGATAAAATAGTTGAAATTTCGTTACTAATAATTTATCTAGTTAGGCGTATAAATTCTATAGTTCCAAATATTTTAGCATTCGATATGGTATTATGTAATAAATAGAAATGAAAACAAAATCTCTAGACGTAAATTGTATCAATGAACATTTCTTGTAGTAACTATAATTTCCTCTACGTCAATATTATTTGAAGTCGAATAGTTTACTTTACACATTGATGAACATTTAGATTGGCAAAATGCAGAAATATAAATACATTAAAAGAGATTCACGGCTTGACGGTAAATAAAACTAACACCCATAGCTAGAAAAGTTATTACATTGCCTTAACTAGTCAATCAACAATGGGATACTCAAGAATTAAAAGTTAATTTATGACATGTTATAAACGAATACAAATTAGGAAACTGAAAACATTTCGTTTTGACCAGTGGCGTAGCATCCATGGCGCGAAGGGGTTCAATGAACCCGGGCCCACGACCATTAGGGGCCCACAGCCGGTGGACTAGCAAAAATGGCGCAAAGGGGTTCATTGCACTTGAGTCCATGACTGTTGACTAGTTGGGGCCCAGGCGAGAACTTACGAATGACACTAATTCACAAATTAAAATTTCGAAACAATGTTAATTATTCAATTTTTTCAAAGCGTAATATGTTTCTTTTTTTTTTTTTGTATAAATAATGTGTCATATCAAAACATTCATTCGTGCAGGATTTCTTCAATGTTCGGAAAAGAAAAAATAATGATATCCTTAAGTTGTCGATATGTTATCTGTGTCATTTCCTGTATCTGATGGACCCTATGAAGTATGTATTTGCCATTATTACTGTAAGACAAAAGGCCCACAAAAGAGGCAGGAATGCCCAAGTAAGAGGCCTAAGGCCCAAGGATTCCTAAGACTAAAAAAAAAGCATCTTAATAGTTGTGAATCAAACTTTTGAATGCAAGCTAATGAAGTAGTGTTAAACACTTCTTTAGGACAACAGAGTCCTCAGAAGTCTTCATCACATTGTTTTATTGTCTTTGTATTGTGTAAAAATATGTTTCATGTGATCATTCGAAAAGATTTTTTTTAAAAAAAAGGGGCGAAATTTAAAAAAAATATATATATTTAGGAAGCAAATGAAACGCCAGAGTAAGTTACATATGTAGCGTTAAAGATGAATGTGTTTGTTCTGTTACAATGAATGGCAAAACCAAAATTGGAGAGCAGGTTTATAACAAAGATTTAAAAGATAGAGAGATGTCCAAGTTATCATGGAATAATGTCACTGTCATTCTCTGACAAATGCAGTGTTTGTTCAAAGTTCTTAAAGAAAGTTAACACCATTAGGCCTTTTTTTTTAAAAAAAAAAATGATCATGGAATAGTGTTTTTCGGAGATGAATGCCTGTGCTGCTGTGCTGCTGTGCATTAGTCGTGGTCGGAACGATGACCTCCATACAGCTGATCTATATAAAGGTATATAATTATGTATAATTATATGAACTCTGGCCAATGCGTAGTATTAAAAAAATACACTGACTAGTCCTTATTGCTATGAATATATGAAATTTCACAGGAAAACAAAGCCCCGCAGATTCAAAACGAGATAATAGAGCTGTTTGGCAATGCAGTTCTGGCTTAAACGCGGGCACCTTACTTTGCCTCAACGTGGCGCCCGCGTGGAAACGGCTACCAGAGGAAGTGGCTAGGCTAAAAAGTAACAAACAGGACTCCCGTGGGGGGTGCCCACGGGTGGACGAGAGTCTACCCCCTTGCTCGGCTAGCGGGGTTGAAAGAAAGCTCATACGACCCTGTCACGAATCCATGCGCCGTTCCTCAAGGGAGCCTTACAATAATGGCGTATCCTACACGGTCAGCATGGTATAGTGAAGGAAAATGGCGGCGGCCTCCGGTATTACTTGGCCTTCGGCCATAATTTCTAGTCCATGCGTCCGGAGTGCCAGTGGCATGTGAAACAGCAATGTCCTATAGGCATTGACTCGGGTCACTCCCAGACAGACCTGTGGTAGACAGTTTTTTTTTTAGTGTTTGATATTTGTTCTCGAATGGATTCAGACAGGTGTTTTTTTTTTCAAACTTAGAGCTCGAAGAGCCTTCGGCTCAGCTCTTAAGACTATCCAGCGGTACTGGCTATAATACAGATGTGCTATCCGCAACATTTTTCCCTTTTATTGTTGAGAGCATTCAAGACAATTTAAAGTTGATCAAATTAGCGTGATTAAAAAAACTGTTCTGTGATCTCAATGGCGGAATACCCCAAAAATAGCAATTAGAGAATCATTTCTAGTTGTTCGTTTTTTTTTGTGACAATTGACAAATGTTCCAACTAATGAATAATCCCAATTTATCTTTAAAACTGCGAGGCTAAAGTTATGATGGTGATTCCAATAAAAGTGGATAGTAGGACCTACAATGGTCTTCATCAAAAGAAGCCGCTCGTTCATTATGTTTATTATGCTAACCATGATTTAAATTTGGTTATAAATGATTCTGTCGGTTGTGTTCAAGACGTTGCAGATCTCTAAGACTTTTTGTTTTTTGCTCACAGCAATCTCAAGATGGGCGCGTCTTAAATCCAATAGGAAGAGCAAAGTATATAATATACTCAAATATTTTTGTCCACAATGTTGTCATCAAGGAATGATGCTCTCACGACAATGAGATTAAGATGTTTTGATGTACCAAAGCAGCTTGTGTTCCTCAAAGAAAAAAAAAACATATGGCAGCTGCACCAATTAGAGGAAAATTAGAATTGTAAGGGCAGTTCGAGTTGTGAATGTTCAAAAATAAGAAGGAAAATCTACATAAAGCAGAAAGTATTGGAATGTCTTTTAGTTAAAATACCCATACATTCAGATACTTCAATTTTTCTGTCACACTATACATTCGACTTACTCTGGGTAGGGGGCCCACCAACATATTCTTGAACCCGGGCCCAAGGATACCTTGCTACGCCACTGGTTTTGACAAATAATTCTTCAATATTAAAATGATGATTTTAATCTTTTTTTATATTAAATTTGTAAATCGTTTTTTATACAAAGAAATGTTATTCACTTGTACAAAAAATACAACGCGTCATTTGGTTTTTCACATTTGTGATGATACAATTCGGTTTCAAAATTTGATATGCATTGTTAGGGAGAGAGAGAGAGAGAGAGAGGAAGAGAGAGAAAGTAAGAAAGAGAGAGAGAGAGAGAGGAAGAGAAAGAAAGAAAGAAAGAGAGAGAGAGAGAGAGTAGATGGGAGAATGCTAGAAAAATAGAGACGGGATAAAGTGCTAAGAAAAATCACATGAGAACAATGTTTGATAGATCGATACCTCAACAACGTTAGAAGTGCAACACTTGAGATTACAAGAAAATAATTAAAGTCCAAATGTTATTCTACAAATCCCGAAGTAGAACAACAGATCTTCTGAAGTAGGTATATCTAGTTCAAACTGAATTTTGTCTCGCAGTCTTATGAATTAAATATGAATCCATAGAAACCAATGAAATAGTTCCAAAGGCTTTTGCTACAAGGGTGCTAACATTTACTGATGCCTATACATATAGTCGATATCCCTAAATAAACCCAGGCAAACAAAAAAGCTGGTCGAGAAGTCCTTGTGCTCCACAAACAAGCACCACTTCATCTGATTGTGATACATTGATCAATTATATCTTTACTAGACTCTAGTATAGATGCTTTTTTTTTTGAAGAACTTTTCCCTTACATAAGTTTCAATGAGGGTGAATTGAATCAACAGCCACGTTTTAGAGTTCGCGTAACAACGGAAGACTACTGTGGCTTGTATCCTTTTACCCGAAACATGAACTTTTGAAAGCAAGTGTAGTTTTAAAAATGTATTTATAAAACTAGCTGTACGACAAAATAGAAGCTGACATTTTTTATCGCTTGATACATTGTGACGAGAAAGAAGTGTTCTTAATCATTTTTTTTTTGTTATTGAAAACTGCCAACTTCTATCCCTCGAATGTTCAGTAATTCAGTGCATTGTTCTGTAATTTACTGCAATGTTGTGTAATTTACTGCAATGTTGTGTATTTCACTGCGATGTTCAGTAATTCACTGCATTGTTCTGTAATTCACTGTAATGTTCAGTAATTCACTGCATTGTTCTGTAATTTACTGCAATGTTCTGTAATTCACTGTAATGTTCTGTAATTCGCTGTAGTGTTCAGTAATTCACTGTGATGTAAATGAACTTAAGTTAAAGATTATACGAGAACGTCCTAATGCCTCACTAAAATATATGTATCTCACTCTCATCTTGGTGATAATTTCACGATGAGCGATTTCGTTTCTTCCACAACACAATAAAAAGATTGGTTCATGCTATTTACAATGTATGTAGGATAGAAACCATGAAGACAATCCATTTGAGAGCTTTCATGATACTCTTTTAAAACTACATTCAAACTAATGTTTAAAATAAGTAAACAATACAATAAAAATCAATCAATAATAATAGTCTTCAATGAATTCTAAGAAACAAAACAATTTTCTTACATTGAATCTAATTCGGTCTCAAAATTTTATATGCGTTGCTATGGTCAAAAAGATAATATATGAATTTATAAATAAAAAAAACAGCTAATATAAATAAATAAATCTTTTTGAGTTTGTAAATTTGGCAAATATTTTCATCGTGCAGTTATTTATCTATTTTGCGAAGTTAGCACATATTTATATAATTGTACTATGTCACATCCAGCCGCAGCAAGAGAAAACTAGTAAAAAAAAAAACCCCAATGACAATGGAATCGTTCATTGATCTGGTCAAAGGTTATTGAATATTTACATTAATAATGCGTGACTTAGGGTACCGACTTACAAGTGTCCTCAAAACTCAGCAGACAATCATGAGTACCACTCTTTGTCCCCAACGCCTCTGCCTCTAGGTCTTGTTCATTGCTCTCCACCAGGGAACAAAAAAAAAAAGAGAGTGGCGTATCGTAGCAGCTGTAACCATACATAACTGAGGAGGTAGATGTAGATCTATGGAGTTCAGTTGTTGGCCTAACTACACTTACATTTACACTGCTATGTAGTCTTATCACTGTTGTAACTTGGTTGTTATATGAAGATACAATGAATAGGAAGATTTCATACTTAAGTAGTAGGTTTAACTCTATGATTCATATGTTTACTTACTTTTCTTCCTTTGTATCAAACATTGTGTTTGTATATTTATATTTGTGTCCTTGCTTTTTTCTAACCAGATTGAAAAGAATTTTATTCTCTCCTCGTTTTTAAAGCAAGACAAATGTGGAGCAAGAAAAACATTTTTAAAAATATTTAAAAAAACAAAAAAACTCAGTCGTGTATTTCAATTTGTATTAGATCTCGACTAACTATAATAAATCTGTATTGGGCCTCATTCACAAAAGCAAGCAGTCATGTGATAATACTGATAAAGCAACGGAAAAAAACGGTCACGTTATTGTTGATTAAAATTATATCGTAATTTATATTGAAGAGAAAGAGAATCACAATGTTGTTTATTTACGTTTGGTGAATGAGGTCCTTTTTTTTGTTTAGCGCAATTTCATGCTTTCTCATTACGCTATGATTGTATCACTTTTCTGGACCAGTTGGGAAAGGGATGGGGGAGGGGGTTAGAAGTTACTTAGTCGCCCTCATAATCCAAGTATTTCTAACGCAGCCTCTGAATCCACTTCTCTTAAACTCACAAACCTAATTTCCAAACAGGTTACCTACAGGTCTGCATCTTCTTGCTTGGCTGTTGGCTATCCAAGGTACTCGCTCTGGAGAACATTCTCATCTCCGGCTATGACAACAGCACTATCGCCCTGAGGCGTGTAGAAAATGAAGCTTGCATCGAGACTGTCAACGTCCAGAACGACAACAACTTCATGGTGAACGTCAGCATTTCAAACGAGACCTACTCTCGCTACTACACCGTCAACTCAATGCAAGAGATGAGCTTTCAAGTCAGAGATCTGATTATAATCAACGGTAGGTGACTAACGTGATCATTATTAGTACAGATTGTTTATCTATATCAATCTGAATCACTCTTTTTGTTTTAATTGCAAGTAGAAAGATTGTATTCTGTTTCTTTTTTTAATCACACATTCTTCCAGTGTCACATAGATTTCAATGCATCTGACTAGTTGTAAGGGCACACACTACTAATACTAAATGTAAAACTATCTGCAAAAGATATGTTTTCAAAACAGACAATATTGTGTTGCTTCTTTATTCGTTGAAATGTTTAGGTTATAATTTGTCAAAGAAAACATTGGGTGTAAGTTCATTGGTTTTCTTGTTTCTTGTTCTGTTTTAGAAGTATATACGTACTCTTGTACTGGTATTAGTACATCAAAGTGAACAAATAGATAAAATTGTACGCCTACTTAACTAATACTTCTTTTGATTTCGTTCATTGTTATTCCTCTGTCTGCAACGTGACTATGGGATTGTATTAAAGCCAAATCCCGAAATCGGCAAACGCGCGATCTGGCCCACCATTTCACAATTTTGGTCAGCCTGTTTGTGAAATGGCCAGGGATGACAGGGATGAAAGGCCATAGTCGGCAGGAAATGATCCTATGCAAATAATAAAAACCTTAATTATAATTACTTGTTGTAATAACTAATTTGACAAGAATGAAAGTATAACGAATTACCTACTACATTGTAATTCTTCATCTATGTGTTGAGCACTTAGTTGTATATTTACATGCAAGAGCAAAACAACTTTTATGATAATTTAAATTACCGTACACAACAGATTGTTAAACATAGACAGCCTATCATTTTTTTAAAGACATAATGTTCTCTGAAAAAAAAGTAGCAGATAAACAGAAAATCATCGTTACAGCAAAGCCAACCGATGTTACAAAGAAATCAACTGCTGCACCACTTACCAGACATTAGCACACTATTAGCCAGGCATTTACCGGCATTTGATCTTTGGTTGACTAGTAATAATCGATGAATGAGTGATTACCTTTCTTTAATTTTTTTTTCAGTGACAGACTATCTGTTGGTCAGTGTCAGTATGATCAAGCCTTTGGAGACAACTACGACATCTAATTACACGGTTGACAACACAACACAATTCCCATCCATTGACACAACCCAGACAACTCAATACACCACAGTAACGTCCCCTATCGTTACCACTTCAACAGTAAACGCCATCAACACTTCACTAGCCACAGTCAATGAAACAACCCAGGAAACCCAATATACCACTAGCACTTTCCAAACAACATACACTGGACTTGCCCAGGAAACAGAATACGCCACTAAGAATCTGACCCTAATTCCACGTCCAGTGCTCAAAGGACTAACAGTTGACTGTGACCCGGTGTTCCCTGTAAAAGTAGAATCTATCGTCAAGGCAAACGTGACGTCTGGGTTGAATGTAACTTTTAAATTCCAGGTGAGTTTATGAACTTTGGGGTGGATCATTTCTTTATATTTGTGTAGCATAGGCGCCTTTTAATAGTTGCCGAATACTTCAAGCTTGAAAATGTAACTTAAAAAAGGAATGAATTCCATTTTGCTGAAATATTAAATTAAAAAAAAATTAACATAGCTTTAAATTAATGGAGAAAATAAAAACTAATTGTCTCTGTGTTTACAATACAATACCCATGGGCGCCCGCAGGGGGGTGCAAGGGGGTGCACTTGCACCCCCCTGGATTCTGAGTAGTCAAATTTTAGTAATTTTTTCGCACCACCAAATCAATTAACTTCTAAGTAGCAGCTGAACATGTAGTGCTACTATTGGTTAATGTAGTAGTAGATTAGCCCAGGCGTATGGAATGAATGGCCAACTATGTACGTGCGTGCCTTTGAATTGTGAGTAGCCACATTGTAGCCAATTTAAAAAAAAATATTTTTTAATAAAATACATCATCCAGATGTGTTTTTGTATTACGTAGATGTAGATTCAGTCAGAACCCAGGGGGGTGCAAGTGCACTGGTTAATTATTAATGCAAGAGTTTAATAAATTAATATTTATGTAAATTTGGTCTTTTAAATCTAAGTCTTTAAAGCCTATCATTAGAATATTATAAAGTGTAGTAATTTTAAAAGAAGTACCTCCACATAAAAACAGATGTAAAGATATGCTATTATTGTAACTAGAATAGGCAAATCTGTAGTTCATGTTCGACCATGCACGATTTATTATAGGCTTGCTATTCTTTGCACTTTGAAGGGTGTCAAATATTCTATAGCGTGTTAGTCGTGACGATTTGTTTATATTTGCACATAGCTATAGTTATTATGAATGCCACAAGGTCGACTTTCACAAAACATTCTGTGTTGTGATTTAACAGAAGGCATGAGATCCGCTGGTCGTCCACTGCTGAGGTATACTGATTTATGCAAACGCGACATAAAGCTCTTCAAAATCAACATCAACAGCTGGGAAAAAGTGGCACTGGATAGATCCACATGAAGAGCGAGCATTTAAGGAAGGTCCTGGATTGCAGATGCAAGATACAGTAGTAGTAGAAAGAAGGTTGAAACTTGAAAGTACAAAGGATTGGCTTCTTTAGTCACACAAGAAGTTGCAAAGGGAAAAAATTGTCTTGAGACGTAAAATGTTACAATTATTTGTTTATATTTAGCTAAGGTCTAGAAATTTTTTTTTGCCAATTATCTTTCGATGTGATAAATGCTATATAAATGCGGTCGGTGTCAGCGCTCGATAAAATAGAGGGTTAAACACGTTCACCAGTTTACAATAGAAGAGATTCAAGAATGCTCTTCACATATCGTCATTCGAGTCAAAACGTTGATTTCGATCGACGGAGCACAGGCAGCAGCCAGAGCCCAAAAACTACAAGCTGCAGCATTATAAATTAACTGCATTTGTTGGGTATTTTAGTGATGTAACTGCAGATACCTCAGGCACTGAGCAGATGTCTTTGAGTGTTTGGCTTGTAGATTGCGATTGTATTCATTAGCTTAGTTCCTGTGGTTCAGAGAGACATGCTATATGTGTCTAACGGCATTGTACAGTCTAGACATGGACTAACTACTCGGCAAGGCTGCCCCGTGATGGCTAGAAATCTTCTTCCGTATCAGTCTCTAGAAATAGCGTTGGTGCTACATTTACCTCTTTGTGTGAGACACAATGAACTGAAAAATACGAATAAATTCAAGCTTAAAGTCTCAACTTAGAGATCTTTTACTGTTTGGCGGATCTTAAAATAACGACTGCAAGTGAATCAGATAAAATGTACTTGTGTTGTAAATGTCTCATTCTCTTGTGTTTCTGATTTGTCTTTTTATTGCCGTCAATTATTCATCTGTTCTTGAACCAGTTTCTATGGTAATGCAGTCTTTTCAACTTAATATAGTGGCCGCTCAACAGCAGCTCAGCAGTAACATTAATGGCATAATGAAAAACCATCTTGACCATCCTGAGGAATACGTCAGAGATGTCATCTTGAGGAAGGAGAGACTACTGGCAGAAAAACATGATATTGGATGATATTGAGTTGTTACCACCGAGGAAATAAAACACGTTTGGATTTTGGGAGTTATTACAGAATACGGCTTTACATTACATATCTTAATTATTAAGTTTCTTCATTACTTCTGGGGGGGGGGGGTTGGCCGAGTGGGGGGTGATCCCCCATACCGCCCCCCGGATCCGCCAGTGCTTGCACCCCCCCTGCAAAAAATCCTGCGGGCGCCCATGACAATACCATAGTAAGCCATTTGTCTAGAAACAAGTAATGTAAACATGGCGCCAACTTCCAATGAATCTCTAGTACATAGCGTTATTCTCCACTAGGATCTCTTGAACATAACGTCATCTGCGTTATGTATCTCTTGAACATAACGTCATCTGCTTTATGGATCTCTTGAACATAA
>JADKLZ010003886.1:10440538-10472485 GCA_021533235.1 Biomphalaria straminea
CAATGATATGTCCATCAATTTTTGGTGTTGTCTTCCCATCGCTTTCTCTGTCTTTAGCCTTGACTAGAATTTCTTTCAATGATATGTCAATCAATTTTTGGTGTTGTCTTCCCATCGCTTTCTCTGCCTCCTCATCTTTTCCTAGCACTGTTCCCTACAGGAAGTTTTTTTGCGAGCACTGATTGTGCCGTACAGTTAAAGTTTGTTTTTTTCTGACAATGGTCAACAGGTCATCGTGTGGCTCAATTGTCATCGTGATTCTGTTTAGAATGTCCTCATTTGAGATGTGGTTCTTCCTCAACGAAGTGCGCATGGGTGACATGAGTGGGTTAGAAAAAGTGATTTAGCAGCGACAATCGTTTACTTTTTTGAAAATTATGCTTTCAGGTGGATCGCACATAAAGATGTTCAATCTCGCAAACCGTTTCAGATAGCCTGCAATTATTTCAATTATTGTGCTTGTAAGCCTACATTGTGTGTAAATTGTGTGCACATTAATGTGATGCATGGCAATAACGTCTGAGTTGATGAATGAAAAATTCTGAGCCTGTTCTTTTACTTTTCCGTCCCATGATCAACATGTGTCTAGCTTAGGCTTCCCAACTATCTGGTCACATTAGCCTATCTGATATAGATCTAGACATATACCCCTCCTATATTTATGTCCATTTGAGACCAAAAGAAAATCTGCTGCCGAGGACAAACGCAGACGACGAAAAGAAAATCTAAATCGACCACCTGCGGACAATGGTTTTGCTTGCCCTGGATGTGGCAAAATATGTAGGTCACAGCTGGGGCTGCGCATTCACGGCAAATACTGTATTCCTCACTAATCTTCGGACTCGAAGACAAGCTTTATTATTATTATTATTATTATTATTTATGTCCATGGATCCGCATGAACTGACATATGTACATATCGCTAGTCCTTGAGAGGGAGGGTTCCTTGAAAAAAAAAATTTAACGCTAGGCGATTAATGAGAAACTGCTTAATTAAACGCCGTAGTTTTATAATTAATATGGAGATCTAGATCTAGGTCTAAATCTAGTTGGAAATTTTAAAGTTTTTGTATTCTTTCGCAAAGTAAACTGTTAGAATTTAAATCTTTAGGCCTACATGTAACATTATAATATATTATTCTATTGTCCAAAGACTGAAGAGTTGACTTTCTTATTAGACTCTTTATAAGTTTATAGGCTACTGTTCTTTCTGGGAAGGATCCTATCTCAGATCTAGAATCTATAAATATAATAGCTAATCTATATGTAGTCTAGATCTAGTATCATCTAGATCTAGATATATTTAATTTTCTACATCTCTGCAAGTATAGGGGGCCTAGTCAATGGCTCGTTTTCGCAAAATCGACATCCCTTAGAGACGATGTTTAAAAGGCTACAGTCACCAGAGAGTAGAGGTGGAGCACACCGGCCCCGGGGAAATCCCCATTATTGCTGAACAAGGCTGAGGACTGTAGCACATCAGCTGTGTGGGTGTCCGCCATAAAATTTAAAGGCCCTTTCTCTTGAGAAACGTCTGGGGTAGTGTATAAGTGAGGTAAGTGATATAATATGATTGATGGGGCTCTCTTTCATCCCCACCAGTGAGTTGCGATTGGTAGGCTTACTTCACCTAAACAGGGTTTTGTTTTGCTTCGCAATTGGCTTATACTTATAATATAATAATAATAATAATAATAGGCTTGTCTTCGAGTTCCTCCATGGCACATGTTGAGACATTTTAGACTCTAATCTAGATCTAGCACTGGATATATAGACTGGTTCAATCTAGTCTAGATTTATTGTCTTTTGGTAGATCTAGTCTATTCTAGACACTAGTGGTCTTCTTTATAGTGACACTCTAGTCCTAGATTATTTTATAACTTTTTTTTTAGAAATAGTGTAAATCTAAATTTTAATCTAAAGTATATGAAGATCTATATCTTTCCATTTAAAAGAATTGGTACGGTGGCTGAATGATTGCCTTCTGAACAAAGGGGTCCTGGGCTTGAATCCTGGAGAAGAGTGGAGTTTTTAATTTCAGGATCTTAAGGACACCTCAAGTTCACCCAGCTCTAATGGGTACCTGACATTAGCTGGGGAAAATTAAGTAAAGTTCCCCTTGCATACCTTGCCATCTATATATGGCAGAAGATGTATAGGTCATCTATTTTGTGACCCACAGTTTATGAGGGTGTCATGTTGGCAGCACAATGACCAAAGCCTTTACTTTTCACAACTAATGTCAGGTGAACTCTGAGGTGGCCGAAAGATCTTGAAATTAAAAATCTCAGTTTTCATTAGGGCTTGAATCCAGGACCCCAATGTCTGGAAGCCAAGCACTTTACCACTCAGCCACTGTGTCTCCCTCTTTCTATACCATATTGGTTTACAAAATGTTGACTTTTTTAAAGATGTATTTGGAACTGTGATAGAAAACTCAGTACAGAAGACAGAACTGTGTATGAAGCAGAAATAAATAAGTGCTCTAGGTGCACTTTCAGAGATATATATGAAGCCCAGTATAAATGGTCTGTGTATAAATATGATCCTCAAAGATTTTCACTTCAAGAAATTCCTGACACTTATTGGGGAACAAAAATAACATCAAGTATGTTTTTTTTTTCATAATTATATTTATATTTCTTATGCTAAGAGACCAAAGCTGCATTTGAATTTTGATTTTAAGCAATTTGGAGTAATTTTAGTTTATGTTAATGTTTATGAATATTTCTCTGTATTTCTAAATAAGCGCCTATGTCATCTAATTGGTTACTATGTATATCTAAATTAAATATAGCACAACACTTTATTTATTACATTTGTATTCCAGACCAAAATAGCAGCAGATTCGATACAGAAGGTGGCTGGTGGGAAGAGGCTACCACTTACCTTATAGTTCTAAATATCAAGGTCGGCAATTATGCTGAATCTAAAGCCATGCATGTTGTGTATACTAATGTTAAGCCTTATGGTGGGACATGTACTGTGAAACCTTCTAGTGGTTAGTACTTAATGGATTTAGATCAAATTTGAACTATTTTTTTAACCTAGGTCATCAAAGCTCTTTTACATCAGTTGTTAAAAGGGTTGCACCAATGCTGATCTTCAGATCTGGATGGATATCTGGTTGTTTTTTAGCTATCCTACAATATTTGTTAAAGTTAAGTAAAAATCAAAGGATTGGTTGTGAATTTCACTTTAACTAATATTTAACGCAAAAAACACTTGATTTTTTCCTAACAAAATTTTGGGGCCAAAGGAGTAGCAAGACCTTGCCGAAAATACATTTTCTTTTTTTTTTTTTATAGTAATAAGTGTTATATTTTTTTATAGAATTTTTAAAAAACTATATATTATTTATTTAGGTTCCTGAAAAATGTTAGGCCCATAATATATAATATAAAAAAAAAAGCTTCACAAAACAGTATATAGTTGTGGTGATTACTCAAATTAGGGCTGTAAATATATATGCTGCAACATGATGTGGCCTATCAAAGATGTGTGTGTGTATAGCTAGTATAGCATGGTTAAAACAAATAAGTAGTTGTAGATGAAAATTCTGATGATACAAAAGCCAAGCATTGCCATGTAGATTTTATAACTGAGATGAGCCAACAGAATTATTTTTTTTTAATTGAATATTTTAATTTCCCAAATAGGTATCACAGATTGTATAAGCACACATAATATAAAGCCTACTAATATATATGCACAACATAATTTAATTTTAATAAAATAGCCTCAAAAATTAAATAGACATAAAACAAAATAATTTTTTTTATGTAAGCTTATAATTTTTGCCAGATTTATACCCTCCGATCTTAGAATATTTTGAGAAGTTCCTCGATGCCCATTGCTTTTCATTTAAAATTGTTTTTTTTCCTGTGGGCTACTTTTAGTTCTTTAGTCACTTTCCAAATAATTAAGAATGATAACATTTTCTTGTCATTTAGGCAGCCTTGACATGGCTTATTATGTAACAATGTAGGATGTTTGTATAAATTTAAATGTATTTACTATAACCTAGTTAGCTAACAAAACAAATGTCAGTATATATATATATATATATATGTAGTTCTTTGTGTAAAACAACAACATTGTTAAGCTTTGAGACCAGTTTAATACATGTCTTTTGATATAATTAAAAAATATTTCTTCAAAAAGAGTACAATATCCCGTTTTGTCTTTATCCATGTTCAACCATTCAAGCTAATTAGCTTCTTGTAAATGTTTATGTAAAAGTATATATCTTCAATATCAATTTAAAGCTAACAACAAAATTTTTTTGGACAATGCTTTTCTTTCATTATTTATTTATTTATTGTAAAATCATAGGAAAAGCTTTAGAAACTATCTTCTCGTTTAAATGCACTGATTGGAAGGATGAAGAGATGCGACCCACAAAGAGTCAACTGGATACAAATTTTGGTCTACAGTATTCAGTTTATCAGACAACATCTGCTGGATTTCAATTGGTTTATTTTGGAAGTAGGTTGTCTTATTGCTTTTTAGTAAATTTTAACTGCAAAGAGAGAAAAAAAATATTAAGGGCCTGTCATATATATTCCTTCCAAAAAATGAACATTAGCATGTCCTCTTATCCCAAATTTGTCACTATATGGTGGTTGGATTGAACTCACCACAGATGTAAACACAGTTTAATGCACACATAATTTATTTTGTAATTTATCTTTGTTTAAAAAAATTGTTAGTGTTAATTGTTTTGAAACTTTATTTTAAATAGTTAATAATTAAGAAAGTATTTTTGTTTCTCTTATTTAAGACTCTATTAAACATTAATAACCTAAAATACACCTTAAAAATCCATACATGGTACATAAATTATTTTTATCCAAACTTACCAGTCATTAAATTTGAAATCTGGAATTGTTTTATATTTTGAATTGACACTGCTCTTAAATCCAACTTTGATTTACATTGGTTTATTTTATTATTTAATAAAATAAAATAAAATGCTTTTTCATTTATTTGTATAATCAAGTGTAATTATGTGTCAAAGCATTATTTTGTTTCTCTTTTGTAAAGGTGAGATTGAATCGTCAACTCTATTATCTGAATGCCCAAACTCTGCACTATCTTGTGGAGTGGTTGTAAATATTATAGACATTTTTAGGACCAGAGTTAATTATACTCTAAATGTTCAGGTTCGTGATAATTGGCTTATTCTTGCTTTTTAATGTTGGAATCAATTTAAACATCGTATAAGAATAAGTTAAAAAAGCATAGCAACTTCTTTGAGAAAAAACAAAATGCTTAATTGTTTCAAAAGTAACAAAAGGGATATTTTGTTGAAATTTTAACTCTTGATGATACATAGGAATTTATTTTCAACACAATTAAAAAACAAGAGATATATTTATTATTTAACATTGCACTTTTATTTATAAACTATATCTCAAATATGTGTCCATCTGTATTTTATAATGCAGAGTTTGATTTAAAAGCTTTATTGAATTGTAGCCTTCAAAAATAGCTACTATACTTTATTTTAGAAATAAAGAAAGAATTGATAAAATGTTTTTAGTACCGTCATATTTTTTTTTTAGAATAACTCTTGACTACCCCCTATATTCAGTAGAGAAGATACTTCACTATTGTTTTACATTACATGCTAAATGTGTACTTAATATACTTATACAATGAAATAGTGTCTTCAAAACTACAGGATGCTAATAATGTTTTTTAATTTCATAATTTTTAGGCTATATTTTTAAATCGTTCTTTATATATAATCCGAAATCCTAACTGACTCAGACTGACTCGTTTACAGATTCGCACATTAGTATTCTCCCACATGGGAGTGATAATAAAAAGGATTTAAACTCCTGATTACTTACCATCAACTTGATGAACTGTAGATTTTCTTAAATGACTTCTTTTTTATTTCCCTCCCTCTACTTTTCAGTAAAGACAAAACAACAATGTTTGATAGCAGAAAATGATACACACTTTTTTTTAAAGAAAACAAACAAAAACTTTGTAGCCACACAAAACAAATTGTTTCTAGACATCTTTTAAAAACCTTTCTTATAAGTTGTATAAATGCTAGTGTTGGTGTCAGTTAATTTATTCTAGTTTGAAAGAGAATGCTATAAGTTCTATATCTACGTCTTCAATGCAATTGAGAAGCCAAAGATTGGTCAGAAAGTGTATGTTGTACTAGATTTTGTAGGAATGACTGCCCCAAAGTTTTATGTATGGTGGAGTGTTATAGTGCAGAGGATGAAAAATAAATGGGAGTCAACCAAAAACGAAACAGAAAATTTAACTTCTCAAGTATTGCAAAGGACACCAGAATTCAGTGACGAAAATTATAGCTATGCAGGAAAACTTGAGTATCAACTAGTTTGTATAAATGTTTAATTTGGTTTTTACAGTCATTGAGTCATTAAACTATTGGTTTTTATAGCTGAAAAATAAACTTAAGTATTAATTACATATTGTCTAAACAGAATAAGGATAAAAGGCTTTTACATATATTATAAAGAGTGACAAATGAATATCTGAAGGAAAATAAAAACTATTATAATTTACAAATAAGAAATTCATCTAAATTTGTATTACCATATAATTAAAATTAATAATAATATTATTTACAAACAGATTACACCAAAGTATAACCAGCCAACTATTTCAAGTTCCTCTGCCAGTGATAGTGTGGATGATATAACTTTTGATATGATGAAGAAAATGAACTCCAGTATAAGTGTCAGAGATTCTCTGAAAGTTGTTAAAAGAGCAGCAACTCTGACATCATCCCTCTCTTCTTTAGTAAGTTTTTTTGTGTACTAAATATAATTACTAAGCATCTTGATTTATGTAATAATTATGTATATTTATTTATTGAATTTTTTGTTTTTGTATTTATTTTAATGTATTTATACTTTTTAAACTGAAAAGGACATGATAGTTTTTTGATAAAGCACTAAGCTTCCACACCAACGGTTCTTGGGTTCAAATCTTGGTGAAGAATGCCATTTTGAATTTTGGGATTTTTAGGATGCCCCTGAGTCCACTTAATTCTAAGGGGTACCTCACTCTAGTTAGAGAGAATAAAGGCTTTTGGTCATTGAACAGACCAAATTACAAACCTCATTAAATGAAACAAATGACCTTCACATAGAATGCAAGGTTTTACAGAGATATTTTATATATTTATTTTTAACTGACATTGTTGTGCTGTTGCTAGTGTTTTCTTTTCTGAAAAATAAGACAAACTTCTAAGTTTTACTATAGGAACAAAAAATAAAAAATTGCAATATTTTTACCTACTTCTTTGTTTTTTTTTGTTAAGACTAAATCTGTAAGTCAGGATCAAGCTACAACTACTACCACAGTAAGCCCTTTGAATAATCCTGTGGATTCATCCTTTTCTGAGGTGTGTTATTTTTTTTTATTTAAGACTTTAAGATCTAAATAATAAATTTAATAAACAAATGATTTTAAAAAGTTAAAACAAATTTGAAGTTTCATTAGAAAATTGGAATTTTTAAAACTGTTTTCATGCATTACTTTTGATGTTTTTATTGATATTTACCAGACTGCAACAAACTTAGTAGATATAGTTGGAGTTATAATTGATAATTATCAAGCAAGATCTCCTGAGGAAATACAAATGATGGCTAACTCCATGTCAGTTCTGACTAATGACACAAAACTGATGACAACTGATTCAATGGTAAAGCATAATTGTTTTGTTAAACCAAAAGCATATCCTGTATAATATAATCTATTAATCTGAAAATGATAAGTAACAGAAAAACTATTAAAATGTAATGTTTTCATAACTTTGAAGAACATTTTTGAATTTTATTATTTCCAAAGGCTGATGTATTTGAATAAAAAAGACTTTTAAAGTCGATTGATGCTATTAAAATATTATTCATCTTTAGTCTAATGTAAGGCATAATAGCTCATTATTCATATATAAAAAATACTATATTAATTAAAAAATGCTCTATTCAATTAATTTTAGTATATTGGGCTAAATTATATACAAAATTTTAATGCAGGAGACAGCTTCCAATGCTGTACAGACTTTGTCCAGTAAAATACAAAATATGGATTCCAAATTGCCAGACTTGAATCATTGCATGGAGGGTAATAGCATGTTATTTTATTTTTTTACTCATTCTTTTTTTTTTTTAATCAAGTTTTGGACATTTCTTCAGAAATGAAAAGTATTATGCCTTAATCAGAACCTCCATCAAGACAGCAGCGAATAGAAGAGGATATGCTTCCACTCTTGACCCTTGAGATTACAGGCCAAAGCAAATACTATAGACCAGGCAGCCACTTTGTCAATCAATGCTATGTCAACATAATATAGTTCAAGCTATAGCAAGAAATTATGCACGATAAGAAGAGCATGTCATGGAATAACATTTTTTTCTAAAAAGAGATTTAAGTAGAAAAAATATTTAACATTTTCTACTTTTTCTTAGGTGTATTGGAAGACGGTGAATAACTTTATCATTTTTGTTTTTCTTGTCTGATATTTAGAAATAACAGATGTGATCCATAATATCATAGAGTTCCAGTCAATAGACATAAATAAGTTCTTTTCTGATATTAAACTGAAGGCTTTGGAGCAGGGACTCAGTGACCTAGAGGCACAGAGCTTCATAGAATCAGAGACGATAAAATTTGAACTTCAAATTTATGAAAAATCTGGACAGGTAAACCTTAACTATAAAGAATGCTACCAAAACATTTTGTGGAATTCTTTTTAACTTTTTGTGATGTATAAAACTATTTCAATATTTTGTTTAGATTGACAGCATTTCTAGCAATATAACATCATCATGGGATCAGCTACTGAAAGTGCTGCCTAAAATGGAAGACCCTACTGGAAAATTTAATAAAACTAAACCAAGTTATTTGATGTCTACCCTAAAGACCACCATTGCTGATGTCACAAACTCAACAGAATACAGTCCACCTCTGGGTTTTACTTTTGATGGGGTGGATGTTGGTGAAGAGAATTTGTCTCCCATGGTTGTTAAGGTTAGTATGTGTACTTACATCCCTGCTATCAAAAGTAGTATGTGATGGTCTCCCTTTGTTGATAAGTAAAGCTAGTTTTTAGAGGCTTATAAAGTCTTTCTTTATTGATAAATAAAGTTAGCATCTAGAGACTTTCTTTGTCAATATTTTAGTATTTATAGGCTTATGATAGTTTCCCTTTTTTGATTAATATTAGTATGTTAATGATTGAGATAGTATCCCTTTAGCTATAATCTGTGTATGAATGAGTTCATTCTGTCATTCTAAACTGTGGCATGGCAATGAGCTATTTGTCTCCACTGAACCCAAGTGGCCATGTCACTGTTATGACATGATTAGAACATAGATTTATTTCGGGAATAATTAAGGGATAAGTTTTAATTATTGACGGAAATGACGAATAGTTAGATTAAAAAACAGAAAGCTTTAAGTCGACTCTAACAAGAAGACGCTATTTTATTTGACACTACAGATGGCTAGCACAGAAAGACAAAGACGGATACCTTCTTGATTATTAAAGGTATCGTATAGTTGAATCGATTGTCGACTTACTCTATTGCTTGTTCGGCCTTTGTTGGTGTTTTGTCGACTTACTCTATTGCTTGTTCGGCCTTCGTTGGTGTTTTGATTTGACACAGTTAACCTCCTGTATACTGCATTTGTTGGATTCAACACCGCGAAGAGGCTCGCAACAGTCACAATTCAGTGTTCAGACCTACTATGATGATTGGTCTCAATATGAAAGATATATGGTTGTCAAATTACTTTAACTTGAGTCTTGTGAATTTATAATACAATTAAAGTAATTTAGATTACTTATCTCCCTGTGACATATGTTTAGATATGGGAGATTTGCTTTGTGTAGGGTAATGTTTACTTGTTAATTGATATTGTTGATGGAATGTTACGCCCCTTTCTGTATCCCACATAATATTGTAGATTATCACCCTTTGTGGATACTGTATAGAATATAGAGAGTTGTGCCAATGTATAGGGGTCACTACTCTGCTAGCCAAGATGGCTGATTAAACTTGTTGTGTTTACCTGAAAGTATTCTTATGTCAAGTTTATTCATATTTAAGTGTCAATCATAACATGGTGGCAGCGGTGTAAAGGTAAAAGATAGTAAAAAGTTAAAACATAGCTTGAAGAAAATAGAAGAAAACAGTAGCTAAGATAGCAACTGCTAACAGATATTTCCCAGTACCACAACCGCTATTGCAATCAGGCAATATGGCGGCCAATTGGAAACGATTCAGAAGAAACTGGGAGAACTATGAAAAGGCCACAAAACTCATAACAGAGACTGAAGATATATGTGTAGCAACACTAATGACCATAATTGGAAGTGAGGCAGCAGACGTGTTTGATTCATTTGAAAAAGGGCAGAAGACAAAGATGAATGAAGTTTTGAAGAGTTTTCGAGTTCTACGTTGGAAGAACGAACCAAACATATGAGAGATATGTCTTCAATACGAGAAGACAAGAGGAGGACGAGAACATTGACTTGTACATAACGGCCCTGAAGAAATTGGCAAGCAGCTGCAACTTTGACAAACTAGAAGAGAGTCTGATTAGGGACCGAATTATCTTAGGGGTTAGAAGTGAACACCTGAAGATGAAACTGTTGCAAGATGACAAACTAACCCTACAGAAATGCATAGATGTGTGTGGGATATATGAAAGGTCACAAAAGCAAATTAATGATATTAGAGAAGGAAGAAACGAACTTTTTGACAAATCAACCATTGAACGAGTTTTAACATCTAAGTCAGGCCCAAAACACAGAAAGGAATATCAACAGAGTGACAAGGGGCCAAGACAAAGTAAAGCATGTAAATTCTGCAAGGGAGACCATGAATACATAAAGGAAAAATTCCAGCCTGGGGAAAATCATGTCACATTTGTGGAGGAAGAAATCATTTTGCCTCAGTCTGCAAAAAGAAAATATACAGCATTACTCAAGCAAAGACACAGGGCAACACAGACTCAGAAGAAGAATTCCAAACTGACTGGGTAATGGCAATGAATAGCTCCAGAAAGCATAGGATGACTGCTGTCATGATGATCAACAACCAAAGAGTCAGATTTCAAGTGGACAGTGCAGCAGATGTCAATACAATAAACGAAAAATATGTGTCCCCAGACCAGATAGTACCAACATCCCAGAGATTAACGATGTGGAATAAGACGGTAATGGAGCCAAAAGGAAAAGCTACGTTGGTAACCACCAATCCAAAGACCAATGAGAAATTCAATGTAGAGTATGTTGTAGTGCTAAATGATCTAACATTCCTGCTAGGATTATCAACACTGAGGAAAATGGAGCTCATTCACATAAATGAAGACCGATTTATAGCCAAAGTCGAAGCCACAGGAAACAAACATCAAAACATTGACGCACTAGGTGAGTTGGGCATTGCTACATTGAAAATAGACAGAACAGTGAAGCCCAAAGTCCTACCGTGTAGAACAGTGATGCCCAACCTCATTTGACTCGCTGGCCATTTTTACCTCCCTTTGTCCTGTCGCAGGTCACATCAACGAAAAGGTACCAACACATATGAAATTGACATGAATTTGAAGATATTTGATTAGAAACCCTTGGAGCTAGTACTTACATTAATGAATTGGATATTTCAAGCTTTTTTTTTCACGTGTCAGATAATGTCTTAATTTCTTTACTTAAAATATGAGCAACTTTGTAGCTAGCTTTAATACCGACTTATTTATTTTTTGTCTCTTTTAAGTAAATATTCCTATCAATCCTACAATTTGTAGGCATAGTTAAACTATCTTTTATTCACAGCTTAAAGTAAGAACGCCGCCATATATGTTGTTTAGCTCCATTTATACGTTATTCTTTTTAACAGCCACACTTTTTTCTTTACAAACAAATATGTTTGCTCATTATCATGTTCCACAAAAAGTAACGATCCGTTCACTTTTTCTGGTAGATTCTACATTAGGTTATTTAGGAGTTCAATTTAATAAGCGTACAAGTATTAAAGGTCATGGTACTATTTAGGCCTAACTAAAGAAAATTTGAGGGCCCTAACGTAGCTAAAGATACATTTGTCAACCTTTTTTTTTTTGGATGGAGGTTGTTTTATTCATTTCGGTGGGCCAAATGGAACCACGTCTGACCCGCGGGCCGTATTTTGGGCATTATTGGTGTAGAAGAATTCCGATAGCACTAA
Source organism: Biomphalaria straminea (assembly GCA_021533235.1). Classification (NCBI taxonomy): domain Eukaryota; kingdom Metazoa; phylum Mollusca; class Gastropoda; family Planorbidae; genus Biomphalaria; species Biomphalaria straminea. The sequence goes on from JADKLZ010003886.1 coordinate 10,452,766, forward strand.
AAGGAGAAGTCAGAGCCGAATTAAACTCACTAGTTCAACGAGGAATTCTGGAGAGAATTATTGAGCTCACGGAGTAGGTTAGCCAACTGGCAGTAGAGAAATCAGATGGCAGAATCAGAATCTGCATTGATCCTCAACCATTGAACAAGGCACTAATGAGAGAGCATTACAACCTAACAACACTAGACGACATTTTGGCTGAAATGGGTAACGCCAAGATATTTAGCAAAGTCGACATTCAGGAAGCTTTTTGGCATATCAAGCTAGACCCGGACGCATCAGGTCTCACTGCAATGGCGACTCCATTTGGTAGGTACTAATGGAATCAGCTATTTTGGTCTCAAAGTAAGCTCGGGAGTGTTTCAAAGACATTTGAATGATGCCTTGGAGGAACTAACAGGATGTTTTAATGTGGTTGATGATATAATGGTAATTGGAAAGGGGGACACAGTGGAAGGGGCTCACAAAAATCATGAGGAAAACCTTTCAAAATAGCTCAATAGACTGAAGGAAAAGAACATCAGACTAAATGAAAAGAAATCAGTATTCAGAAAGTCAGAAATTGTGTTTTTGGGGCACTTTTTTCCCAGTCAGGAATAAAACCAGACCCAAACAAGGTGAGAGCCATAACAAATCTAAAAAACCCCTGAAGACATTACATTGGTTCAGAGATTTTGTGGAATGATACAATATCTGTCTAGATTCATCCCAGGTCTCTCAGCAGACCTAAAGCCAATAGCAGAACTAAATAAGAAGCACAAATTATTTGTGTGGTCGAATGACTGTGAGAAAGCATTTAATAGTGTGAAACAAAAGATATCCAATCATGGAATCTTAAGTTATTTCGACCCGGAAAAGAAAGTAACTATCCAGGCGGACAGCAGTCAAAATGGCCTAGGAGCTGTACTACAAGATGACAAACCAATAGCGTACACATCCAGGTCACTCACAGAGCCTCAGAAAAAGTGTGCTCAAATCAAAAAAAGAACTTTTTAGCACTAGAAAAATTTGACCAGTACACACACGGGAGGGGTGGGTATTATCAAGGGGAGTTAATTACTCAGCTCATGCATCAACTTATGGGGGCAGCCCACTTATGTTAGTATCAATGTTGAGTGTAGTGATAGGGGCTAAGGTTATGGCATGACTAAAAAGGATACATAATGAAGATTATTAATGAAAGTATTAAGCGATGAGGACATTAAATGTGAAATAATGTCATATCTGACCTTTGTCACTCTCCTATACATGTGCTTGATATGCCTTTTGGTTGCTATTGTATGAGTATGTACAGAGACAACTTGTCTGCTGTTTATTTTACAGTTTGTCAACATTTTTTTGGTCAAAAACAGGGAAAATATCTTTAATAAATTCAACTTTATTATCTGATATCTAATGTTTACTAGGCTGTGAAGACCAAGAATATATTTATACAAGGACAAAACTCTAAATTCATCAATGCTGAAATCATTATTGGTTCTGTTGATGATAGTGATGGTAACAAATTGAATTTATCAAGTCCTAAGGTCATCCATGAAACAGGAGAAAGTAACTGTAGCATGTCAGAAGCTTTGGAAACAATAAATCCTCAATTCATTGATGGTGATGCTTCTCAAATGTTTTATCACCAATTTGAATACACGTATGTTATTGGGTTTAAACCTATTTTTTAAACTCAAATGACATCTAAACTAACTACCTAAAGTATTTACTAATGTTATATTATCTTTTTAGAAAAGTAGATGACATTTAAAGAGTGAATTTCAAAATCAAACATATAATAGGCCTATAACTAAAAAAACTTTTTTTATTCAGAAATTTATTTTCTTAAAAATTGAATATCATATTATTGTTTTTCTTTACAGACAAGCTCATTTGTTCTTCTGCTTGAAATTGCGCCCTTTCAACCCTTTGCTTGCTTACACCTTGTATTTAAGAATGGACATTGAGCCAACTGATATAGTCTATGACAAGAAGTTAGTTAAGTTAGACTAGTTTGTATTTAATGATGAACATTGAACCAACTGATATAATCTATGACAAGAAGTTAGTTAAGTTAGAATAGTGTGCTAATCTAAATAGAGATGAAAAAAAAACTAGCTAAACATTCAATAAAGCAACTTTTCTTTTTTTTTCTTACTTTTACTTTCTGTTTTTCTTTGATTAGATTGCTTTTGGCAAACTGTATTTTTTTAATTAGGTTTTTTTTTCCATTATAAATAGCAAGCTGAAAATGTTTATTTTTTCTGTTTTGTTTTCTAGAAAGCAGTTGACCAGTAATATGTTCCAACCTTGTGAAGAAATTTGTTTTCCACCAAATACATTTTCAAGAGTTGGGACTGTTTATGCTGGACTAAAACCTTCTTTAAGTATGTCTTTACCTTGAGCTTAAAAGTAAATTTCATTCATCTGTTTTAATGACTTCAAAAATTTCACGCAATATTTTTTTTTCTAGATGAAACAGCCCTTAGGATAAGTACAAATATTCAAAAGAGATCAGGTAATTGTTTATAGTGTTTGATTAAGATAACAAATTTATTGCTATTCTATTTCCGTGCGTATTGAACTAATGTCTATTTTGAACAGATTCTTACAATTTAAATGATGCATATTTATTTGGTGTGACAACATCTGCATGTTTCTCATGGAATGATACAATCAAAGACTGGCAGACTGATAAGTGTAAGGTAATTCAACTAGATAGTATGGATAGCTTTACACATGTATGCTCAGGTCATTGCTCTTTTAACAAATAAAAGCAGTAAAAAAGAAAATCAATGTACTGTATTCTAATACAGCTTATGAATAGGTAGCTCATACTAGAAAAAAATCCACTTTATATTCTTTGCTTCTTTTTCCATTTTAATTTTGTTCTTGTCTGGACCTAGACTGCACTGTTTATGAATCATATAATACAACAAAGTAAAATCCTTAGTGTCAGTTTCAAAGGAACTTCAAATGTCTTTGTTCAAAATACTTAAATGTTCAAATAGTTATTTAATTTAAAATTTTACTGATGAGTTTTTAATTATTTTTAAAATTCACCTTCACCTATGCCTTAGTTTGTTGGACCGTTGGGGCTCCACACAAGATCTGATGACTGTCTTTCTCTATTTTCCATTTTTTAGTTATATAATATTAAAATGAGCACTATTATTTACTTTATGGTGGAAATAATACCTACCTTTACACATTGACAACTATTTAACTTCAATCATTTGAACATTTCCAGCTGACTAAAGAAAAAGGCAATGTGGTGTGCACCTGTGGAGATGGAAAAGAAATAATTAGTGCAGTCTCTTTTAATTTTGAACCCAATACAATTCACTTTGGTACTGTCTTCAGCAAGTTTGACATTCAAGCTCAAGGCATAGTCTTTGGTGTACTGATCACTTTGTATGTAATGTTTACCCTAATAGGATTTTGGGCTCACTACATGGATAAAAAAGGAATGCTACAGGTAATTAGCTACTAATTATAGTACACTGTAGCATTGGTTACAAGTGGACAGCTATGCATGGCAGCGCTTCCATATAGTCAGAAAAAAATACAGCTTGCCAAAAGCAATCTTTTTTTGTTGTTGTACTCAGAAAATGATGTTGTAACAGAGCTGTCTCCCTTGAATATAGCTAATAATTGAATTTGAAGGGAGATTATCAGGTAGGAATTTTCATACTTCCTTTTGACTTAAAAGAAAACACTTTTAAAAAATCTGTTGAAATTTTTTAAAATTCTTGAATTAAACTTCTTCTATTGTGATTAGAATTCAACAACCTCATAGCTTTTAGCCAACTGCTCTTTATTTGTGTAGGTATCATTTGAAAAATAACATTTAAGTAGCACATTTTTTGTCTTCATAAATAAAAAAAAAATTACTTTCCAATTATATAATAATGACAACTGTTTGTGAGTGAAAAAAAAAGTCTGGCATGATGTTTTTTTGAGGAGTCTGCTAAATTGCATTGAATAAATGCAATATTGTTTAAATTGTTATTTCTCATTTTATAACATTAAATAATTGAATCATTTTCAATTGACCTTTAACTATCCCTTTGCCCATTCTGAGTATTTAGTGAAACAGAAGCACTTAATGAGCATGATAGAATTGTGACTTAAAGCACAGCCACAAGAAACAGTACAGAATGTTACTTTTCTATCTTCTCATTTTGAAATGCATTATTTTTCCATTAGTCTCAATTTGTTGTAGATTTTTTTTTCAGTGTGAAACATATTTTTTTACCAATAATAAATAATGTCTTAATTTCAGCAATTATATTTTGTGGCTGGTTGTTCATTTAATATGGAAGATTGTTTGGGGGTAGAATTAGCATTTTATTGTCAGTCCTTTTGATCTTCTGAATCTCCAAATTTTTTAATTATATAATGAAAGTTCATATTATGGAAATATATATGATGTAATTACATTATCATAAATTTCCAACAAAATAAATGCAAATAGTTTTCCATAAATATTTGTAAAAAATCTCATTGATAAAATTAGTTAATGATTTTGCATCATTAATTATAATAAAAAAACAAAACTCTTTTTATTATTTTTCAAAAAATTCTTATACAGCAATGTTCTCAGAAAGTAAAAAAAAAATCTATTTAATAATTTCTAGAAACTATTTTTTTTTAAAACTTTATTCTTTCTAGTGGGGTGTGTTCCCATTGGCTGACAACTATTGTAATGACACATACTTCTACCTGATCACTGTCCACACTGGACTCAGAAGATCTGCTGGGACAAAGTCCAATGTTTACTTCTGTTTATCTGGACAAGACAATGAGTCTGGCATCAGAAAGTTATCAGATGGAATTAAAGAAGTGAGTCTTAACAGAAGAAAGTTTAAAAGTAAAAAAATTTTATTCTTGTCAAGTTATCTAAGTAATCTAAGTACTTAAAAGCAATCTTATTAATCTAAGTACTTTTAGTAATCTAATATATAAATACAAATTGTAAGAAGTCTGTATTTTTGTACAGATGTGTATTATTTTTAGAATTCTACATAGTATGTTAATAATGATTCAACTTGGCACATGCATCCATTGAGAGATTTTTCATCTCAATGCCTGAACTCTTGTTTTTGTAGCTTTGCCTACTTGCTTCTTTTTATTTTCTTTATTATTATTTGTCAGATGTAGTTGTTGCTTCTGTTATGTTTTTTTAAGTTTAGTATATTTACGCTTGGTGGGAAGCGTGGTCAAGAGGCTAAGTGCGGCTTGAGCTTGGCTACCTAGAAGGGGGCTCGAGGTTCGACACCCGACTCGGGCAGAGTTGTGTTTACTGAGCGCCCAAAGGCAGCACGGGAAACCCATTCCTAGATACCCCCTCCCCCCCCACCGGTCCACAAATGAGATTGGACCAAAGCGCTCTGAGCATGCTATAAGCATGAAAGTAGCGCTATTTAAAAGCTATAATAATAATAAAATAATAATAATAATGTAATAATATAAGAGACAAGGCCAACTCAACGAGACATATATTTATTTATAAGACATCACAAGTACACAAATAACAGCTTCATTACACTACAGTGTCTTTATTTCCACTTCCAGCCTTGGGCGTTACTCTCTTGTAAACATCTTGTTATAGTCCGTTCACTAGAGGTGCGCTAGCCAGACTTGAGGTGCGCTAGCCAGACTTGCGATGCGCAATAGCAAAGTCATAACAATAATAACAAAAAAACACATTATATTTTATATTTAAAATATGGAATTCATATATTTAAAAATGTATCTATGGTAGATAAATAAAAGCATAGTTTTTTTTATATTTTTAGGGTTTCCCATCTGGCAGTGTGTGCCATTTTGTGATGGCTTGTGAAGAATGTTTAGGAGATCTACAATGCATAAAAATCTGGCATGATAACTCTGGTAAAGGTAGTGAGGCTACATGGTATTTGGATCAAATTGATATTGTGGACTTACAGACTGCTAAAAGGTAAGTTGGAAGAATGACAAAATATTTTCAAATGTTTTTCAAAACTCATAAAATGGTAAAAAAAATAATAAATAAGATGTTGCATCTTAGACTTCTGGGTTGTGTGAATAACTGATGTGGAATTGGATATAAGCACTGCCTTACCAATAAATCCTTCCAATTATTTTATGTGTCTCAAATAGCCTTTGATGATAAGTCCAACTCCTGGCCTTTTGATTTTGGCTTAATTAAACAGACAAGATATGGATCAAAGGCAATTATCTGGCACATAAACCATAAAGCTTCAGACAGGAGGGGCTGGTTAATCTTTGTTACTACCCACCTATTAGAACGAAAACTGAATTCAAATTTCTTCCTTTTTGGCTGAACCCAATTAAAGCAAAGGCTTTGAGAATCTACATTGATGAAAAATCATGAGTCTGTGACCCTTAGCATATTCTAGCAGACCCTGCAATACTGCTGACCCAAACTGTATCAGCTTGCAATACTGCTGAACCAAACTGTATCAGCTTGCAATACTGCTGACCCAAACTGTATCAGCTTGCAATACTGCTGAACCAAATTGTATCAGCTTGCAATACTGCTGAACCAAACTGTATCAGCTTTGCTACTCTTGTGGAACTAAGAGCTTGTAACAAGGGAGTGAAATGGTGTTTGGGCAACAAACTATGAGTTATAGTCATCATACAACTGAAGGAGGCCAATGAATGTGTTTAAAAAAACATAAATATTCTGTTTCTATTAGTTTACATATCTATCAAAACATAACTATACTGATAAGAATTATTTAAAAATTATTTAAAGAAAAACTTATTGATAGCAGAAAAAAAGCCATTCTTAGAAAATGAAGGGAAACATTGTTCATACTAAAGGCTTACTTCTATTTCTCCATCTTGCAGCTATTTTTTTGTCTGCGGAGAATGGCTGTCACCAGAATATTCATTAGAAACAACCATAGCTGCTACTTGTGTGGATGAACTGGAAACATTGAAGAATCTATTTTTTACTAATACAAAACAGCATCTCACAGACGACCATATATGGCTATCTGTTTTCATTAGACCACAGAATAGCCGGTTTAGGTATACTTTTGATTACTGGGAATACTTTTTTTTTTCTTTTTACTTTATTCATAAAAGCTAGAAAATAAATTGCTTTTAAGGTTAAAAAAATATAAATGATTAATTATTTTTTTTTTTTTAATTAAATTTTTGCATAAAAATAACTAATTAGTTTGTATTTAAAAACAAATCTAAAAAAAATTTACATTTTCTTCACAGTCGAGTTGAAAGATCTCTGTGTTGCCTTGCATTCCTTTTTCTTGCTATGATAACTAGTGCTATGTTTTATACTGGAGTTCCAGATGCTAGCAGGAAACAGCCAAAAGTAGATTTTGAAATAGGACCCTTAAGATTAGGATACCAGCAGGTATTTTTGTTTTTAACTAATTTAAAAGTAATTCAAAGATTATGATATATTGGTAAAGAACTATATTTTTATGGTTTATAAATTTGATTGATTAAAATGTTTTGTAAGAAAAAAAGTGCAACTCTCTTCTTTCATCATTGTAGTGTTTTAAGGGATATAAATGTTAGAAAGCATCCAACCTTCTCCTAACCTATTACAAATGTCAGATACACATTTATTTCACTGAACTGGAATAAGGGACTAAAATCTCATTCCTTACCAGGATTGGACCTCATTCGAAGACTAAAATGTCCTTCAACTGTATTGTATGGTTTTTGTCATTTTTTTTAAATTGCATAATTTTTACATTATGTTTTTTTTGTTATAATTACAGATGTACAACTCCTTTCTCTCTGCATTGATAACAGCCATCCCAATGCTGATAATAATGATGATATTTAGAAAATCCAGAACTAAATCAGATCCACCTGTGGCAGGTTGTTTAGGAAAAAACAAAGTTACAGAAAGTAAACAGAGTCACATCGAAGGTTCATTCTATTTTCACCATCACCTTAAGGCACATCATATTTTGATTTTAAAGAAAAATCTTAAATCATTTGTCATCTTTTTGTTGGGGGGCTGAAGGCTTTGCACTGCAGTTTTATGCCTCTTCATGTGGCTGGTGAGACACCAAGCAAGCTACTTAACTCCTTACATATGGCATTTGGCTGTCTTCTATCCATTAGTAGCAAATGCTTGAAGAGTATCAAACATGAGTTCATGTTTAAAAGACCCATCACTTACTGTGATCTTACTTACAATGCTTTATAAATGTAGAAGTACACAAGTTGTAGGCCAATCTTTTCTTTTTACTAAAATTATAAAGTAGGCTTTGACTTTTCTTTTAGAAATTAAATAACTTAAAAGTGAATGACAAAAAATTTCTTTCTAGTTGTGCATGTGAATCAGTGACTTAAACTTGCTGAGTCATTTGTTTTCCTGGTTGATTCAGGCAACCCATTTTATGCACTAATGGTACTAGGGCAGAAGGTACTCTTGTACACATTTGCCCTAGCATGAAGAATAAGAAATATGTCTAGTATTGAAACAAACAAAAATACTTTAATAAGAAATTTTTGTAAAATTTTAAAGTCATGGAATAAATATATATAAATACAAATAATAATAATCTTGCTGTATAAAAGTCATACAAGAAATATGAAACTGGTTGAAGTTAAAATCTCTTTTACAAATGTATTTTTTTTTTAATTTTACAGAAATTTCAAGTAAAGAGACTGGATCATTGACCAATGGGAAGAAAAAACATTGCCAATGTTCCTTGCCATGGATGGTTAAATTAGAAATACAGTTGGAAGCAATGGACAAAATATTATTAATAAAATCAAGTAAGTTATGAAAAAAAAGTAAAAAACATATATATTTTATTTTATAATATTTATTAGATTATTAAAATTTATAGATATGGATCTAAAAAAAATTTTTAATCTATGATGAGATTTTTATATCAGACACATTGCAAACATTAATTCTCACTAGCATAAATACAGTATAAATGCAATGTTGATACTACCAGTTCATAGATTTTTAAAAAAATAAATAATCATCTTGTGAGGTAGTCATGAAAAAAATAAGTCTGTTAGCAAATTATCACTTTAAAAAACAACTCATTTTATATTTGGTCTGAAAATATATTTATACATTTTTACTAGGGCTGATGAAGTAGATCGGTCATTACAATAATAAAATGTCTCTAACAGCTTTGAATTTGTTTAAAAATCTTTAAGTTAATGTTTTTTCTGTCCAAAAAATGTTCAATTTTTTAAAATGCAATTTAAGGTTCTGAAGATCTGAAAGGCACATGGCCCCAACCATTTCGTTACTTGGCCTGGGTTATAGTAGTTCTGACTGTGGTAGTCTGTAGTTTCTTTGTGATACTATACAGTATGGAGTGGGGACAGGATGTAACCAAAGAATGGCTGACTACTTTCATTTTAGCTTTTTTACAGTCTCTCTTTGTGCTGGATCCTTTTAAGGTATAAGCTAAATATTTGTTTTACTTACATGTAATATTACTTGGATGTTACTTAAATTTAAGAAAGTTTTAATCACACTTACAATATTAAAGAAATACAACTCTAGAAATGCATTTTATTTTTACTTTCAAAAGAAACTAAGTAAACTAAACAGGTTTATTTGTGTACTTGTCAAATTTCTTTATATTATTTTTTGTATAGTACTGTAAAAATATAATTTTAGTTATTTATTATTGAATTCTGCTTGTGCTTTATATAAACTTAAGATGTGTAAAAGTAACTATTTTTCAAATTTATTCATAGAATTGCATACTGCATAGTCCAGTGTTAAAAAGTAGGCTACATAAAAATTGTGACAAATATGCAAGTCACAGGCGGGTCTGCATAGCCATATAAAATCTTAGAACACAAAGACAATGCAGTGAAATTAATTTTTTATTTTGCTATGAGCTGTAGCTATCTTAAAGTTGAATTTTCTAGAATAAAATGTGTTTTTTTTTTTTTTTAGGTTTTAGTTATTTCAGTCATTCTTGCTTTGTTGGTGAAAAAAGTGAAACAGAGGAATTTGCATGAGTTAGATTTATCACTCATTTCTGAAGTTAACAAGGAGTATGGATTGAAAGAAAGTAAGTGTTTGAGTTGATTATGTCTAATCATTTTCTCATTGTTTTGTTTGTGTACTATTATTAGAATAAATAAATTTAACTAAAGAGAATTAATCATCGCCTAAATATTCTATTTCCATTCATTTTTAGATCGTGACATCTCCTCTAATTTGATGGTCCAATCAGCTCCATTGTCACACTCAGACTTGAAGGTGGCGACCCTGAGACGTAAAATTTATGTGATGATAAAAAACACCTTGACAGAGTTCCTTATTCATGCAATTTATCTGTTAATAGTCAGCAGTCTATGCTATACTAATCACAGCACTAATGCTTATCATATGTATAAAGTTATTAACGACCAACTCATTACAGATACTACAGCTGGTTTTATGAATGTAATCAAATAATCACTGCTTAATTTTCTTATACACTTTATGCATAGTATATTAAATATATAATATATAGTAAATTAAAATATTTTAATCACTGAGTCTTGATATTCTCATTAATTTTAAAACAAATTCAAAATCTAACAAGAAAATTCTAATCTTTAAAATGGTTTACTTAATAAAGTAGGTCTAGTTAACATTTATAAAAACAACATTGTAATATTTTGCTTCCTTTTTTCTTAGATTAAGTCAAGTGGAGAATATTTTGAATGGCTTACAGAAAGTCTAACACCATGGCTACTTCCAGAGTTGAATAGAAATCTTGATGAAAGTAATAAAGATAAACATTTATATACAGAAGTGAATGATATATATCTTATGGGAGCAGCGAGAATGAGACAATTACGTATTCAAAAAGGTTTGATGGTATCGTTTGTTCATTGTTGTTTTTTTCTTCAAATTTTTTATTGGCCTAATTTTTGTCTGTAAAAATTAATTAGTTGTTTTTTTTTAAAAGAGTTATTTCTAGTTTTATGTTGTCTCTATTCAGTGAAATGTTCATTGTTAGACCAAGAACTCAAAGTCTGTTAATTCCTAGTTACAGTTCTGGTGTTGAAGAAACTGATAGTTTCTGTTTGGGATGGAAGCCAAAACCTTGTTCTAAGTTGGAGACTTTTAAAATGTTGTCCAGTAAAGCTTGGACTTACAAATCACCACAAGAAATTTGGGGGCTTCCTATCGATGGGTCATATAGTGCTTACAGTGGAGGAGGATATGTGTCAAATTTACTTGTTAATGCCAAGGTGAGATGAACTTTTCTTTTTTTTTTAATATGTATAGACCATTTGACATTCTTTTTTCTTATATGACTGTGTCCAAAAGTTCCACTGGTAAGGAAATGTTGTTTCATTTTAGCTTGCACAAACAAACATGTTGCTTAGAATTGTTAATTACTTCTTTGTTTGGTTATAGTCTCACATAAAAGTAGACCTACGCATATAAAATGGAAACAGTAATGCCAGTATTTTGATTTAGTTTATTAAATGCAATTTATAGATTAAGTAAAAAATCTATGTCCATCATGCAGTTGTCTTTACAATCTATATCTGTAAGTTAACATACAAAAATACTCAGGAATGAATCAATTAAAGGCGTTTGCACTTCTGTATGTGCATAGATACGACATTTCATTCATATTATAATGTTCTGATTGGTAGGAACATAGAAACTGATTGTTGTAATAACAATTGATGTCCAGTGGTGTTTTCTTTAACAGAACATTAATAGTTTATTTTATTAAGATAGAACATAAAAAAAATTAAAGGTAAAATAATGATGATAATCAATTCTAGTAGTAATCAACATAAAAAAAAACGACACAAAAATGTCTACTTGAATAGACAGGCTAAAACAAAACTTGAAGCTTTTTACTCAATCATCCAGAACTTGTCTTTGGTGATGAAGTCAATCTAGAACCTATAAGCCTACATGCTTCACATCTTAGGACATACAGATTTTCTTGTTTTCACTACACATTAACAGTTAACATTCAGGGATTCTAACTACACAGACACTGGTCCTCAAGATAATAAATAGTGCACAAACAATATAGTCTTATTTTATATTTCTTCTAAAATACAATGAACAAGATCTTTTGAAACAATCACAGTTAACTTACCCACTAAAAGTGGATAGATTAACAACATAGAATGACTAGAAATCATTAACATTATAAGACCAACATAAGTCAACACTATGGTCACCTGTTACCTGATTTCTATGTGTTACCTACACATTGGTCATTCTCACAAATCAAAATATTGAGGAGTCATTCACAACAAATGTCAATCGGAGCCATTCAAACAAAAAAATCACAATAAAGATACTAAAACAATAAGTATAAAGATACTGAAACTTGATGTATGATAATGTGGACAACATGGAGATAATACTAATTATTACCTGGAGCAACTGTCTTCTTCTGAAGTCGATTGGAAAACTATAACAAAAACTGACATAGATTTTAAAACTAAAATAATGCTTCCACAGAAGAAAGGTGCAGACTGCGAAATAAAAAAGAAAAATAGATCCTGGTCATCCTCCTTAGAACTCATAAAAAAAAACAGTGCTTTTAATATGCAGTTATATCAAATCATTTCTTAGCGATTTGAGTTCAGAAACTAGTTGCACAATGAATTAATTTACACATTTGTTGATTTGTATAGAAATGTATCACAGCAGTTATAGATTGGTTATTATATGACCCAACACACATTACTATAACTGTCCTAATAAAAATACTGGTTAGTGAAATTAGTTTGTCACAAGCTTTAGGCTTTAGAAAAATATTCTTTTAATTTTAAATCATTAATTATAATTTGTTATAAACAGTTGACACTGGCTCTTATAAAAGAATTAAAAGAACAAGCTTGGATAGATCAACAAACTAGAGCTGTGTTCTTAGAGTTTACAGTGTACTGTCCTAACATCAACCACTTTGCTGTTGTTATTCTTTTAGCAGAGTTCACAGAAATAGGACAAATTGTTCCTTTTGTTAAGTAAGTGGACATCCATTATTCTCAAATTCATTTGCAAATTTATCCTATAAACTAACACAGAAGGCAAGCAGTATAAACAATGTCATATTACTCATAGAGAAACTGCAACAAAAAAATAATAAAAAAATAATTTTAAAAAAAGACGATCTAGATTAATTCTAACACTTGATGAGTTCTTCCACTTTGTTTTTTAAACAGCTTATCAATTGTAACATATGTTAATAATTCTTTTTTCTATATGTTGTACTTTTGTTTGTTTTCAGTGTGTATCCATTCACTGTCCACAATCCTCCTGGTCAACTTGGAACTTACATCCAACTGTGTCAAATCACTGGGATAGTCTTAACAATACTTGGTGTCATGTATGTTGTTTTCATAGTTGGCAAGAAAAAATTTTCTGCTTTTAAAGATGTTTGGTTTCTACTGGATATGTCTGCTGTCATCTTAGCATTGTGTGCTGTCATTATGTTCTTGTAAGTAGCAGAAAAACTTATCTTTTTTTTGGCATACATTTATAAGCAACATAAATAGTTTAACATGACCTTAATACAAAATATAGTTATTTTTAATGAATTATTATAAATAGTTAAACATGACCTAAACATAAAATATAGTGAAATAATATGATTAATTATTAAAACTGATTAGAATATTGAACACCTACAATCCACATTTTAAAATGCTGGCCTCTTGAATCAGTTGATAATTTGAGTCACTTTGTTTTCTTTATTATAAATGTTAATAAATTAAATTAGAAAATGATTTTGTAGACTTTGGCATAATGGGAAAAAAATGTTACAATTAATATTTTGAATTTTAAAAATGTGATGTCTTCTATGTGAAGCAATTCAGGACAGACTTTGTTAAGTTCAACAACAAAAGCAAGAAAACTGGATATAGGCACTCACTGAAATAGAATGTGTAGGACATAATTTTCATCTTTTTGAAGTTATGTCTATAATATATAAGATAAGAGAAAAAGGCAAGGCTAACACAGTTGATGACATTTATAAGCAATTAAAAATTCCACTCTATCCAGAAGAAATGAAGAAACTTTTAGTGAGTAGAATAAAGCAAACTTGGACAAGCTCTCATCCAAATTACAAGAAAGATGATACTTATGATAAACTATCCCAAATTGACCAACTTAAAATTTTTGGCCTAAGTACTGAACACAACATAAGCTCCAGAAGCTGAAAATTGGGACCAGTGAAATTGAAATGCTGATCATGTCCTTCAAATTAACATTCTCCATCAAAGGCCTGAACAAGATGCTGTCTCCTAACATGCCTATAAAACAAAACAATATGGTGAGCTGCACAGCACAGATAATTGAGAATGCAGAAGCTTTTAGTAATTTTCTTACATGCTAAAATATACAAATGTAAATATAATAATATTGTTTCTTGTATTTGTTTACCAATGGGTATCCTGCCAAAAGACAGCTGGAAATTGTTTAATATTTACTAGATATATGGTTTACAATTTTAATTTAATATAACAATCATATTTCATTCAGGCTACGACTCAGTTATACAAAATCTGCTTTGAAAAAGATGTCAGAAAACCGAAGAAACTTCATCAACTTTTACCAAATAGTTGTCTGGGACTCAGTGTACACTCTATGTCTGGCTTTTCTTGTTGCCATTGGTTACATGAGAATGTCTAAACTTGCCAGTTATTCAGATAGAACTATGAAAGTAAGATATCAATTGACATGGCCACATTTTAGTTTCATATGTTAGTTTTTATTTCTATTTAGTGATAAGTAAATAACAATAGCAAAAAAATTTTTGCTTTATCAGAAATGCGATATGTATGCACAAACTCAGGTTCATGATGATATTTCATATTTTGAAATAAGACAAAGGAAATAGCAGATTGTTTATAACAAGGTGTGAACAATGTTATGAACCAGTGCCTATATATACATAGTTTTGAGATACAAACACTGGCATTTTGTATACAAGTCTACAAAAGCAAATTAGGCAACAAGGTGTGCTATTGAAAGATACATACAAAAAGAATTTTAAAAAGAGTTTAAAAATGGAAAAAAGTATTAACTTTTACTTTTGATATGTTGGCTTTAAAGACATATTTGGTTGAAATTGTGACTGCTGCAGTTTCTGCAAATATGACAATAGGTTATCTGATCTATTAACATAAGTTATAACAGGCTAAATTTATGTATTTTCGGCCACCACAAATGGGAGAATTAGTAATGAATGAGTTTGGTTGTTCAATGTACTTATAAATATATAAATAATAATATTTTTTTAGAAAATGTCTACTAACTGTTAATCAAATAAATTTTATTTTGACTTTCTAGGTGTTTAGCGTCCTGTCCAATGCAGTGAAAATATTCCCAAGTTTCTTTCTCTTCAATGTTATAGTTTTATTTGGCTTTATAGCTACAGGATGTGCTCTGTTTGGAAGAACAAGTTATTATTTTAAAGACATTTGGACCACTGCGGAGACACTTTTCACTGGTTTACTTGGCCGATCAAGTTTTAGAGTAACTATTTTTTTTAATAGCCTACTGAAAAATCAAAAAGTTTGTTCATATTTGAACTACATAAGCAAACCTATGTTTGAGAAGCACTCTTCATCACAGTTTTTGCATGTAAATGTTTCCAATTTATAAGTACCCCATGTAGTAGTTTTCCTTTCTTCTGTCATTCTGTTTTCATGCTACCTGATCCTGGATATCCTCCCTATAGCCTCCTTAAAGCATCATCAGACCTTACCAACTCTGTTTATGCATGGGAGGTAATGCAGGAATGTAATTATCAGTTTTAGTCATTTCCCTTCACTTACATTAAGCTAGACTGAAAAGTATTCTCTTTGGTCAACTGTGGATATAGCTTCATTTTTTCAAAGAATTAAAGACACTGGTGAGAGCAACAATGCACATACAATTTCACCCTGCTCTAGACTATAAAGAGTCCCAGGGCTGTCAAACTTTAATCTGCGGATTTTCATTAAAGGCAGATTCCAGTTTAGCAGAACAAAATCTTTTTTTAGTACTCAAACAAGACACTTTTGCTAAGTAACTAGATCTATTTTTATTGTATAGAGAGGTAATTTAGAATCCATCCATGCCAGTGGCACTACAGCCCATGGAGGGCCCAGGTCTGTTTAAGCACATCACTCTATTCTGTCCTGTGCTTTACGTCTCCCTGCTTAGACTTTTAGCTGCCATCAAGCCACTTGTGGTCTGTCAGTGGGGTGCCTGTCTTTTAGTTTTTACAGGAGAACAATCTTTGCTTCTCTGTTCTCTGGCATTCTTTCGAGGTGACCTGCCCAACGTAATCTGTTTCCTTTTATTTCCATCACTATAAAGGGGTCTTCATATAGCTGGTATATTTCTTGCTTGGTGTGAACCATCCATCTGGTTTCCTCATGTATGGCACAATACATTTTTCTGAGGATTTTTCTTACAAACATGCATTTATAGATGTTATCATATATTTATATTTTTCATGTATCTATACTATTTTGTCTTTTTTTTAGGATACCAATTTGCCCTATTCAGACCAGTGGATGACAATCCTTTACTTTTGTATGTTTGTGTTTATTGTTGTTATTTTTTTGACCAACTACTTCATTGCAATCCTCATGGACTTACTTGTCAGTGATGAAAGGACTCGCCAGAATATGGAATCCACCAAAATTTTTATTGTCTTGTGGGACTCATTTTTGAATTTGTTTGGGAGAAGAAGAGACCCGACAGATAGGTTACAGGATCTCATTCAGGATGGTAAGATATTAATCATTTAACAAACTAGATACAGAGTTAAGAAAAAATTAATTTTATTGATCCTTGAAAGTGAATAGGTAGTTCCATTGTGCTTGTTTTTAGCCTTCATATGTCATTGATAATTATGGGCTACAGTCAAGAAGTGGTTATTATCTGTTGTAACTATTAAATTTAGCTGTTTTTTTTTATTATGGTCACAACATGCATAAATTTTAAATACTTTTTACCCTAAATACATACTAACTAAAATTGTTCACAGATATGTTGGACGATGAAGAGAAATCAACTGACATACAAGACATAATGGTCAAATTCGAGAGAAAATTTCAAAGGTACGTAATAATTATGAATAGAAGCAAGCAACCAATTTTACTTGACTGAAAAAATTGGCTTTAAAATATTTATAACTTTAAGCTATGTTTATGTTTAGAAATATGTAAGTATATGTCATTCTCTAATTACATTTTTTTTAAATTATCCAATTAGATTAATCAATGGACTCACCACAGATATCAATCCTTATTTAAGAACAAAGGAAAACTTTTCTGCCCTGAATGAATCCTTGACCAGGGGTATTTTTAAGTGACTTTGAAAGGATAGAATGATATCAAAAGTTAGGGATGATTGGCTTATTTTGTTTGTCATTTGTTAGAATAGACTTTGTTTGGCAAGCTTAAAGGAGAACAGTGTAAAAAGAGTTCCCTCAGAAACTTTTTTTTTTAAACCACACCAGTCACCAGGCTGCCTTAACTGGCGTAGAGGAGAGCTTCCGGCAGCTTTTGTTCAAGATAGCTGGAGATCTCTTAGGCCAAGATACACTTCTGAGATCAAAAGGAAACTTAATGTTGATAACAGATGTGAATGATGAAAAGAGAACTTAAATCAATCATCAGCAGACTTTAAGACAAATTTTAAATTATATAGTACAATTTTTTTTTTTTTAAAGTCTATTTTGTAATATTTTTTTATATATTTATGTTATATTAAGAAGTTTTTATACATCCTTTTTTTATGTGCTCATGTGTAGTGTGGAAATAAGATATTTTTGTTAAATAGACATAGCACTATACCAGAAAGTTTTTGTTAAATATATATAGCACTCAGGGCCGGCCCTAGCCATTGCGGGGCCCTATGTGAAACTGATTGCGCGGGGCCTATAGTCTGGGTGGGAATAAGGATAATAAATGAAAATTAAGATTTTGTATTCGGCTTTCCTTTTTTTTTTCATTCTTTTCTAAGTACAAAATTGTGATCAAGGTACGAATCTTGCAACCTATGGCATATTTATATGCTAGTGACTATAAAAGTAAATAAGGTATGGGAACTTCCTGTTAAGGTGAAAATTTGCCCAATCATTCCATTTTATCACAGAAAGCAGACAATGTCTTTTTTCTTTTATCGCGCGTAGGATTGGTGTTTTCCGCAATGAATGACACCCACAAATGACAATTCTGCCTTTTTTTTACATATTTTAATACGTGCAGGACATTTTCAAGAATTTTTTGCAATTAATAATTACACATAGAATTAGCGTGGGGCCTATGAAAGTGCGGGGCCCACTGCGACCGCATAGGTTGCAGTGGCCTAAGACTGACCCTGATAGCACTATACCAGAAAGTTTTTGTTAAATAGACATAGCACTTTACCAGAAAGGTATCTGCAAAACAGTCTAATGTCTAGTTTTTTTTTTAGTATAAAACTATATTTCTACATAAACTATCTTTCAAACCAAAAAAAACTGAGTAATTATGAAGGTAACATAATTTTAAAGTAGACTATTTCAGAACTAATTCACAGAATGAAAGATAGTAGAGATGATATGTAAATGAAATCTAAGAGAAAGCTTATATATCAACATATTTTCTCCCAGACTAGAAAGAAATCATAAATGTGTTACTGTCTTATAAAATTGTTCAGGTCTTTTGACAGTCTGTTCAGTTCTATATGGAGATCTTTTTGCTCTGAACTTTTCTTCGCAAATGTAAAAAAGTAAAGTTTCCTTTTCGGATCTTGCAACCTGTCGGGCAGATGATGTTAAGGTCAACGGTTGTTGTTTTTTTTTACCTATGTTTAACGAGCAGCTAGTCATGTGTCCAGCACAACAAACAACCGCCTTTACTTTCTCCAACTAAAGTCAGGTACCCATTAGAGTTGGCTGTACTCAGGGAGACTAAAAATCCCAAAATTCAAAACCATGTCTGCACCAGGATTCGAATCTAGGATTGGAAGCCAACCCCCCCCCCCCCCTTTCATAAATATATTTCGTTTTACTTGTGGATCTTTTTATTCTACTGTCTGGTTCAAATCTTGTTCACTTTATTCACCCTCTTCCCATTGTCATATCAAGTGGAAACTTTGCACAGTTATTCATTGTTGTAGACAATACATGAATCAAAGAATTAATCAATTAGATCATTAATGAACTTTGTTTTTATAGAGTATTAAGATATGGCAGTAATTGTGTACTTCTTTCCACTATATTAGCTTCGTTTTTAATTATTATTTTTTAATTTGCTTGTATAATTTTATTTATTGTATAAGTTTACATATGAGTAACTTTATTGAATTCCATATTTCAAAATAAATCTATTGTGATATGTGAAGAATATTACTCATACAAATATATTTATAAAAGCCAATTTAACATTTGATTAATTATTATGAGTGCTTTAATTACTTCTAAAGTCTATACCCTCATCAATTTTAAACACTTTAATATAAAAAAAAACATCTTATTTGTCATTTCATTTTTGTAAACACTTGTAATATTTAATATCCAGCATCTGCACACAAACACATATAGAATGTAGCAGAATAAACTATATCACAAAAACACTTCATCATAAAGACACGAAGGACAGAACGCGAATTTTAAAGTTTTATTGATCTTAAAGGACTATGCTCTTTTTTTGAGAACGGGATGGCGAAAGTGGATGTTAGTTTGGTACGTGGTCGATGGCGGATGTTAGTTTGGTACCTGGCGATGGTGGATGTTAGTTT
>JADKLZ010003886.1:10497251-10525889 GCA_021533235.1 Biomphalaria straminea
GACCTCCCCCCTGTCACAAAGTGTCACAGATTCTCAGACCTCCCCCCCCCCACTTTCTGCGTCACCTCACACAATAAAAAAACATTATTGATTTCAAATTATTTATTTCTCATCAATTTTTCCCCATATAGGTTTCATGTGCTCATCGATAGTATACACGGGAAGATTTTCTTCTTCTGCTTGAGGAGCTGACTCGAAAATTAAATTATCCTAAATGAGATTATCATCTATCCATTCCACACTCTCCTCACCTGCGTTTCCCAAAACTACAAAAATTTCGTTGTCTTTTTTTTTTGTTGAAAAATTGAATTTTAAATTTGTGACGTTACAAAATCTCTACACCCCCACTTCCCCTTTGTCACAAAGTGTCACATTTTCTCAAACCCCCTCCCCCCTAGAGCATGACGTCATTTACGAACGGCCCCCCTAAAACAAACCTTCTGATGTGCTCCAATGTAAATATTTGCATGACAACTTGCTTTAAAACATTGTTTTGTTTTGCGAAATGTTTTGCATATGTCGGATGTTTCTTCGGGTCTTTATCACATAGCCCAAATCTCTCTCACGGTACAAACATTTATATTGAACATTTAACTCATGATATTCTACCTTATATCTCAGTGGACCTCATTCACCAATCGTAAACAAACAACATTGAGTCACCGTCTTCTCTGTCTCATCTTTACAAATGATGTGACGAGATGTGTCGTGTGTTAATTTTGGGCTTGTCATTGGGTCTAGGGGAAACTTTTATTATTTTATCCCGCCAACATATATAAGATTTGAACAGGCACACCGCAACTAACAGTAAGAACAGACCAATGTGATAAGTTAAAAATGATTTAATAACACAGTAGTTTACAGTAAATAGATGAATAAGAAAAAGTATAATTGGATTATTAATATTAAAATGGGTACATTGAAATTTGAACTAATTGATCATCATGGATTGCAGAGATGGATGCAGAGAAGAATGTCCCTATGTCTATTAAACTTATATGCTTAGCTGCTATCCCTGGGTCGTCTTCTGGCGGTCGTAGGACTGGCACTCAGAAGGATTAGTCCTCCGGCTCTGTCTTTGACGTCGGCTCGGGAGGTCTTCTATGCTATAGGCTAGCTGGCTCTAGTGTGAGGCCGCTGCCTGTTTAGCAGTAGAGAGGGTAGGTGCAGCAGACTAAGTCGTGCCTCTTAGCTGGTAGATAGACGCATCGACTCACACCAGTGTTCACTGTAGATAGGGTAGCTCTATGCAGTGGACAGTAGCAATAGGGCAATGGACAGCTTGAGCCGGGTACTGGGCAGATGATACTGGCTAGTAGGCGCTGTTGACATTGGACAATGCTCTGAAGCCAAGGATAGTAGGCAGTGCCTATTTGCTGACAGGTGAGTAATAGGGGGGGGGGGTCTGGTGTGGTCGACTATCGTTATAACTTGGTGAGGAGTTCTTGTAGATGCAGGTAGCTGGTACTGGTTACATGTACAGCTACTCAAACACCAGTTACAGCAACCAGGCTGTGGATAAGACAGACAATTAGGGACTTCCTAAAGGCATTGAGCGGGGACTCCTATATGCCTTGCAATCATTCAGATGCAGGCATTGGTGTCAGCCCCAATAAAGTATTTAAGACTATTGGATATATAATCCTAAAGCATGTATATAACTCAATAACAAACAATATATATATATATATATATACATATAAGATTATTACAATAAACGTGTTACCAAAATATAAGATGATATTGGTCTAAATTCATTCATTGAATTTGATTATTGAGTTCAGTTATGGTGAAATACGGGAGTGAACATATTACACTGAAGAGTAAGATAAAAATAGAACTAGGGATAAAACTATAATAATAAGGGTTCAATATGATTAATCAAAATCATATTCATCCAAGGAACCATAAGTTCACAAGGGGGTGAGAAATAATAATATATATGAGAGGTAGAATAGGAATGTAAAATAATTAATTTCACATTCGCTCTGTAAGTTTAGAGCAAGGGGTCTAAGCGATTAGACAGACACTTAGATTCATGAAAAGTTATAGTTCACATTAAATCCTAAGGCTTGGGTATGGGCAAATGAAATAAATCATACACAAAAAGGGGCGGATAACTGCGGTTACAAAAGCAGTCAACCGTAGTAGCATTTATGATACCACATGAAGATGTAGCATCGATATAAAATAATATAATGTACATACATAATAAAGTCATAATGTAATGACGGGGAATGTGGTTGAGTACACGCACATTCCTGTAAGATAAAATAAGTATTGTAAAGTGTTTAAACTTACCCGTTTGTCCCTAAAGAAACCTCACTAAATGAACACTCTAACGGAGGAGACTTCTGAATTTGAACTGTGCCAAACTTGTGAGATTTGGTCTCCCTTATATACCGAATGGAAACTAAACTATGCGCCTCTCTCACAGCTATCCTATATTTAAGTTGTCAGACTTCAAGTCTGATATATTGGCGTTGGCAATTATGTTGCAGTGCTATAGAATGGACTGATTCAATCAAGGAGTAAGGACTTTAAACAATTACGTTCAAGGGTGACACTGCGATGTCATTCTACGGATGAGGAAGGGGGAGACGAAGGAGGAACGTCGTGAATGCATGTCTTTTGTGTCGCGGCCACCTAGCGGTCAGATTCGCTAATCTTAGATCGGGGCGTATTCTTACCGGGAGAGGGGTCAACAGTCATTAAACTGAACTTCTTTGTGTGCGCGGGTCTTTCGTGTGTCAGTCTACCGTCCAGGGTCAATAATTAGTACCTGGCCCAGTCCGCGAGAAACTGGAGCAAGGGGAGATCAATCTCTTGGAGGTGGACATAAAATATTTTGTTAACTTTAAAAATAAATGTTTCCCACGATTTGGTGGAAAGAAATCTCGAATGAGCTTATATGCATGTTTTGATATCGTCACAAATGACGATCTCATTTTAATCAACAATGGTTATCACGTGACAGTTTTTTTTTCTGCTGTTTTATCAATATTATCACGTGACCTTTCGTTTCGGTAAGTAAGGTCCATTACCACAAAACCAATTTGTACATTACATTGTACTTCTATAAAATAAGAAACCATCTCAGAGATCCTCCGAACCACCCTACAGCAGCCATTAACTCTTTCTCTCCGTAATTATTTAACACATTCTGATGGAATCAACGTTGATATCGTCAGTTAGGAGAGAAAGAGTTAAGAGGTGCAGGTGAAATCTAATTATCACAGATAGATAAAAATTGTCTTTTTAACAGCTAGTGAATAAACTGTTTATGCTCAACACTAATAGAACCGGTGGGTCCTATAATACGTTAGACAAAATAATGCACGTCTTACTTAAGAGTTGGGTAAATGGACCTGTTGAAAGGTTGGACCTTATCTAGACTGTTTTCTCTGGGCTGTGGTGTCCGCATCAATATGCACTTCCTGTGAGACGCCTGGTGGAGAAATAAGAAAGTGAAAGTCAGGGGCGAGAACAAATAAACACAAAGTTACGGGGAATGATTATGTTGGTTTAATGATGGAGTTGATGGCTTTGATGAAAGGTAGGTTCCTGTGGTACCGGATAGGTGGGCGCTGCTGGGGAAGCTAGAACTCGTGTGTACTGATGACAATCGCCCCGCTCCTTGAGACTTGTTTCTTAACAGACTCTCACCACACTCTTCATGTGTAGAGAGCGAGTATGAGAGATATGATAAAGAATGAAAGTCTAGGATAAAGAAAGAGTTCGCAAGATTGGGAAGCTACTTTGTTTTACTCATTTGATTAGCATAAGACCTTGCGTTCTAAAGGGCTTCCAAACCTGGGATCCAGGGTTCGAATCCCGGTGACGACTGGGATTTTAAATTTAGGGATTTTTTGGGCGCCACTGTAATGTGTACCTGACTTTAGTTGGGAAAAGTAAAGACGGTTGGTCGTTGTGCTGACCACATGACACCCTTCTCATTAACCGTCAACCAAAAAAAAAAAAAAAAAAAACCAGGTGACCTTAAGTTGCCTTAACATGATTTGTCCTATAGGTTACAATGTCTGAAAAAGGGGAGGTGACTAGTTTATGGCGAATTTGATATGAAAGTTAAAAAAAGTATGGGAAATTGTGCAAGCAAGATTTTGTCCACGCTATTTTGACTGGGTACCACATTAATGCATAACATAGATAGCTTCAAAACTACAAAGTGGACCTATTATTATATGTTACATGCCATTTTTATAATTTTGATAAGTAATTATGCATTTCTTTTTACACTCCGAAGATGATGGGGGGGGGGGGGGCGCGGGTGTCACATATCTGTTTGAGACCCCTTGTTACATATGGAGATTTGAAATCACTTCACATAAGTCCGTGCCTTTTGCACGAGGTAATCCATGAGCTGAGTAGCTGACCATGGGACTGAAGGCAGTTGTTTTCTAGACTCAGGGATAAGGAGCATGATATTTTTATTGAAGAATATGTATTAAATTAAGGACTCTGTGTAATTTTCATTTGATACCATGTTTGAAATCTTGGATTAGTGTGATGGCTGGAAATGCCTTTATCTTCATTTGTATTTCTTATTGTATAATAAAAATTATCGTCTGCTGATTCAGAGTCTATTAGTGATTTCACGTATATGTTATTATAGTTACGGTGTGAATACAAATATGCTTACGCACTAGCAAATCTAGTGCGCACCTAAATACATTATTACAAAGCCAGAAGAGACCCTAGCAATACCAGCACTACAAGAATATCACAATAATAACCGGTCTACAAAGCTTGTGTTACAGGGGGCTAACTGTACCCCGTCATAATATTAACACTTAATTTGCATGTTTGTTTTCGGTCTATACAGGAGGTGTAGTCAATTGAAAATACTCAATCGGGTACCAATAAATATTTAGCATCATATATTACTATTATTAGTTAAAACATTAACTATTTACTCCAAAGGGTAACGCTCCATATCAACTCCCTTGACCTCACTGGGAAAAGGTTTGAGTGTGGGTGGGGGGGGTGATTGCCCCTCCCCCTCAAGGATCCCTTTTTGAAATTCATACAACTCTAAGATTTCAATACGTAAACTGTGGGTCTCTAAAAGATACATCCATAGAGTCAAACTTTCAAACACGTGTCATTTACATTTATAAATGCATGGACAAAAATGATTTGATTATGCGTCATGTAAATCTATAATATTATCTGGTTTGCAAAAAAACAACATTTAATTCATTTGGAGTTGGCAGGAAAAAGCTAAACGTGCGCAATTGATAACAAACTCGCTGATAGAACGCAGGTGATACCACCTTGCCCAGGCTAAACTTGTGAAAACAATGATCAAGTTTGGAACAAATAAAGCAACGAGATGTCAATTTTTGTTTAGTTAGCATAAACAAAAATAAACAAAAAAAAACGAAACATTTGCACAATTAGATCTAAATGTTGGTGCTTTCGTCTTGTTTATCGGAATTCATTTCAGACCCACATGTCTGATAGTTTGTACATCACCCTAGAGATGTATATACATTGTTTGGCATGTTCCTATGTTTACACAAAGCGTGCCATGCAAAAATTTGAATTTTTTTTGTTGATAGGCAAATGATACTTTTGTTTTCAATTACAAAACTTATATTCAACTCTGTCTTAATGAAATCTTGTACCTGTGAATTCTGCCTCTTCTCATTCTAGGATTAAGTTGAAATTTTGCACCACTATTTAATATCGATGACAACACACGAATTAATGGAGTAAAAACAAACTTACAGAATTAGTAAATCAATTTGTAGTAATTGATTGATTTCGGTTTATATAGAAATTTACTAAGACAAGCCTTGTGTATAAAATGAGTGGGCCGTTATAATGCATGCAGACGAGAAGGCTAGAACTGATTGGCCTAAGAAGTGTTTGTGCATACTCTAGGTTAGGGGGTTGAGGCGTGACCTCCGTGACCTCTATTTCCCGTTGGCTGTGGTTGAGGGCCGTTTGATATTAAGGATGAAAGAGACAAAAGGGGTCTTATAGAATTTAAGATCCAGAAAACAAAAGTTGTGTTGGGTAGTGGAGCGTTGTAATGCGGGCTGTTTTACTGAAGGATAAAAAAAAAAGTGGTGTAGCAAGGTACCCGTGGGCCCGAGTTCAAGACTATGTTGTTTTGACCTCGCCTATCCCATAATATGACAAATATTTTATGTGACAAAGAAATCTATTAGTTTGTATGTATCAGTACATTTACTAAAAGACATTCCAATGCAAGTTCATGAACACAGCTGACAGAATCATTTAAGACAAAGTGTAAGTACGGTTTAGCAAAGTGAACATAATGCACAAGTGGCTGCTTTTGTTGAACCAATACATGAAGGCTATTCAGTGGCGTAGCTAGGATGGGGGGTCCAAATTTGAAAACCCCCCACCTCCCCCCTTGAGGGTCCCCGAAATGAGTGTCCAATTTTTGTTTTACATTATATATTAAATATTGCGCCTTTATCTTATATCGAATGTCAAAATGCAGGGCCTCACGGGTGCCCAAATCTTTTGCTACGCTACTGAGACTATTGCTCTGTTCGCTCTTGAAAAACAATCATTGCCTTGGCATCGTATGCAATTTTAAGAAAGATGGTGATATTTTATTAATTAAGAATATTTGTTCAGTCAATCCTTCAGACTTCTGGTTCTCGCAAATATGAAAACCTACTAGTGACTATCTGATTTCAATTTCTTTTGGTAGTTCATTCGAGTGAAAGGCACTATTCCATGATAAATGTAATTATCGCAATATCTTATTTTTTTTTTGTTATAAACCTCCTCCCCAATGCAGTCACGATAAGTAGCTAAAAAGTCAACATATTTTATGTTTCCCTATGTAACAAACAGAATATGATGTTTCTTTTTCTTGTTTAATACCTACTAGTCGACCCACAGCGCATTGCAACGTATGCGACCGCAGTGGGCCCCGCATCTTCATAGGCCTCACACTAATCCTAGGTGTAGATTATTAAATTAAAACATTTTATAACTAAAAAACAGATTTTCCTCGGCCTTCTTGTTTACCAGGAGCACCTGGAAATTTCCTGAAATTGCAAAGTATAAGAAAAATTCCTGAAAATCTCTTTTGAAAACTCATAAAAATATCCTGAAATATTGACAAAAGGCCTTTTTCAGGTCGATGAATGCGATGTAGATCACGATCAGTAGCAAGAATTACCAAATGTTTAAATCTATCTTTGAGAATTGTTGAAATCAAATAATTCTTCATTAGTTTGAGGCGCGAGAAGCTTCTTTCACCAGATTCCACTATTACGGGTATTGTATAATTCCGTTTTTTTTTATTGCGCGTAGGATTGGCGTTTTCCTTATTGAATGGCGAGCTGAAGCGAAAGCCATCTTAACCTGCGATATTTGCGGACGGGAGTGTCTCTCCAAAATAGGGCTCCACAGCCACACGAGGAAGTGTGCGAGATAAACCATAGTCGTTCTACGACTGAAGGAGGCCAACAATTTGAGCGTGATCTATGAAGGCAACAGAATTTTCATGATATACTATGTGACTTCGCAACACGCAAGGCTCGTAAAGTAATTCTGTACGTAGTAAAGAATGAATAAAATGCAAAGACAAATTTATTTTCTAATTCAAACTATTAATTTCCACTTATTATCCATATCCCTAACCAAACCGGGCCTTGTGAAATTCGTTTCTCATAGGGCCCCACAATGGTTAAGTCCAGCCTTGCTATTTAGTGACGAGTGACTAATACTTGTTGCTTCCCCCCCCCCCCCATCTTTTTTTCGTCGCTAAAGTTACGTGGGGTATCTCAAGTCCGACTTGAAGAAATAAAAGAGTGATCTCTCCATGACTTCTTGGTGGTGTCAGGAATTGTTGAGCCACAGGTATCAGCTAGTTCTTTTTTTCTTTCATGAATTAAAAACATCGTTGGAAGGAGTAGGAAAAGAAACGAAAACTAATCTGTACAAGATATTTTGTTTAAATTGTTAAAAAGGCGAAACAAAACTATAGCTATAAATTATATTTACCAAATTGAATTTTATCCTACGCAATATATGTCAAAACTACTTTTTTTTTAAAGTTGGCTAACAATTGGGTTTACTCGAAATCAAGCCAGCAGGAATGTCTTCCAGTCTGCATGAACAACCCTTTCACGGAATCTCAGACACTTTCTGACCAGACAATCCACACAAAGCAAGTACGCACACATATACGAAATGGCGCCGCCCGATGTCCCATGGTAGCCATGTAACGTACGCACCCCCTGACCCATTTCCCACAGTGTCACATCGTGCTAAGGGGGGGCAAGAGACTCAGAGAAAATAAACGACCGCTAAGTGGTCGACGCCGAATCCAGAGTCTAGTGTTCTGTGCGGGGCTAGTGTTACTGGTGTGTTTACAACGGTGGTACTTACAGGGAGATAACTAACTTTCATTAACGGGCTGACTCAAATAATCGAATATTGTCTTTCTTATTTGCAAAGAAAGGGTTTTTTTTTATCGTGTCTGTATTGATACTATTTAATTCTTTGAATTTTATTATATTTATTGTGTGTGTGTGTCGTTTTTATTTCATTTTTTTGTTGAAAAAAAAAAGGGGGGAATTACGAACCAAAACCCTACCACTTGTTATAAATACTGCTATTGTATATCACATCTTTGTTACTCGAATAGCAGGCCCAATGCACCCTGATCCAATATCTATTGGGTATATGCATATATGTGAGATGAAAGGAGGCTTAATGAAGGTTTCCGTAATGTCTCTAGTGGGCTCAGTAAATACCACTCAGCACGACTCAAACCTCGAAGACTAAATTCCTAGTCATCTATATCGGGATTCGAACTCCAGTTCTTTCAGCTTGGTGATTAAGCGGTTTATTCCAATCGGCATATGGACTTTGAAATGTCACAGGCCTGTTTATAACTTTAAATGTCATGTCCTTCAAATAGTCTTCAGAAAGGTTGCACAAAATTATCCCCATTCAAGTAACCATTCTATCAATTCACCACTGACTATTTTTTTTTTTTGTAAGCCAATAAATGACCAAAGGTTTGGAACTAGCTCCTTCTCAACTCTGACTTAGAGTTTCAGTAAGTTTGAGAAAATCAAAACTCACCTAGAATCTACCTTTTTTAAGAACCTTATTAGATTAGTTTGCTTTTTTTTTCGACATGTTTTATGTCTGCAATACTCTGAGAGCGCCTTGAGCTTAATTATATAGATCTACTCTTTAAACAGCTATTTAAATTATTTTTTTAAATGACAAATGTAATTAGTTTTTTGACTTCCTTGTGTAAATATGAATAGAGGTCACGTCACTATGTCAAAACTGTTATGTACCCGGTACACTTGTCTTAATTCTACTGACAGCCATGAATTTGAGACAAAAAGATAATAAATAAATAAATCAAATAGCAAATAAGACACGATACTGAAGAGACGAAAATATTATTTTATTATGAATATTTATGAATGTATTTGGCCAAACTTTGTTAGCTATTACAAGCAAACCATCTTAGGTCATATTACATTGTTTGTGACTCCGAGTGACATGACTGGATAACAAACACATGGCTAATTACACACCACCGGAAGAAGGATAAAAAAAAAGTTCTATTGCCAGAATTAATGTGCGACTGAAGAGAAAAAAAATGCACTTGTTCAACGCAGAAGAAAATTCTATGGAGGCTCGTGACGAGAAAAAAAAATGAAACGAAAAGTGTAAAAAAAGAAGAAAAAAATCAAAGCTGGGATGGGAGGTAATAAAAGAAAGAGAGGGCAAACGATGAGCGAAAACACGATTAACGTGGTCTCCCTTTATTTTCCGCCCATGAAGCTTTCATCCTTAAAGTTCCACCAGGACGATCAGTTTTTCTTTCTGTTTTTTTCCTCTCTCTCTCTCGCTCTCTCTCTCTCTCTCTCTCTCTCCCTAGCTCTAAGAAAGATGTTTGTGTCAATTTGGGAAGAAAAGCGAGGTAACCCGACACGCAACGGAGCGCAATGTCGAGGCTCACGTGAGGCAATGCTAGCCCAGTGTTGTGACACAAAGAGAAGACGAGCAACCGTCGAGCTTATTTTATCTGCCGAGACTTAAGTGAAGATGTGCACGAGAGTCCAGCGAACCAACGGTTTGAACTTGTTCTCTTCTACTGAATGGAAACGAGGCTTGCACTACCCATTCATCCACTTTGTCTCCCCCCCCCTCCCAAATTTCCTTTTTATTATTTTGCTCATTTTGGCCCCTCCTCATCTTTCGAAATGGAAAGGAGAAAGGGAGGGTACCCCCTGAAAAGAGTGAGTTCCGCCCAGGTGTGCAAACAAAACGTTGTAAACCAAAACTGTGCTCCAAGACGAAAGTGGAAAGTGAGACCTCCAGCAACTCCCTAAACTGTACTGAAACGATAGACCCCAAACGTTCTATCTAGTTCAGAAAGACAAGTGTTGGTAATACCTGACAAGATGTCCCCCCCCCCCTCAACTGACTACCACCACCTAGCCACTGTTTGATATATTACGAGATATATTTATATAGTTTTAGGGGGAAATTGTTTGATGTTGCTGAAAAAAAGAAAATAATTTTGCTAACAGTTTTGAGTTTCAGGCACATTTGTTGTATGAATAGAGAGGTAAGAAACTCCCACAGTGTTGAGAGTATCTCCATAAATGAAATGATAAGCCGAACCGCTACAGAGGAATCGTGAGTTACTGTTATTAATAATAACTGTGTGGGGGACATCTCTGTGTGTTCTACAAAGTCTTGACTTCTTCATAGCATTTATTCTGTGACCTTTTTCTGCGTGTTTTTTTTTTAATGATGCCTGAAGATGATCGCAAGTAGTACCAAAGAATCATGTTTAAACAAATCCCAAACGAAAGTTATCACAAAATACATCGTGCTCGACCTGGTTTGTACTTGAGACTAGAGAAGTTGACAAGACCCACATTCAGAATGTCAACTTGTACAGCCTTATTAGGAAAAAAAAAACTTTTTATAAGGCTTCTAAAGTAATGCTTAAATTTACTTATAAATATCTAATTTACTTATAAATATCTCCTTTCTCCTACGTTAGGGAAAAAAAAGTAAATTCTCACTACTTATCAATCACTACATAAGCACTCTGTCTCAGTTCTGTGTACAGAAAGATGTTTTCTTCTTTTAATGCTGATAAAGCAATAAGGTAAAACAGAAAGTGTTATTGTGTTATTAAATGATGGCTGCCTGGTCGTGCGGTTTGCGCGCTGGACTGTCGTTTGGATTTATCGATGGTCCCGGGCTCAAACCCTGCCCGCTCCCATCCTCCGTCGTCCTGCGGGAGATTTGGACTAGGAAGTAAGCTATCTTCAACTCTGAAGGAACATCCGAAACATGTAAAACATTTTACAAACAAACATTTTATTAAGTCTACTGGAAGGTAGAGAAGTTCAATAACAACTGTTTGGACATCTAAGTGACACACGATTGAAAAGACTGTTTTAAAAACTGCATTCTTTACTCTATCATTTAAAGGAGTCGTGTCTGACATTAAAATTGAACCTTGTTAATTTAGCAACTATGTCGTCACTTCCTGAAAACTGTCGAGTTAGCAGAGTTTTTTTTTGTTTTGAGAGCTTTTAATATTGAGACTACCTGTTAGTTTCTTACTAAATACGTAGCCTATAACTATTTCATCTATACAACCATCCCTGTTACAAAGAAACGTGGCCATTTCTGAGGAAAGAAAAGTTAACATTCACGACCTTGTTTAGACAGTTTCAAAGTTTGGTACAAATTGATATATCCTAGAATCCCCAATTAGTTATGGCTTACATGGCTTCATATATGTCAGTAACAACATCACAGCTGATGGTTTATACTTGCAGTTATCCCCTACGGAAGGATATGTAGCCCAGCCATCATAGAGGTCGAAAAATAAGTTTCTTGACTGCCTAAATTTTCAACTCTCCGAAATATACATCCGGAGACCTTTTACTAAGACGGCTTTAGATCGGCTTTTCCAAAAATAAGCTAAGCTAGGCCGAAGTTAGGCGTTAGACTCCAGACAGTCAAAGACAAAATCTTGGTAAAACGACAAGAAGTTTCAATTAAGATATAGGCTTATGGGTAAATGCTTTACGTTACACCACATATAGTAACGCTTTTAAAATCTATAAGGAATATGAGTGAAACAAATAAAATGTTCTTTTTCATTTTGTTTTTTAAATATTTTTGTTACGTTATAGTAAATTATGTAAATTATTCTAAGAGATATTTTTTTAAATTTATTTTTATAGTCCTACATACAGTTCTACAATTATTTTAGAGAATCGAATTGAATTCTTTAAACAAACTGCTATTTATTTATCGTTTTCTGACTAAACACTTCGATCAATCTCATGCTTGAATTCTCTCCACCAACGTTTACGCTCTTTCCACTGGGCCGCCTGCACGCCTTGATCCGAGCAAATGACTCCATATTTATTATTGATAGCAGCCCAATCAAAATGACAATCTGTTTTCGAGGCACGCGCAGGCAGCTATTCCACCTCGTGTTCATCCGACAAACATGGAGGAAAGAAGCAAATAACAAAACAAGAAAAAACAGAACTGGTGTTTAATTGTTCATGCCGATGTCTACAAGGAATGTTGTACGTAAGTCTAAACATGATTCCCCCTCGTAACCTTTTTTTTCCCCCTTCTTAGTGTTGATCCTTACAGTTTGATGAACAAATAGGACAGACAAGTGCAACATCTACACTAGCAGAAGGCGGGAAACGGGAAAAATTGTCTCTGCTCTACAGCTCTAGACCATGTATGTTCCCATTTAGCGTCCAGAAACGTGAAGCCAAAATTATTTTTTTTAAATTCTCTTTACTTTGCTGAAAACAAAAATCCTGGCAAACCAACATAACTTTATTCACCCGGATGCCTGTTAAAGTCAATGTTGTTGCTCCCACTTACAGAAGCGTGCATGACGTGTTGGTCCTTGCCGTGCAAGAACTATAAACAGTTTTGTGTGTTCTTCTTTGCACTTAGATCTAGACTGGAGATTTTAGTCCCTGTGTACAGTTTCTGTCTTCAAAGAGTTCAGATAAATAATTCAGGGCACCTATTAATGTTCCAGTTTCAGAAAAAAAAATATTTAAATGCTTTGGCTTTTAAACATATTCCGTGATGCACTATTGATCTAAGTCAGGGGCTCTCAACCTAGCTATGTGGCTCGATTGACAATTTCCCAGGCGTCGCCTAAGACCATCGAAAATAAAGATCCTTATTGTCTATTCTTCTGTTGCTATATGTGTGTGTGTGGAGGGGGTCGGGGCAGAGTGGGGGATTGTAAAAAGGGGGCGCCGAGCATAAAAGGTTGAGAACCGCTGATCTAAGTAATAGCTGGCTCTGACTTACAATTAAGTACTGGGACTATAATCTGGAACAACAACAACAACAACAACAAAGGAAATATAAAGAAAACAGTTATTCGATTAATAATTCGCCTGTTTTTCTATACAAACTAGCTGCATGGCTGTTTAAGTATGAGCAATGTTGAATATTAATATTCACATGCTTATATCCTAATGATGATCAATATTATAAATATGAACTTTTATTTTGATAATAAAGCCCCTGCTGCGGCCATTCTCCTCGGCCTGCGGAGGTTTGGGCTTCAATCTAGCAATCATCAATTCTAAAAGAATATCTGAAACATGTTAAAATAAAACTCAATATATTCGTCAAAGAGGAAATCACTACACCATTCTATTGAATTCCTGCACCTTTATGCTCCATATAATCAGGGGAGACTTTTGTTAAGTTGTCAGGTACAAAATCAGTTGTGTGGATCAACAGTGGACGCTTCCCATTTGGGTACTGCATTAGGCTGTAGTTTTTTTTTTTTAATTGGAGCCAATTCATTTATTGATTTAGCTATTGCAAAATAGAATAATGTCAATGAAATTAAAAATATAGACAATCTAATAATGGATTACTATTTTGCTAAACAGGTCAAGTCAATTATTCTCTACTTTAGTGTTAAGCGATGAAGTTATCATTTAAAACAATTAGGCTACGTCTGCGGAAAAAAAAAAAAGAAAAACACAACTTTTGTTATAAGCTTGCTTGTGGCCCACGTAGGAAAGAGCTTCTTTTAGTTTTATGCCGTCTGTCTGTCTGTCACATTTATATTAAAAAGAAACAACTTGAAACACTTATTGAGAATTAGATTTCACCAAAGTTAATATTCTGTGTTTTCATTGGCCAACAATTCTTTTTTACCTAAGCGAAAAAAGGGAGAAGGACGGGGTTTTAAAGAACAAAGCAATCGATAATTTTTGTTTGAGGAGGCAGGAACCAAACAATTGATTTCTAGCTATACCCGGGTACTATCAATTCTATCAATTATACTGTATAGGTCAAAGCCGTAAGAAGTAGAAAATAGTGCGCATGATCCCTAGGCAAGACCGTTAAAAATAGATACGAAGAATTAGAAATAGGACATATGTAGGCCTCTATTTTTAAGGGATGGGACTAGCTAATCGGCTAGACTGGAAAAACTATGGTTTGACAGTTTTTATTTTTCAAAATGTAATATTTTCTTGGGGGTGGGGGGTGCGGGGTAGATGTTGAAAATAAATCAAAGAAGAAATAAGATAGAAAGCCTGTCAAAAGCTCTCAGTACAAACTTTCAAAGAGTACTTTAACAATTTTTTATTGACATTGCAGATCTTGTGGTAAACCTAACAGAAAATACATTTTGTCTGGCATATAGACAGACATTCCGAAAATGTAAAAAGATAAAAAATAATTTCGCTGCTGTAGTTGATTCACTGGCTGATGACAGTGAGACAAGCCGAGGAAATAAGTTGTGGCTCGAAGCAATTGTTACTGACAACAATGTCATAGTTTAAATAGTTAATGACTGATGTCAGTGGGCCTATTATGTGAAGAAATCAAATAAAAAATGACACGGTTACACAAGTCAACGTCAAATTGGAGTCCTTGTGAAACACTATAGGAACTAATATTCAGTTATAGCTTTCCAATATTACCCTACGAGCATTAGAGGGTGAAGTATTAGAATTGAAGGAATTTGCTTTGGTCACATTTTCAAGCCGGCGAATTGCTCTTTGAGATTATAATTTGCTTTGAGTTATGATCTCTGCATCAGCTTCTATACTAAATTGTGAGCTGATGGTATTGAAAATTGGTTCTTGGAGTCTTAACATTTGTTTTTATAAATTCCACAATTTATGAATCAAGATAAGTCTTGTAGGCTACTTTTAACCATTTCACTAAAATAGTTTCACCTTTCAACAAATGAAAATGACAAAACCCTGTTTTTACTTGCTTGACTGAAGAAATTGGAAATTTTTGTTTGAAAAAATTTAACATGCACTTAACATTCCATGTGCACCAACCCTTTGCTATGGCAATCATGAAAAACATGAGATCTGTCTTCCACTTTTCATTGGAAATATTAATTACAAAGTCACATCCAATATCCTTCAAGAAACATACACATTTCTTACTAGAGATTTATTCTTCTCTTAATAGTGGTAAGAGAGCGGATACATCGGAATATTTTGTTTCTAATTTTCAAGAACTTTTCGAAACGGCCTGTGGTTAATCTCTGAAAGCTTCAATTGATGGGCTATGTCCCTCTAATATGTTGATATTTAATGTAGCTTAGTGCAAACCTTCCTGTTTAGAGTTTATGGCTTGAATATTCTTTATTTAAAAAAAAGTGATTCTCAGTCAAAGAACGAGCTCCATCAGTTGTTACACTTAGCATCTTGTTCCTAGTATAACACTCAACACAGTTCTTTATAGCATTGAATAAATATTGCCCTGAGATCAGTAGCGGCCTTAGGAGGTGGCAAGTGGGGCAACAGCCCCAGGCCCCGCGCCTAGAGGGGGCCCAGCGATCGGAGATTTTATTGTTACAAACTTGATCACTACACATTTTCCTAATAAAATCGATTGGACGTCGATAATTATAAACAAAATAAACTCTGGATTAGTTGCTTCCGCTTAATGTTTTACAGGCTACTGTGCATAGACATCGTGCGGCCATGAGAGTATTTTTTTCAACTTTTTTAACTTGAAAGAAAAATCTTTTCTGTAGAACAATTATAATACAGTATATAATGTACTGAAGCAGCCAATAGTAGGTCAACTGTACTTATGTAAAGTACTATGTTTTGTAACAAAAATAAAGCCCACAGCGTTAGAGGTGGACATACTGAAATGTTATTGTTTCAGCGTTAGAGACGGATTATCCCGCTAGCTAGGGGCCGGTCCTAGCGATTGCCAGGCCCTATGCGAAACGGATTGCGCAAGCCCAATCTGGGTAGGGATCAGCATAAGATTAAAATAAAGATTTTGGTAATAGAAAATACATTCGTCTTTACAATGCCGTTTTTTTTAATCGCACGTAAAATTGGCACCCCAAAATGAAGCTTTTGTTTATTTTTCAGATATTTTTTTTTTTGAGTTTTCAGGAGATATCCATGTTTTTGGTATATTTTGCAATTACAAAAAATTTCCAGGAGCCCTTGGAAAAAAAGGAAGCCGCGGAATACCTCATATTATATATTGTTAGGTAGTGTAGTTTAGTATTGCGCACATTTTTTAGCGGCCCCCGTAAGGGGAAAAAGCCGCTATTAGGTTTGTGCAAAATGTCCGTCTGTCCGTCTGTCCGTCTGTCCGTCTGTCCGTCTGTCCGTCTGTCCGTCTGTCCGTCTGTCACACTCAGGGCGCCGAAACTAGAAGAGATACGAAAAATATTTTTTCACCATTAAATGCGGCTTGAAAAGTTTAGGTGCAACGGCTACTTTTAGTTTTCTAAAAGCAAACCGTTTAATTTATAAAAATTATTTTGCAAGCGATTTTTTAATAATAAAACACCAATTGTGAAGCAATTACGTAAATCTAAGGGAGGAAATGTTACTATATGAAATGCTCTTGGCATGTAGATATCAAGCACATTTTTTAAAATGACTTTCTGTCTGTCTGTCCGTCTGTCCGTCTGTCAGACTCAGAGCGCCAAAACTAGAAGAGATACGAAAAATATTATTTCACCATTAAATGCGGCTTTAAAAGTTTAGGTGCAACGGCTACTTTTAGTTTTCTAAAAGCAAACCGTTTAATTTATAAAATTAATTATGCAAGCGATTTTTTAATAACAAAACATCAATTCTAAAATAATTACTTAAATGTAAGGGAGGAAATGTTACTATAAGAAATACGCTAGACATGTAGATATCACACACATTTTTCAAAATGATTTTTTAGCAGCGGCTTTCGTGTACTAGCGTAAAGCCCGGAAATGACATGATTCTAAACTAATTTCTTAATTTTTTTAAAAAATCAGATTTTTTAAAATAAAATTGTTTAATACCCCCATTAGAATGGAACTACCATATTTTTGTGCGTTTTGACTGTTGGTCGGTCTGTCCGTCACGGTTAGAAAAAAACACTAAAGGCTTTTGAAAATATGATTTAACCTTTACTGTTCTTTCAGAAATATTGCGATAGTTTAAGGATGGGAGCATACAGAAATTGAGCCAGGGACTTAGAAGGAACATCCAAAACATCTTGCGAATAGGCGGATCTGACAGGAATCCGACTCCGACGGGGGCCGCCTCTGAGTTTGTGTATTACACAAACTCTCTTTGTAATCTTGTTAGATAGTTAGTTTTAGTATTGCGCACATTTTTTTAGATAGTTAGTTTAGTCTTTTAGAATTGCGCACTTTTTGGTACCGACATTGAACGCACATTTTATGACGACACAGACTGTAGGGTTAGAGATTAAGATTGACGTAATAGGATTTCAGTTACTGCTAGGCTCTTGGGTTGATCAGACGTATTTATCTTTTGACTAGACTGTGGCCCATCTTGTAAATAAATTATTATTGAATGTTATCTCGAAGTCAACTTGGTCATTTGAACATTCGTTCCTGTTCGTTCTTGTTCTTGTGATTGTTCACTGTGAACTCGCACATAATAATTTCATCGATACAACTATACCCAAGCATCTAGTATCCAGAAGGAACTTAGAAATACAGTAATCTACAAACAGCAAGAAGAATACATTAACAGTGATACAATTACAATATGTTTTAATGTTTAACTTTAATAAGTTACACCTAGACTTATGAAAGTACGGGGCCCAATGCGACCGCATAGGTTGCAGTGGTTTAAGTCCGGCCTTGCCGCTAGCGGTACCATTGTACCTGATTAGATTTTTATTTTACCCTCGTGTAGTAGCTTCAGAATAGCGATGAATCTTGGAGGTTATCATATCCGAGATAAAAATCCTCATCAGGCGATCGCGACTCGCTGTATCAAATGCTTTGTTTAGATCGACGAAGGCAGCGTACAAGTCCATATTCTGCTCCCTGCATTTTTTCCTGGTTTTGACACAAGACGAACATAATATCCGATGTAAGCTACATCTAAAAGATCAAGAAACACACTTTTTCAAGGAGCTCATTGCCTACTATTCTGGTAGAGTATTCTGGTAGACTTTTCCCCGCTACTGACAGTAAAGTAATACGGTAATTGGAGCAGTAGGACTTGTCGCCTTTTTATGTACAGGGATGGTATGGTGGCATCTCAAAGTTCAGGGAGGATCGTAGCCCACTTTTATACCAGCACACCGTCACCGGCCAGGGCGGAAGAGTCCCAGGATGGACTACAACGGCCTCATGTTCAAGACCAAGGCGAACCACCTAAATGGAGGTACTCGGCTGTGGTCAAGCATGAAGAGGGATGGGCGCCGCCATGCATGTATCTAGCCCTTGATACACCAATTGAGACAACGACCAAAAATAAATCCATACCGGCTCGGCCGTCGCCCGGGTTACCGCGTCTACCGTCAGAGACCAGGGCGGAGGTGAGAAGTATACTACTGGTCCACACAAAAATAAAATAAATACCGGTACCAGAAATAAAATCACAATAGGAACATGGAACGTGAGATCACTAAGAGACGATGGAAAAGTTGAAGAACTCATAAACTAACTTAACCGACTCCATTTCAACATCATAAGACTCTCTAAAATGCGCTGGAAAAACATAGGTAAAACAACAACAGAAGAAGGCCACAAATTGTACTCCAGTGGACTACAAGATGTTCACGAAGAAGGAATAGGATTTCTTGTACACAAGAACTACAACTGCGTTTTGAGCTGTTACCCTATATCCAGTCGACTTATCTCCATACGTTTAAAGGCATCAATATCACCATACCAGCACAAAGTGAAGAGATCTGAAAACGTCTGTTAACCTTTCCGTGAGAGCAGCAACACCAATCAGGAAGTTTATGCAAAGTAGCACTGATTAGGCAGGTTATTAAACCGATTGTCACAGAGATCAACTTTATCATGACTAGAAGCCTTAACCACAGGCAGTTCAGCGAACTACCAGAACATTCTGATACAATCACACACACACACACATTTATATATTAATGTCCTCTCATATTAAAAATTATTTTTATTCGGCCATCAATACAAAATGGTTGACCACCCCTGATATAGGCGTCTTACTAGATATTCTAGGGGAGACAGCTTGAAAAACATTGTAAATCAAAAATCTGTGAGGAAAGAAATGGTTATCTCCCTTTGTGTCGCGATCATAGACATTCAATCTCCTTCTATAAACGACTGTTGCTTTATTATTATTTTCATTATTAAATAAGCTTTTCATTTGTTAAATTTAAGAACAACCGAAAGACATTCTTCATAACATAAAATCTTGAAAATAAAATTGAGACATATAATTATAGATCTAGATTCTCTATATCTTATAACATAAAAAATAGTAGAAAAATCATAAGCCTGAAAGCGGAAGTCGGAAACACAATATGCATTTAAATAGATATTGTTAGCCAATGAAATACTCCGAGAATATATGTCTAAATAGAACTGCTATTTTTAAACAACTGCAGCAAACATTCCATTGAAATTTAAGTGTTAATTCTATCAGTTTTATCGCAGATTTTATTATCAAACATTTAGATCTACATTAATTTTTATCTGCGTCTAGTCTAGATTTAAGCATTTATTTATTGTAACAGGAAACTTCATTTTAAGGTAAATCTTCGGAAATTACCAAATCTTTTCATAGTCTAGAAAAAAATAGTCTAGATTAGATTCTTTTTTAGAATTTTATTTAGTCTAGATCTTAATTCAATAATTGACTTAAATTTAATTAAACTTAGACTTATTAAAGATCTTTATAAACTTTATAAAAAATTCTAATCTAACTAAAAAAAAATAGACTAACTTGACTAAGACATAAGTCTTTTTAGAACTTTTTTAACTAGAGTTGACTAGAGTTACGGCTTAAGACGTTAAGTCCTACCTTACTTAGTTACTAACAACCTAGCTAGTGAAGTGACTAGATCTAGTCCTGTCCTACTGACTCCTAGTCAATCTAGGACTAGCACTTGGTCTAGACAATAAAATTTCTGAATTTCTAAGTCTAAGTGTTACTTCAGTATTACTTGTTACTGTTAGTGTTACACTTTTACAAGTTACACTATTCACTAAGTTACAATCACTGAGACTTTTACTGGTGAGAGTGTAAGTCAAATAAGTTAGTAGTGTTAGTATGTTACTCTGTTTACTAACTCACTGTTAGTGTTACTGTTAGTGTGTATTTAATATTAATAATAATATTATTTTATTGTTGAATTAATATAATAATAATTAGATCTATTATTATTAAATATTATACTTATAATTTATTACTTATTAGAATTTTAAGTCTCTAGTCTACTCAACTCATCTGACTCATGATCTGTCTACACACATTATAATTATTAACTTTATTTTATATGAGTAGGCCACAGTAGGGTAGATAGATCTAGTAGGTCATCTATCTAGATTCTAGATCTAGCTTGACTGACTGAGTAGATGTCTCATATTATGTCATATATATGACAATCCGTGTCTGATGCTACTAGACTCTCGATCTATCATTTAGAACCTCTAGGTCTAGATTTTCTGATGCTGATGCAGTCCTAGTTGCGATGGGCTGAATGGAAGACTCCTGTATGGCCAATTAAGGGAAGGAAAGTTCTTTTAAGGTGAACAAAGAAAATGCTTTAAAGGGACACCCTCAGTCAAAGCTTCTCTGAAAGCGTTCAGCATTAACCCAGCCACCTGGGAGACAGAAGCATGTATGACAGATCATCATGCTGTGAAAACTGTCGCACAAATTGCAGAGGACAAGAGAACAGCGCTGGCAGAAGATAAGCAAGGTCAATAACACTAGCTCCAGCTGGAATAACCTGCCCAGTGTGCAGTGTTCTGGGCTCACATAGGTCTCACCAGCCACATGAAGGCACAAAACCACAGTGCAAAGTCCTCAGACCCCTGGATTACAAAAGTGGTCATCATCGAACCACAATCTATAGACGAACTGTGCATCTAGATTTTCTGGAGTAAACTGCTAAGTCTGGGCAAATTAAGCCAGCTGGCAGCCATTATTTAATGTATCACTATTAGATGCTTAGATATAAATAAATGAGGTCAAAGAGGTGTATGATGGGTATTATCAAGCATGCTTCTCTCAATCGAATTTCCCCTCTGGTTATAACGTTTGATAAGGCTAATGGAAGCCTTGAGCAGATCAAAGAAAATATATATATCTAAAACATGTTTTAATCTTAAATTTTAATTAGGTTTTAATTAGTAAGTCAATTTCTTTTTGCTCAAGTGCAGGAACACCAGCCATTGTCACCTTTCCCATTCTCCACAACTTCCTATGTCTGGCAACTGATGTTACTACAAGGTCGTTAGACACAATGTCACAATAGTGTTACATGTAAATCTAGCTGGCCGTGCTAGAAATAAAAAGTGCAGGTGATCTTACACTCTTTCCCACTCAGGGGGTCTACGCCATCTCTGATTACAACATTCTTTGAGACTATACCTAGTCCACTCTTCTAACAGGCTCAGTGCAAGTAATGTAACTGGCTTGACACCAGCTCCCGTTAGACACAACAACAGGCTTACCTTAACTGTTTGATTTTAAAAAAAATCAGACTCAATGCCTATTATATTTTATATAACAGAAGTGTTTCTTTATGTGTTAATATGCCAAATATTAGTCTCTTTTGAGCTGGTGGTTCATCAGATTTAAAAATAGTCCTAATCCCATAACCCATTTCCTTCACAGCCGGAAGGTAAAAAAAAAATTTCACACCTTTTGAGTGTGACCTCACCTTAAACTTTGTCTTCACAAGGGAAAGGACATATTTGTCGAAGTGAGAACAAAAAAAGTACATGATGCGCAGTAGCAATATATATAGCAATCATTATGAAATGTACATTCCATAAAAAGAAATTTTTGGTAATAATAAGGTGAGCAGATCAAGAGTCTATACAAATTGGGGCTGATTAAACTTTGCACTTTACTCTAGATCTATATAGTATATTAATAGTTTTAGTATCTAGACTCATCTAATTCTATAGAGTCATAATTCATAATCGGGCCTAGTTAATTTAGTCAATAAGATATAGAGATATCTAGATGTAGTACATGTAGATCTAGATCTACTTTATCTCTTGATCTATTCATATTATTAGAAATCAGTATAAAATACTAGAGAGGAACTTTCATTTAGATTCTATAACTGGAGTGTAGAATATTTGTCTAGATCAGGGGTCTCAAACTCATATCAGCTTGTGGGCCGAACTGAAAAGTAACAACCAGTCAGCGGGCCGCACCACGAAAGAGAATGTTTTTTCATTAAATTTTAGGAACACTAATGTCAATGCTAAAATAAAGTTTGTATAATTATTAGTTACATTTAAAGTAGTTTATTATATGCACAGGCATGGGCGCCCGCAGGGGCGTGCAAGGGGGTGCACTTGCACCCCCCTGGATTCTGAGTAGCAAAATTTTAGACAATTTTTTGCATCATTAAATCAATTAACTTCTTAGTAGCCACTGAGCAAGTAGTACCTCCACTGTAGTACAATCATAAGGATGTTAAGTTAATGTTGGAGTTGACTAGTCTAGGCTTAATAGGAATAGATGGCCGACGTGCACCCCTCTAGATTCTAGTAGCCATACTGTAGCAAATTTTATAAAAATTAATTTCTTAGAAGTAGCCTAACAATTTAAGAAGTTTGGCTTCCACTGAAGTTCAGCCGTAAGGAAAAAATATTATTGCAATAAACTAGAATATGCTAATCATGTGTTGATGGCTGACCATGTCAGCTTTATTATAGACTTTGTAAAGAATTAATCTCTAAAAAAAAAAAAAATTAGTAATGTGGATGTTGTTATGCACTGTAGTTCACGCGATAATATTGTAATAACTTCAAGTGAAGGCAACTCAACGAGACATAGATGTTTATTTACATGACATCACAGTAACACAAAACAACAACTTCATTTAGCACTGTTTCTCCATCTTGGCTCTCAGCGTGGGCGGAAGTCGTTATTCTCACATGTCAATATCCTGTTATAGTCCGTTCACTAGAAGTGCGCATCTGTGCACTAGCCTGAATGATGGTGCGCAAGTCAGAGTCATTACATTGCCCCCGTCTTAGCACTTTTCATCTCGAAAAGAAACACTGCAGCTGATGTTTGATAGTTCAGGTGGAGGTCGATCAGTGGGGGTCACAGGCGGAAGGTAGGGTGTTCCCCACAAAGCCATCCGCATTGTTCTCCTCCAATGCCGCTTTCTCTTTCTCCAGTTGACCAGGCTGTTGTTGAGAAGGTGACGTGGCCGTTTGACACACAGAGAGATAGTGTCGAGCACTGTTTTCGTCAGCACA
This sequence comes from Biomphalaria straminea, assembly GCA_021533235.1. Taxonomy (NCBI): domain Eukaryota; kingdom Metazoa; phylum Mollusca; class Gastropoda; family Planorbidae; genus Biomphalaria; species Biomphalaria straminea. The sequence continues at coordinate 10,521,016 of JADKLZ010003886.1, forward strand.
GTCGTTGATCGGACACGCTGTTTCAGCAGACCCTCCCGACAGACACCTCTCATGGAAGCTGCAGGTTCACATGCAACCATGTTGCAAACAAAGTCCGATATGCCGCATTCATCCTCAGGTAACAGTCTCACGTCCAGAAGATAGGTCTCTTCTAGTTCAAGTGGAAGATGTCTTCCTCTTGACAGCTCAGATTTAGATTGGGTTGACTGACATTCATCCATGCCAATGTCGATGATGATGGTAGAAGTAGACATGTCTTGTTGATGGTTTTCTTGGCATCCACATTCCCTGTGTGATACGCCGCACGTACAGTTCATGCCAAATCTCTGGATACAATTATCAAGCTTCGAATTTCTCTCACGAGCACCGGCAGATAGGCAGAGGTCTTTAAGGTCCATAGCAACAGGCTTGGACGCAGACCCAACGTTGTCTTGGTCTGTCCGGCTCATTGAGGTACTCGTTGCAACTAAATCAGGAACAAACGCTTCAGTCACATAACCATTGAGATCATCGCAGCAATCGTTGCCACGTTCCTCGCCTTGAAAGTCACCCCCGTCAGACTTGCTCACAACACAGTCACAGACAGCGCTCCAATCCCCAGCGCCTACATCACCACTGTTTGTGCAGCCACAGTCCTGACCAGGCAGCTGCCCTTTCACAAACGAGTTTATGCCTTCTTTCGGTTGCGACACCATATGATCACTTTGGTCTATTTGTTCTTCCACTTCCAATACATTTTTATCTACGTTCAACATTATATCCCTGCTCATGTTCCTCATCATGATCCTAATCGTGTTCAATTGTTCCGTAAATGCATCCCCACACTCCTGGATCTTGTCAAAGACATCCACAATCCCAGGTTCAACTTCAAACTGGTAGGTCTCCGGATCTTCATCTTCCTCAATCAATGCTTGACGCAGACGAGCCGTAAGCCTTTCCTTGCTACCGAAGGGTTTTAAATCTCGGTCCCGAAGCTCTTGTCTCAGCTGTGTAATTGAGAGCTGATGTAATAGCTTCAAAAATGTCATTGTAATCAAAGCCTACCTCCTCTTGTTGAGTTGCCTATAATCCTCACTTCTGACGCCAATGTAATAACTTCAAGTGAAGGCAACTCAACGAGACATAGATGTTTATTTACATGACATCACAGTAACACAAAACAACAACTTCATTTAGCACTGTTTCTCCATCTTGGCTCTCAACGTGGGCGGAAGTCGTTATTCTCACATGTCAATATCCTGTTATAGTCCGTTCACTAGAAGTGCGCATCTGTGCACTAGCCTGAATGTTTGTGCGCAAGTCAGAGTCATTACAATATGAATACCTACTTATTAATTGTTGTTTTAAATTATGTTCCACTTATTTGGATATTAAATATATTTTTTAAATATTATTTTTGGATACATGTAGTGTATTATGTGACAAAACTTAAGTAGTGTAGCGACACATATGTAAAAAAAATAATTTTCTACAAAAAGTCTAAAACCATTTGCATAAATGTGTTTAAAATATGGTAAATAATTACCTCCCTTACTAAAGAGATTCCCGCGATTGTTACTATTAATAGTGAATAGCTGTAAAAGTGGTGTATTTTATGAAAAAAAAAACTGCTAGACATGAATATACTACTCGGCCCAAACTGCCATAGCTGCCCCGTGATGGCTAGCTTTCAGAAATGTGTTAAGGCAAGGATTGTTGACAAAAAGTTTCATTTCTAACTTTTAGTGGAGTGAGAAATAAGAACCCAGTCACAATTTTGAGACGATTTGTTTAGCGGTTGTTAATTGCCAATTCGTTGTTGATATTTTTTGTTAGATCTACCGCAGAGAGGCATAGGCCGAACGGATAAGCTTAACATCACATACAGTAAATAGTTACTTCAAATTTTTAACATTTTGATTCAAATAAAATACATTTAATTAATTAAATAAATTTGAAACAGGTCACTTATTATCGTATTTGGGGGGGGGAGGCGGGAACCAGTTCCTTTCTTTAATATTCTCCGTAGATGGAAATTTGCACCCCCCTGGAAAAAATCCTGCGGGCGCCCATGTGCACAGGCAGTTTAGTATACTAAAATAAGTTGACTTTGTCTCTGTCACTAATCAGCTGAATGAAGCGTATTTTTGCTTCAGAATAGTGTCACACTGCTGGTCCAGTAGTTCCATCTGGAACGTTTTTCAAGTCAACTGTGAACGGAGTGGCAGCAAGGAAAAATTGTGATTCGAGAGCTGTGAATTGCTGAAAGTAGTCTGGAGAGGATGTCTATGTAGTCTTTCAGGCGCTGTGGTTCAACCGTTATGCTTTGTAGTAAAGAGAAATGATCGAGGTTTCCATCTGCCAGCTGAGTGTTCCACAAAGTCAGCTTGCATCTGAATGATTTGATGCGGTCAAACATCACGGTAATCAACTTCTTTGTGCCCTGTAGTTGTGAATTGAGTGCATTGAGATGTTGCGTGATGTCAGCAAGATCCGACAAAAACATTGGGTCACCGAGCTGAGGTATCTCTCTGTCTTTCATTGCCATGAACAATGCTATTTCCCACCTCAGTTCAAAATATCTCTGTAGCACTTTTCCACGACTCAACCATATGACTTCCCTATGATACAGCAACTCTCCGTATTCCGTTTCTGAATCAGCTAGAAATGACACAAACTGTCTGTGGTTAAGACCCCGTGCACGTATGAAGTTCATCGTCTTCATGACAACATCCAGCACGTTCTTCATTTGTAGACTTTTGCCACAGATTCTTCGCTTGTAGAATTTTCCACAGAGTGCTTCTTGGTGCAGAATGCAGTGTATGGTTGCAAAAGGTCCAGCGGTTAGAATCAGGCCACCGTTCACCCAGCTTCTGCTGAAAGCCTAAGCGACAGTGACACCTCATTTATTGATTTGTGCAGTTGTAAATCATTTCATGGCTTATATGTGGTCATTATAAATTCTATCTATTTTAATTTTTTTTAAATTCGCGGACGTGGTCGCGGGCCGCACAAAATAGCTTCATGCGGCCCGCGGGCCGCGTGTTTGAGACCCCTGGTCTAGATCTAGATTTTATATATTTTAAATTGACATTCCTAGAGCCAGACAACAGTCAAATCTCATTGACTAGTGACAAGATTTTGTATTTTCCTGATTTGTTTTTGTACATTTCTGATTGCAGCCATGAGTCTTATAGAAATCAGTGAGAATACAAGGACTGGGCGTGAAAGTGCCTTACTTGGTGACTATGAAACAGCAATGGTCTATTACCAAGGTGTTATTCAGCAAATACATCGTCTGATGGGCACAATAAAAGAACCTGAAAGAAAAAAGATGTGGAATCAGGTGAAAACAATTTCTATCAGATTTGTATTTAACAAGTCTATTTGTATATATATAGGAAACACAGGCAGAGCCATGTACAAAGAAATGAACATGCCTAACAAACTGGACAGTATTAACTTCCTCCCCCGCAAAGAGCAATGTACAATCTTCCAACTAAGAACAGGACATACACCACATTTAAATTATCATCTCAATAAAATAAATCCCACACAACTCCCACTTTGTAGACACTGCTCCCACCCTTATGAAACTGTAAACCATATCCTTTTTGAATGCCCCCTCCTAATCCACCTTAGGCAGACCCTACTACCACTACAGCCCAACATAACCAACACCCTTTATGGCAGTGCTGAGCAACTGAAAAAAACAGCACAGTATTTTTCCTTGGCACAGTCTGCAAAAGAGCTGACAGCTCAGCAGTAAAAAGCTGGTTAGAAGAAGAAGAAGAAGAAGAATTTGTATATATATATATATCCATTTTTTTCTGTGCTATGATTAATTATTCATTTACAACATAAATCTAATTATAGTAAAAAGGAATTTTTATTTATGTATTTTAATTATATGATGAATATTTAACAGTTGAGTTTTTCATACTAGGAAAAGTTGTAATTTGTATTTATAGTTATTATTATTTTTTTTTTCAATACAGCTGAAGATGGAAATTGTCAAAGAGTATGATCAGGTTCAAGAAATTAATAAAACTTTACAGTCCTTTAAAGTAGAATCAGGTCATGGGTCTAATGGAGCTTATAGTGCTTTTGGTGGCTATGATAGGGGATTCAACCAAGACTTCCAGGAACCTACCAGAGATCCTGATGTGTGGCCACCACCTACTCCTGTAGAACAAAGGTTAGTCAACATTAGCTATACCTATGTTGTTGTTTTATATCTAACAGAACATTGAAGTAATTTTATGCTCACATGATAAGTTCTCAGTTTAAAAAAAATGGGTGAGCTCATTCTCTACATTCATGTTTTTTTAATTGTTGAATTATTTATTTTGTATAATGTAGTACTCTTCAATTTTTTACATTTTAAACCTTTGATTTGAGTTTAATAGTCTTTTTAATAGGGTACACTTTTAGAGCAGTAAAGTTGTCACATGAGAAAAAATTGACTCTGGTTGTATAAAATTTCTGAGTGAAATGGAATTAATAATAAAAAAATATAATCCAGAGTTATAGTTACATATATATATATGGTATATATATATATATATATATATATATATATTCCAAACTGATCACAGCACAATTAAACTCTTACTTATTTATCTATATCACATATTTGTTTGTGCTTTTGTAGGCCATCTCCTAACATAAGAGGGCAGCACAAACCTACACAGTACAAAAGTTCAGTCAATGGTAGACCTGGCTCTCGACCAGTCCAAGGTCAAAGCAAACCATCAGCCTCAGTGACACCAAAGGGTAGAGGGGCTCCCAGTGGTCGAGAGGGAAGTGCTAAAGGAAAGAAAGGAGAACCAGTAAGACTTAATTCTTTTCTCTGTAGAAAGACTAATTCTTCATTCTCTGTAGAAAGACTAGTT
>JADKLZ010003886.1:10525899-10543835 GCA_021533235.1 Biomphalaria straminea
AGTTCTTCATTCTCTGTAGAAAGACTAATTCTTCATTCTCTGTAGAATGACTAATTGTTCATACTCTGTAAAAGTTCCCCTTTCAGACCTTGTGGTCTATAGGGCCGATGATGTAAAAGTCATCTGTTTTTGTGGTCTACGGTTAGCGAGGGTGTCATGTGGCCAGCACAACGACCAACCGCCTTTACTTTTCCCCAACTAATATCAGGTACCTATTAGCAGACATGCCTACCGTCCCGCAAAATCATCAAAAAAGCTCACTTGTTCCTCATCCGCGATTTTTTGTTCTGCCAAGTCTGAATCCCGACAAAAAAAAAATCGCCGTTTTTTTTTTCATTATTTATAATTAGTGCAAAATGAAAATACTGACTGCAAAATAAAATATATAGGTCTGTGTTTATTGTTTACATTTCATCTCCTCCGGGATCGGTGTGTCCAAATTTACGAAGATATGGTTGAGCTAGATTAGATATAGATCTATGTAGTAGATATCTACATCGTCATAGTACATCTAGTAGTCTAGATCTAGATCCATTCTTAGAATCTAGTAAGCGCTAATAAACCAAATGCTCCATTCAAATCCCTTTCCTTTCTTGACAATGCCGACAATGGATCCAGATCTACTAACTAGTACTAGGTAGTAGTTATGTAGTAGACTAGTAGATAAGATCTAACTCAACTGGTTATTTACTTAATTAGATCTACTGGTTTCTAAGAAAAGAATTAAAAGAAAATATAGATCTTTTACTAAAATACTTAGGCTAAGTCTAAATTTCTCTCTAGATCTAGAATCCAGAAGTAGGACTAGATCTAATAAATTCTAATAGCAATAATAGACTGTGCTTTAATAAAATTAGAAGATGATAGATCTAGATGTAATAAATTTAGTTCTCAATAGTCAATAAGTCCGTAGATCTAGACCTATAATATAATTATTATAATCTGTGTCCTTTTTAGATTTAGAGGGCTGTTAGATCAAAATTATTCTAGAACTAGAGAGGATAGCCCTTGCTTGAGTTAGAGTCTAGAAAAGGCTAGATAATCAAATCATACAAGTAGATCTAGAATAATCTAGTCCAGTAAAAAGTCTAGTTACTAGATTTAACTAGATTTAGTGGTGAAACTTTACATCCAAGGCCCCTAGGTTTTCAGGTCAATTATTTGGCAACTGTCTATCCGCACGTATGATGACGTACTGATGTGACCTCACCTGCGCGCACGCTCTCTACTAGCAAAGCGCGCCCGGTCACTGCCTCTCTCTCTCTCCTCTTTTAGTAAATCTTAGATCAGGCATGTCAAACTGGGCGATTTAGTTATCTAGTCCTAGTAGTAACAAATACAAAATAGAAACATTAGAAGGCATTTTGAATTAAATTCATCATATAGAGTTAGAACTATTGATTGGATTACATGTATTACATGTTTGTTTTCTTACTTTGAATTATGCTATTTACATGTATAAGAAGCAAACCAAGCATGATTATTTAAGTAATAATTGAAGTTTTATTTATTGCCTGCAGTACGGCTGCCAAACGTAAGTTTACTTGTTTATGTTCCACATTGGGGCCCAAAATTCCACATTTTCAACCTGAGTGTTCCACATTCTGGGTATTGGGTGTAGGCATGTCTGCATTAGAGCTGGGTGGACTCAGAGGCGCCCAAGGATACCAAAATAAAAATCCCAGTCTTCGCCAGGATTCGAACCCGGGACCTCCCGGTTCAAAAGCCAAGCGCTTTACCGCTCAGCCACCGCGCCTCACATTCATTCTCTGTAGAATGACTAATTCTTCATTCTCTGTAGAAAGACTTATTCTTCATTCTCTGTAGAAAGACTAGTTCTTCATTCTCTTTAAAATGACTAATTCTTCATTCTCTTTAAAATGACTAATTCTTCATTCTCTGTAGAAAGACTAGTTCTTCATTCTCTTTAAAATGACTTAATTCTTCATTCTCTATAGAAAAACTAATAAACAAGACATTTATATTTGTTTATACCTTTCTATTTTGCTTAATGCCATTTCTATTTTTGATTATTCAGACAGATGAGAAAAAGTTTGACCCACAAGGCCATGACAAAGATCTAGTAGAGCATCTAGAGAGAGATATTTTACAAAAAAATCCTAATGTTCATTGGTAAGCTACTCAACAGTTTTCTGTAACCATAGTGCAACACAGATAGTAGATAAGAGTTTTAATTGTTAGAAAAAAAAAATGTGTATGAATCACTTTTTTTTACCTTTTTAAAACCTGTTCTGTAATTCTTAGCAACAGTCTGACAGAATTTGTATAATTGGCCCATTTGTCATACACTACTGTATTATAGTTTAGCTTCAGTAGCTTTTTTTTAATCAGAAAATGCTACATCTTTTTAAGGAATTTAAATAGAAAGGAATGTCCTTTTTATGTAAACCAATTTACTGTTTATAAGACCTAAATTGAAAAGAAAACTCACCTACTGTGGATAAGTCATTTAGATCAAAGAAATATGTTATCATCCAGATTGAATAGAAATTATTTTTTATATTTGATGGTGTTTACACAAAACATATAACACCTTTAGAAACACCTAATATGGAAATCTTAAGCTTTTTTATCCAATATTACCTCCATTGGCAAAAGCATGAAAAAAGAAATGAAGAAGAAAATTTGAGCTTCCAGCTTCAAACACATAGTACTTGGTAATCTATATGGTGAAATAGAAACAAATCTAGATGCTTAGGCAAAAGGAAACTCTTTAAGGCAAGGTTTAAAGCAATAAAAAGATATACTGCAGGGGGAAAGTGAATTTTAAGGCATCCACATACAACATCTATCAAACAAAAAATGTCAGTTTAAAATTGACTTTTGGGGAGAAAAATCTAATTTAAAATAAATTTTATCTACAATTATGATTTGATTTGTATTCTCTTATTGCCAAAATTCACCATTTTTGTGTTATTATTAAAGTTAACTACTTTAAAAAGTGTAGATAAGGTTCATTAATTGTAAAATATGTAATAAATGATGTAATAAAAAAACAACAATAAATTTGTTCCTACTTTGTCCATGTTCTTTATATATTAGCATTAGTATATTCATTACAGTTGAAATCTTCCTTTCAGGGATGACATTGCTAGTTTAACAGAAGCTAAGAAACTTTTGGAAGAGGCTGTTGTCTTACCACTCATTGTACCAGATTTTTTCAAGGGTATCAGGAGACCATGGAAGGTTTCAGTGGAATTTTTTTTCATTTTTTTTTTCATTTATTTTATATTTTGTGTTCAAAAGTCTTTCCTTAAAAAATAAAATGCCTTTACTCATATTTTATGTTGTAATGAATAGGGTGTACTCATGGTTGGCCCTCCTGGCACAGGGAAAACCTTGCTGGCCAAGGCAGTTGCTACGGAGTGTGGGACAACATTTTTCAATGTATCTACATCCAGTCTTACGTCCAAGTGGCATGGGGAGTCAGAGAAACTTGTCAGGCTTTTGTTTGAAATGGTAAATATCTTAGAGTTAGACATTGATCAATAGCTAATAGAACAAAGTTTGGTCTAGATCAAAATAGAGTTCTGCTAATAATGTGTTGAAATGGATGTAATAATTAGAGCAGAAACCTTTTTGGTTTGTAAGCATAAATAGTTCTTGAAAATCGAATGAAATCCACATCCATTGTATATCAAAGTACTTTCTTTCAAAATGATGAATGAAACTGAAAATACTAATAAATATTCTGCAGAATTCTTGTCTATGCACATCACAAAGACAGCTAATTCTTCTGTCCCTACTAGACCATAGATATTTGCACATATAAACATATAATATTGTCCTGTATGCAGACATTCACGAGGGAAGACCCTTCTTAAATTAAACAAATCACATGAACTCACATGGATTCAATGCTGGCCTTCTGCAGACCAACCCACCAACCCATTTGTCTTGCAGACCAACACACCAACCCATTTGTCTTGCTTCCTTCATCTGCCTTTCTGGCTTCTTAGTTTTCCCACCATTTGTTGGCCTCTATGCACTAAGGCTCCAAGCACGGTCCAGGTATATCTCTGTGTTCTGTAGGTTTCGCCTGTCTCTGTACAGGGCAAGACCCTTGGATGCACCTGTTCTTACTGTTCCAAGACTAGTATTGAATGTTTTTCTGGCACCTTGCAGTCATTGAGGATGTGTTCTACTGTCTTGTCTTCCGTGTGACAGTGCAGACACCTGGGATCATGATTCTCCTGGTTCCTAGTGAAGTTACTCCTATTGGACATTTTCTAGTGTGAAACCTTGCCTAAATTGCCTGATCCTTTCTGTTGAACTGCTTCATTCATCCTTCCTGTTTGGGTGTTAGAGAACCTTCCTGACTTCCTGTCCTGTGCTACAATGGTCCCAGCTATTGTACCACTTGGACTTAATCCATTCTAAAATCCGGACTTTTGCCACTCTTGTATGTTTGCGGCTCCTCTTGTGGGTCTAAAAGTGTTCCTAGCTTCATTAAACCATCAGTCTTATAGTTTCTTTTGATTCACAGTGAGGGAATCCATTGCATTACCTTACGTACCTTATGTTCTGAACTCTCCATAGCTCAAGGTACAGCTCTGTTTTAAATTTCCCATCATCTTTTTATTTTATTTCCTCCTTAACACAATCCTACAATGTAACAGTACTGTCTTATGTATATTTAGTATAACATTCTATTTCTGCTCTATTTTTTGTTGTTGTTGTTTTTTATTGTTAATTAATTGTTTACTTTTAGTACCGGTATGTGTCTTGGTATCCCCCATGTTAATTCTTTTGATTAATATCTTAGGCACGTTTCTATGCACCAAGTACAGTGTTCATAGATGAAATTGATTCTATCTGCTCAAAACGAGGATCAGGATCTGAGCACGAAGCAAGTCGCAGAGTGAAGTCTGAAATCCTTGTACAAATGGATGGTTAGCAATTTCTATTTTATAGACTGTAACTAATTCAATAATTTGATGTTACTTTTGAATAAAGTTTACTGTCAAATCCAGTGATCATTGTTCAATTGTTTCTTTCTTCAGGTGTGAGTAGTATCAATGAAAGTGAAGATGCAACCAAAACTGTTATGGTTTTAGCTGCCACAAACTTTCCTTGGGATTTAGATGAAGCACTAAGAAGAAGATTGGAGAAAAGGATTTACATCCCTTTACCTGATGGTAATTTCTTTATTCTCTGAGCTAGAGTGAAGGAAGTATTAAACTTCTGGGTTGCCTTTTTAAATTTTTTTTTTAAGTCAGGGTTAATAGTTTTTCTATGACGAAATAGAGAAAAATGGAGATCAGCATGTACCTAGTTCTAATTTAATATGAACAAGTTTTATATTATTTCCAACAGCGCTTGGTCGACGACAACTATTAGATATTAATTTGAAAGATGTTGAGAAAGCGGAAGACTTAAACCTGAATGAAATTGCTGACATGCTAGATGGCTACTCAGGAGCAGATATCACATGTGTTTGTAGGCAAGTTGCATTTTAGATTATAAGTAGATGGTAAAGTAATACTCCAACAATTTAAGTCTTAAGATTGGCGCTGGCCACACAAGATGCCAAACAAAGGTTCAAGGTAATGGCCATCAAAATCATCTATTTGTGTGTGTGTGTATTTGAACTACAATGATTGTAGAGTCTGTTACAGTTTTTTTTTTTTTTTTTTTTGATGACACTCAAGAGTACCCCATTTACTAGAGAATGTTAAAAGTCCTTTCATTCTATAGTAGCATTCATTAGGCCCTTTAGGTGGCCCTACCGGCCCATTTGGGTACCAACCCATCAGGCATTTGCCTGATTTAGCCAGTCCACCCCGGTCCCTTTAGCACCTATTGCTTTTGCAAGTCTTGTAAGCTCCATATAGAAAAGACAAGGAACCAATTCTTGTGTACAAATATTGTAAAACAAATCAAATGAATATAGTTTCATTGTTGATTTAATGTTTATTTATTTTTCAGAGATGCTGCCATGATGTCATTCCGACGAAGAATAGCTGGCCTTCGACCAGAAGAAATCAGAAATATCCCTAAAAATGAACTGACTTTGCCAACCACAATGGAAGATTTTCGAGAAGCCATTAAGAAAGTGAGCAAGAGTGTCTCCCAAGAAGACCTTGAAAAATACAAGAAGTGGATGGAAGAGTTCGGCTCTGTTTAAAACTTGCCATCTCTTGATTCATTTTCTGCAGAGAATTATAAGTCTGTTGTTTTTGCTTCAATTTCCCAAGACAAAAAGATACTGCGCAGAAAGCAAAAAAAAAAACGAAAATTAGAATGAACTGACGTTAACAATGTTTTGAAATTTTTTACCTGGTGGAGGATTTAGATGAATTAGAATTTAGTTTGTGGCTTGGGAGGTTCATTCACTGTCTTAAATGCAACTCTTCACTATGATTTGAGATAAGTAATTTATTCTGATCTGAGACTTGATTCCCTCTGATTTAACATTCTTGATTTACTCTTATTGACACTTTTGACGTCAATTTGATTTGAGATTCTTTATTCACTCTGATTTCAATTGTTTATTAGTTATCATGACATTGTTAATTTATTTCATCCACATTATGTTGATGCCTTGTCAGTTTTGTAATTACTGACAACACTTATAACTCTATTTGCTGATTTGTTTTTTGCTATTAAGCTTATATTTGGCAGGTGCTTAAAATTTCTAGTTATTATCTCTGAGAGACACTTGGCAAGATGTGTACTTTTTTATAAATAGTAACAATTGTCACTGAATTCTGCAGATCTTTTCTAATGGCATTTTCTACTTGCTGGTCTATCTTCTCAATTTGAATGTTGCTCATATGCTTCAATGACTGTCTTGCTCAGGTTTGTTTTGTTTTTAAAATGAATGACATTGAAGTAACTAAAAATCCAACTGTTGGAGGTTGTAGATGTTCTTGACATTTTAAATTATTATTTATTTTATTCTATTCTTGTTGATGAACTAATAGGTTGGTTTAAAAGTAAGTTTTGTTGAAACCCAATGTTTGGCTGACTAATATTTATTGTCTTGGTTTTATAGCTCTGATCAGTAGCCAGTTCCATATTTTACTTGTTTCCAGTCAATCTAATGGTTTTGATTTTTTTTTTGAGAAGGAAATAAAAAAAACTTCTAATCTGTTATGTTGACAATATAAGTATAATTTTAGAAACACAAAATCTGGTGGTTGTTGTTGGGTCTACTTTTGTATCAGAAAATAGAAAATGTTTAATAATTGTTAAACCAAAGCAGGATAGTTGAGGAGCTTGTTTTTATAAGCAGCTTTATATTTTTGATAGAATTGGTGATTATGTTATCATAGAGGTTATTTGAACAATTTATTATCAGTATCATTAAATTTTATAATTATTTTATTTCATCCATAGCTGTCAGTATGTGTAGTACCCAAGAAATTGATTGTAATATTTTGTACAATACTTTCAATATTTATTAATACTAAGATTAAGGTTGTAATCTTCAAAGTAAACATCAGTGTTTGAAATGTTACCTAATTCTTCCCTTGTAGTTCAGAATGAGCACAATTTCAAATGGCTGGGGAAGCCCATCAGGTGAAAACATTCAGGCCATGAAGAGGTTGGGTTTAACTTAGCTAGTTCTGAGTTTCTTGTCCCTTGTTATTAAAAATCTATACCTTTAGCTTCGTTTCAACACTTTGATAACTTACTAGAGACAAACTTGTCATGAAAAAATTTTTGTCCTTAAACCTGACAGTACTACAGAGATAGTCCATTGCTCAAATGTTATCAATAAAAAGAAAGTTTATGTATTGTTATATAATCATACTGATTAGGAACATCAAAGTGTATATTTAAGTAATGGAAAGTATAAACTGAGCAATAGTTGTGTAGATCCAAATTTGAAAATATACCTTGTGTCCCCACTTGATGCGGTCCCTCAAATGATTACAAAATTGTTTTTACATTAAATAATAGTTATCATGTTTATGTAAAATTTAAAAATGCAGAAGCTCCTAAAGAGGTCAAGCCACCCGAGCCCCCAAATACCTAGCTACGCCACTGCTGAACACTCATTTTACTATTTAATAGCAGTACCATTAAATTCATTCTTTGATCTAATTGAACAGTTTGTTTGCCTTACAAATAGTTTTCCTCTCAATGTTTAGTAAGAATTGAAAACAAACTTGTTGCTTTATATTTCCTTAGATATCACTTGCTAATAAGAAAAAACAAATATTTCCATTATTCTGTCTGATGTGTACAGTATTGTAAAGTCTGGCAGTCTGCTGGCTAACATGACATAAGTTTTTCATTGGTCAATCAGTATGCACATTTTTTAAAAATTACTTTTATCCTTGAACAATGTTAAAATGAACAGACATTAAAGAGATCACTATGAACATGTCTTTGTTTTTGTCTGCATGGGTCCTGGTCAATTGATCTAAGTGTAGAGTAAACTTTTTTTCCACTTTATTATCTGATGTATACATTGAATCAAGATAAAGTCAAACCATCAAAATGAATATATAAATAATGATATGAAAATAAAATTGAATAGTAAAACAATTTTATTTAAACTACCAGTAACTGTATTCAGTGGCGTAGCTACCAATGTGCGGGTGGTGCGGGCCGCACAGGGCACCAACTGGAGATGGGCCCCAAAATCCCCTAAGAGTGTATTAATTTCCTATTTCCCTGAGCTTTTCAGTAAAAAAGACTAAGTGTATGAACACGAACAAACATAAACTACTGTATTTTAAACATGAGCTAACGATTTATAAACTAGTCATGTCGCTATTTTGTTTTATCTCCTTGACGGTTATCATTGAATCCGGAAAAAAATGATCAGACCGACATCCTGAATAATGAAAAAGAAGAAAAGACTTCAATACAGCAGGTTCTATAGACTAAAGGACAGCACACAAGCATGTCTTTAGTACACTCCTCAAAAATTCATACTGAAGAAACTGAACGATCAGACAGTGTAAACAATACAGAAAGCAGGATAATAACTCTTGACTGAACGACATTGGAGATTGGCCTGATGTCATCACAGATAATATTCGCATACACCTTGCCACTCAAGGATCTGAAACAGTTCAGCGTATTAACAGTCAATTCAGAGAGGTGTATAGACATCAAGAATTAGCAAAAAGAAAGGCTAGAAGGCTTTCAAAGGCTTGGTTTTTCTGGCAAATGTCAAACGCCGAGAAAGTTCTTAGAAAGTGGATGTGTTATTCGCCAAAAAAAGAATCATTATTTTACTTCCCCTACATACTCTTCTCAATAAGATCAAGTACGAAATCTTCATTTAAATCCAAAGATAAATTTAATGAAAAACATGAGACCAGCAGAGCTCACATTCAGTCATCCTTGCTTGGAGGGAACTTGAAGTTCGCCTGAGAGTAGGGAACAGTATTGACAACAAGGCCCCAGATTTGATTATACAAGAGACGAAAACCTGGAGAGACTACCTGAAGAGAATCTTGGACATCATTCGTTTTCTCTCAAAGCGAAATCTGGCACTTCGTGGGCATCGCGAGCGAGCTGAAGAAGTGTTGGAAAGGCCAAATCAAGGCAATTTCTTGGAGTTGCTATCAAAGAACGATCCACTCTTGAGGGAGCATGTGCTTCGAACTAAGCTTTGTTCCAGACCGAATACATACATGTCTCCAAAAATAAAAAATAAATTTATTACAATATTGGGGGATCACGTTAAAAAACAAATCATACATGAAGTCCAAATAGTTATCTATTATTTTTGACAGTACACCAGACATCTCAAAGCTGGATCAAACTTTCCAAATTTTACGGTACGTTGTCATGGATAATGACAGTGTGCAGGTTCGTAAGTCTTTTGTTGACTTCATCGACACAAAAGGAGAAGCATGCTGCTGGAATCGCTGAGATGATTCTAGAGAAACTGCGTTCGGATGGCTTAGACATAATGGACTACAGGGGTCAAGGCTATGATAATGCTGCGGTCATGAAAGGTCAAAACTACGGTGTCCAAAAACGTATTCTAGAAATCAATCCCAAAGCACTATTCATTGCCTGCTCAAACCATTCTCTTAAATTTGCAGACATTCGAGCTGCTGAAGCTGAAGTCAATTCGGTAACATTTTTTGGTACATTTGACCGTTTACACGCCTTTTTCCCAACTTCAACACACCGCTGGGATATCCTTATCAACATAATCGGAACTAGCCTTAAACGCCAGGGGAGAAGCCGTCAAGATGGTTAGGGATACATTTTCTAAAATTAAAGAAACTGGAGACATTAACTAGCATTCATCGACTAGATCTGAAGCAGGTGAAATATTAGTTGCTATTCAGTCTTTTAATTTTCCCACCTATCTTGCATTTTGGGCTCCTGTATTAACTGAAATTAATGATGCGCAAGTCTACCTTCAAAAACAAGGATTGTCTATTCGAGACTGCTCACTCAAACTAAAAACAGAGACATTTTTAAGTAGTAATCGAGAGGACATTGCTGAAGCCAGCATTGTCTTTGCCGAAATCGTGTGCTCAGATCTGAGAATCAGTAAAGAACCTCAAAAATGTATTGGGTATAAGAAAGAAATGCCTGGTGAGAAAAGTGACAACTCTGTACTTACATACAAAGAAGAGCTACGAAGGGAAATTTATTCTACCTTGGACAGGATTGTTCAAGAAATAATCATCCGATTCGAGCAATTTCATGATGTAGTAGATAGATATGAATTTTTGTCGCCTTACCAGCTATTAAATCCTCAGGTCGAAATCAATCTCGATAGTACTCCTAGCGACATTGATAAAAACGAATTTCTGTTGGAGCGAAAGAGGCTTCAACGGTTTGTCACAGTTTCATCAGAAGCCTCCGAACTTCCAAAACAAGGACCTGTTGAGCTCTTGAATTTTAGAAAAAATATCAGCTAGATGATTCAATCCCGAATATCACCATCATGATTCTCACATTTTTAATCTTGCGGTAAGCATCGCTACATGCAAGGTTTTTCAAACTTAAACTGATCAAGAATTATTTGACATCAACGATGACAAATTTACGACTCACTAATTTGGCCATTGAACAAGAGTTGGTGGAAAAAAATTGATTTCAATAAAATTATTGATACTTTTTACTTTTGCCAGCAAGAAAGCGCGTAAAATTCACTTGTAGTATGTTTATGTAACAGTGATTTTTTTAATTAACAATATTTGATTAATGAATACATACTATTTTTAACAAAAAAGTAAGAATTTGCAACGTTACTATTTAGTTAGGTTTTTTTTTTTGTTTGGGGGGGGGGCACCAAGATGAGATACCGCACTAGGCATCATATACTCTAGCTACGCCACTGACTGTATTTCATTACTGCCTTTTGAATCCTTGATGCGTTTTCCTACATTCTTGAACACAGAACTATAATTGTTTATGTCAATTTGGCCTGTGTGTTTTAATTTGAGTCACCACATCCTTGAACATTGTAGTGTCCAGTAGTTCAATGACAAGGATGTATCAACATCTCGTACCAACAAAGAATGAAAAGGTCCAACAAGGAAATGTACCAAGGTTTTGTCTTGATAGAGGTCAGACAAACATGATAGATAGGAAGGGGTTGAATAAGTATTTAGACTTTCTTGTCATTTGGAACAACTTGTTCCTGTTACAGTGTGACTAATAATCTCCATCCAATCTTATCAAGTGGACATGTAAAAAGGACTAGATAGATTTTTGGTCTGCCACAATGTTTTATCCTATACTCTTAAGCGAGCAATTCTTGTATATATATATATTTATTTATAAATTTTATTTCGAAAACGGCTCTAACGATTTTCTTTAAAATTTCAAGGTATGTGCGTATTAGTGAAAAAAAAAATCTCAACTCATTGGCCACATTGGGAAAACTCGAGTTCGACCGTTATTTCGATATGAAAATGTCTCAATTTAATTTTGGTCAGAATAATTTATGAATGAAATGGAAAATTTATGAATGAAAGTTTTTCCATGACGTAAACGGGAAGAAATGCTTACGTCACTAGGCTTACCATAGAACAATGCAAACAAGAACGAGTTTTAAAGTATCAATGGACCTAATTAAACATTTGCGCACCATCTTATTGAAGATTGATGTATTATAGAACTATGGAAGGAAAGTAATGAAATTAAATGTACCGATGTATGATTAGTTATTGCGTTTTAAGTGCTTAATAAATTGTTTACACTTTAATTGCGTAGAGCGGTGTACATTCCTCAATCTTCGGATTTGATGTCAAGCCTTATTATAATTATAATTTTGCTGGTAAAATTATGACCATGTGTTCATGCTTCAGTGTCTAATGTCCCGTACCAAAACAAAGGAAATGGTGATTACACAGCTGCTCTACTGCTCCTTACTTTCTCACACTGAACAAGATATCTAAACCGTTAGGGCGTGGTGACGAAAGGCCCAGTAGATATATGAATGGAGGGGTGTGTAAGAGCAGGCCATATCTTTCCATGGGCTGTAGCACCAGTAGCAGTAGTATATTACCTTTCTTAGTATAAATTATTTAACCGAGCAAGGCTCGGTCACCTGATATTGTGTAATTTAACTCTATAACTTTTACTTGTCCACCTTGTGATTTTGACACATTTTTTTTCAGTTTGAAATATTTTTAGTTTTATTTTCCTTTCTTGTTCAGGGATTGTATTGTGTGTATGTTTTAAACTTTCTGAACTGGACTTACTAGCGGAATTGGAGTTCATACATGCAATCAATTTGGCTTGTCTGCATAATCTTTCTACAATGTGCTGTCTTTTGTGTATATTATTATCATGTTTATTCTGTATTCGTATTTCAGCTTATTAAATTTATTTAAATGGTTTTATTTCTGGTTTTAATTCCTAAATCAGCTAATTTTTCTATATCATTGAGTTTTAATTTCAGGTACCTTTAAATTTTTAAAGAAGCCTATATAATATTTCTGTAGTTGTCTCCCTTAAATCGAAAACTGCGTTTTGTTACCATATTTTGCCTATGCACTAAGCATATTCTGTTTACTTCGACATTCATATGAAAACTTTCTTCAAATTTTCAGGTGTGAATTTAAAGACTTTTTTTTTTCAGGTCTGTAGGAAACATAGTGAAGCATATTTTATTGACATTAATTTTTTGAAAAGACATTTTTTTCACTGGGCTGAAATGAACTAATTTAACTAAGGATTAAATTAAGGTATATTTAAAAAACAGGGTTACAAAGACAGTTTGTGTGGAAACACAAACTTAAAATCGGCCCCCGAGGTGGTCCACCCAGGCAGGTTTCAATATTTTCAGAAAGAACATCCGATTGAAATTATATCAAAGATAATGACAGATAAGAATGTAGAAAGAAGGTTGACATCTTACGTAGTGCCCCAGCAGTCAAAACACATCTTCCGTGCTTTGATCTCTCAGCGTTTGCCCTGGCCTATAATGACAATGTTCTTCGCAACTGCCACACCTCTTTTATGAGTTGGTTATATAGATAGTAAATAGTCTACTTATGGATCTGAATATAATAGAAAAACGTGAAATTGAACGTAATGTGTTTTACTATTAATTGTCTTAAATTAGGTCTCATTCATAATGCATACTAATTAGTTTTTTTCTTCTCTTTAAATGCTGCTTGCATAAGGGATTTTTAAAATTAGATTTTGAGCTTTTAGAAAAGAAAAAAGAAGCCGTTGCATCAGAATGATCTAAAATATTGTGATGTCCGATTTTCATTTTCTTTTCTACTTTCTGAGATCTAAACGGGACGGACAGACAGGCCACACAAAACTAATAGCGTCGCTTCCCCTTTTGGGGGCCGCTAAAAATAAAACATGCAAGCACTTCAAAATATATATAGTCCTATACATGTTTGGCATGTGTTCCTAGATTCATATTAACAAAACTTCATTAAAATATTTGATAGCAAATGAATTGAAATTTACCCCCCCCCTCCCACGGTACATTTTTTTGAATGAGGGGGAAAATATTACTTTTCTTGTATTTCAACGTATATTATTAATTTATTAGTAATATAAAGTTAAGCAATCAAGAAAAAACTCTAAACTGCCATTCGTATCCTGAAAGGAACCCATGGAGTTTATCTGAGAATAAAATGTCATTACTAGTAAAACATCTTTGATAAGAAAACATTCCTGTTCTTTCCCCACACAAATAGCAATGAAACATTGTGACAGAAATCTTCATCACTTACCACTTCTGATTTACTTTCTTCTAGCAATGTGAAGTAAATATACTATCGCCTAATTTTCAGTTCAAAAGAATGGTAATGGATTTGTTCTTTGCTCTGATATCTGAGACGTAATTATTGAAACCTTACAAATATCATGATCTAAAAGAACGAAAACATGTAGATTCAATGTCATTGTAAGGTTCAGACAACTAGTCTCATATCCGAGATGAAATTCAACTTCTCATTGTTAAGTTGGACAGTTTAGATAATCAGTCCTCTATCTGAGATTAACTGCGCAGTGGTTTCCCAGATCAAGTACTTCTCCATAGATCTTGACGTCTAAAAGGGCAGTTCCATGTTCAGTCGCCTAGATTCTAGGATGCGATCTCGAACAATATGGTCAACATTCTTGAGTTGCTTAAAAACTTTTAGGGTGAACACTTGTTCTTTTATCTTCTACCTTTTCTACATCTCATAATTCTTGGTCACTATGTAATTGGTAGAAAATAAAGATTTGGTTAGCAAATAAAAGCAGACATAGAGAAAGTAAAGTAAAAAAAGGACAGTGCAGTGTTTAAGAGAAGTCCAGGTTAGGACACTCAGAACATGTCACTGGACAAACCAAAAGGTATACAGATGTCCAGCTGTTTTTTTATTTCAAGATAATTCTATCTGCTTTCCAAATGAAAGCTAGTTTTTTTTTTTCTTTTCATTTTTTTTTCTTTTTACATAATAAGAATTTGTTTTTTTAAGCTAAACATTTGTGTTTGCTCTTTCAACTCGATAAATAACAAAAAAAAAAGAAATTCGTGTGTGTGTAGAGTGGCTCAAAATAAGGCAGTAAAAAAGTAGCTCCAATAATTGAGTTCAAGCCGAGCTCTGTGGACTTTTTGTTTTTCCACTAAGTCATTAGATTTATTTATTATTTTTTTTTTTTTTGCCTTTTTCTTTTTAAAAAAATAATCACTCCGCCACGTGTCCACGAGGTAAGCAGGAACAACTCTGTAAAGAACAAGATTACAAAGAGAGTTTGTGTGATACACAAACTCAGAGGCGGCCCCCGTCGGAGTCGGATCCCTGTCAGATCCGCTTTGATCTCTCAACGGACGGACAGACAGACAGACAGACGGACAGACAGGCCACACAAAACTAATATACATCTTCCGTGCTTTGATCTCTCAACGTTAGCCTTGTAAAGCCGATGTTCAAGGCAATTGCCACACTTGTTTTATGAGTTGATTACTTTACGAGTAAATACTGGTATGTTACTCGTATGTTGGAACAAATAAAATGTGAAAACATGTGCAGTATATTAGATTATTAATTGTCTTAAAGTAGGTTTCATTTATATTGCATACTAATTAGGTTTTTTCTCTTTAAATACTGTTTGCATAAAATATTTTTAAAAATTAGATTTTGAGCTTTTAGAAAAAAAAAAAGTAGCCGTTGCATCAGAACTTTGAATGCTCTATATTATCGTGATGTCAGATTTTCATTTTCTCTTCTACTTTCTGAGCACTAAACGGGACGGACGGACAGACGGACAGACAGACAGACAGACAGACGGACAGACAGGCCACACAAAACTAATAGCGTCTTTTCCCCTTTCGGGGGCCGCTAAAAAAACTATCACACTATTTTTTCTCAAAAAAAGGGAAAAAATAAAGATGTGATTAAGTGATTGGACTCTACGATAACCTGCTAACACAACCTAAAATTCTATGGCCATATTACGAGATTCTCAGGGCTCATAAAGACCTTCCTCAATGGAACAGTACCAGTAAAATAAGAAGAGGCAGACAGAGAAAGCTATGAGAAGACAACAGAAAATAATGGACAGGTCTGCCATTGAGTTAGATTCTAAGACAACAGAAAGGAATGGACAGGTCTGCCATTGAGTTAGATTCTAAGACAACAGAAAGGAATGGACAGGTCTGCCATTGAGTTAGATTCTGTCTAAGACAACAGAAAGGAATGGACAGGTCTGCCATTGAGTTAGATTCTGTCTAAGACAACAGAAAGAAATGGACAGACTAAAGACAGTTCAGCAGATTAAGGGAGTGGTGAAGATTAATTGATTAATTAATCGATTAATTGTAATTATTACCAATGAGAAGTTTGCAGTCATGGAGAGTTGAATTTTTTATGTATACAAATAATGTCAATATTGAACTTGTTTTCAATTTTACATAGATTCTGTTTGTTTAGTGGCATGTCGTCTGCTATCTCTGTCTGCGATACTTACCGGGTAAATGTGGTAGATTGATGTTGGAAGTCCTGGAAGTCGTTCTGTTTAGCCTATTAGTAGAAACATCCGTAATGAACATCATTCATTTATTTAAACCTGCTACACACCATTCATTAGAGCTGCTACACATCAGACCTAATTAATGGATATGAAAGCAGTAATAAATTTTTTAAAAATGTATTAAACACATATATAAATATAGGTCTTTGGTATAACACAAATAAGGTGGCTTTATTAAAACTATATTTAAAAACAAAACAACAGCTTAATAAATGTTTTGACAAGAGTTGGCCTACAGGAAGATATTTTCAACATTTTGTTTGACTATTTGAACACACTTTACACACAACACACACTGTGATATATCAATTGTCAAAGATCAGTTTGATTGAATCTCTTTTGACTCCCATTGAGATACAACAAATATGGGTCTACATATTTTTAAACAGTAACAAATTAATTATAATCAATGTCAATAATCAATCTACGTTATTGGGTTAGGGTTCGAGTCCTTATATATATATATATATATATATATAATAAGATATAGATAGATACAGATAGAGAGAGAGAGAGCGCTCTTCATTAAATGTTTACTTACTCTATTACCCGCCCCATTTTCTTTGACCACAGTCTAAGACTAAGTAATAGAACAAGGAACTTATAAATATGACTAATAAATATGACTCTCAAGACAGAAGAGCGTGCAAAGAAAATAATGAAAAAAATCTTCCATGATTATTCTACGTGCCGCCTCTATTTGAAATGTCACGAGCAATTGTCGAGGAATGGAACTTGTGTCTTAAGCCTCTTCCTGTGCAGGTCTAGAGTTGTGAGGATATATATATATATATATATATATATATATACAGCGATTCGTTCAAATGAACACATTCTAGAAGCAAACATAAACCACTTCAAATCCTTTAAGTTCCAGTACTATTTGTAATTTCAGTTAGCTGGTAATAAAATAAAAAGTTTCCATTCAGTAGCTGTACTCTGTGTTAAATCTCCACCACTGATGAGAACTCCGCACTATTCGAAAGCTGTGATGTTTTCATAGCCTCCGTTGCTCGCTCGTTGCTATATTACTAAGAGAATGACTGTAGGCAGGATCAGAACTCTTGTCCTACCCGATGGGCCCATGTAGACAGTGAAAACTATTTATTTCACTAAAGTAAAAATTGAATTCGTTATGTCCCAATTCTTTTAGCTTCCCTAAACTTTCTTAATTTCTTAAAAATGTGTTTAAGTAGCCCACATTTTTTGAAAAGAGATTTCCAGCTATTTTATTTAAAAAAAAAATCATAGATTCCAAGCTTTTTATTTCCAAATAGCTGGAAAAAAAGAGTACGAAATTAGTTTTCCATTAGTAATATGACATTTCCCAAGAAAGTTATTATCAGATGCCTTGAAATGGATCAACAAAATTACTAGTATTTCTACAGCTCTTGTAACAGCATTAGTATTCATCCATGGCTATTTATAAATTCTTTTGTTATTTCCAAACTTCAGATACACAACTAGGAAACTTAAATAAAAAAGGCGGT
>JADKLZ010003886.1:10567779-10578529 GCA_021533235.1 Biomphalaria straminea
TTTTAGTTTTCTAAAAGCAAACCGTTTAATTTATAAAAATTATTTTGTAAGCGATTTTTTAATAATAAAACACCAATTGTGAAGCAATTACGTAAATCTAAGGGAGGAAATGTTACTATATGAAATGCTCTTGGCATGTAGATATCACGCACATTTTTAAAAATGAATTTATGTCTGTCTGTCCGTCTGTCCGTCTGTCAGACTCAGAGCGCCAAAACTAGAAGAGATACGAAAAATATTATTTCACCATTAAATGCGGCTTGAAAAGTTTAGGTGCAATGGCTACTTTTAGTTTTCTAAACGCAAACCGTTTAATTTATAAAATTAATTATGCAAGCGATTTTTTAATAACAAAACACCAATTCTAAAACAATTACGTAAATGTAAGGGAGGAAATGTTACTATAAGAAATGCTCTAGACATATAGATGTCTCGCACATTTTTTAAAATGAACTTTTAGCAGCGGCTTTCGTGTACTAGCGTAAAGACCGGAAATGACATGATTCTAAACTAATTTCTTAAATTTTTAAAAAAATCAGATTTTTTAAAATAAAATTGTATAATGCCCCCATTAAAATGAAAGAAGCATATTTTTGTGCGTTTTGCCTGTTGGTTGGTCTGTCCGTCACGGTTAGAAAAAAACACTAAAGGCTTTTGAAAATATGATTTAACATTTAATGTTCTTTCAGAAATATTGCGATAGCTTAAGGATGGGAGCATACAGGAATTGAGCCAGGGACTTAGAAGAAACATCCGAAACATCTTGCGAATAGGCGGATCTGACAGGGATCCGACTCCGACGGGGGCCGCCTCTGAGTTTGTGTATCACACAAACTCTCTTTGTAATCTTGTTAATTTTATCTTATTTTGGACATTCTGCTGAAAAAAATCCCTAATTTCACTAATTCAAAGTTAAGGACTGAATCCGTTACTTCCTTTTTCCAGTCTATATTTATTTATGCCATCTATGCTATTTTGTGAATGAAAATAGTGCGGATTTGGATACACTATTTTTCATTCACACCATGCTGCGTAAATAAGGAGGCAGTGTAGTTTTGTTTAATCTCTAAGACTGAAGATTGTGCAACTTGTCAGATTTCGGAAATCCGAATTCAATAGATATACATTTTTTCAAGTTACATAAAGTTACTTACTGTTTCCAGTCTATATTTATTTATGTCTATGATAATGTAACTAATTCATTCAGAATTGAAGACAATTTACTTCCTAGTCCAAACCTCTTCAGGACGATGAGGTATGGGAGCAGGCAGGGTTTGAGACCGGGACTATCGATATGTCCGAACGACAGTGCTGCGTGCAAAGCCGCAAAGCGATCGACCAGACCAAACCAGACAGATTTGGAACTTTAGACATTCAGACATAGAGGAAAAGGCAATAGTGATAGTTAGTTACAGTTAGTGAAAGAATTATTGACAATGAAACAACTAAAAACATTTCTTGGAAAAGTGACTCTGGCTTTGGTGATGAAAATTTTTTTGCGGACCAAATCGACTGCGAGTCAGTCACCCACACATCACTCACACATCTAGCTAAAACCTAAAAGACAATCCAATAACAAAACCACGAATTGATCAAAGAGAAAAAAATATAAATAGAATAAGCTCGGTAGAAGAAGCATGAAAAGACAATGGATCAACAAGATTTTATATTATTTCGCTTTATGATTTTGAAATATATAGACAGAGAGAGGAAAGGCTGACAGACGTACAGGCAGACAGTGCAATACAATAGCGGTTTTTCCTAACGGTGCATTTAAAATCAATACAGAAAAAAAAATCAGAGATAAATAGACATTTAACTAGAGATACATACACATATAAACTAGAGATACATACACATATAAATTAAAGACACATACACTATAAACTAGAGATACCTGTACAGATAAACTACATATGTATGCACAGAATCTTAAGACGAACAGAATGGACGAGACAAAGGAAGAACAAAACACTATTTTTATAGTGAAAGAAAAAATATTTTGTATACAGAGAACTATTGAAACTGAATGTCTACCCATTTTTTTTTCTTTTTATATAAAATATATAAGCCCCCAGAACAGACAATTATTAATAAAGTAAGTAAAATCTTTTGGATCTCTATGAATTTCACTAGCACCCCTAAGGCTCCGCTCATAATAACAACAAACTAAACACAGCCCATAATCCAAGATAAATAAGAGCCAAGGCTCCGCTCATAATAACAACAAACTAAACACAGCCCATAATCCAAGATAAATAAGAGCCAAACGTCAAAGTATTATGGCTTTTAAGTGGCTAGCCATCAGACATAAATGCTCCATGGCTATTTCAGCTTCCGTTGATTTCTTCTGACCCAGCAGTGTATAGACTTGAGACTTCCTGGTCTTGTTTTTGTCCCCCCAATGTAACAATGTGTTCTTTGTCTTGCTTTAGAGTTTCATTCCTTGTTTCTTTATTCTGCACACAGTAAACAAATAACAAAGTTTGGATTTCAATGGTGTCAGAACATGCATGTTTCGGTTTTTAGTGGTACAAAATATAAAAAAGACTGATAAACATAGACCGATGAAGACGTTTCTAGAATTTTGTATCAGCCATATGCATAATGTATGCAGAATATTCGACTAGAATTCAGCTCTCATTCTGACAGGACAATACGTGATTTGTTCGGACTAAATTCTTAAAGTTGCACTTTTGTCTTTCCCGGCAACTAAAGTGTCCAATTTTTTTGTCAATCTTGGGTTTAATTTTCAACGAAATTATGAAAAAACAAACAAAAAAAAAACAGCGTAAATTTATTGTAAAAAAATAATTTTTAAACGAAAATAATTCTAAATTTCCTACATCAATATCTTGAAGGAACTGTAAACATCTAAAAAATTATTTATTCCTACATTTTCTCATGAAGAAGGATTAACGGAAAAAAACTTTATATATATTTAATAAAATACTCAGAAAGACACACAAAAAAAAAGGCACATTCCTCGTCCCATATGCTAGGACAAATTTATACAAAAGCTCCTTCTACCCTAGCGCTATTAGAGCATGGAATGGATTGCCTGAGCTAGCCAGGAAAACCAGTGACTTGGCAGAATATTAAGTCATTGGTTAATATGCATGACTGAATGCATGACGCTTAGGACGTAATCATCTTCTTTTTTGAAGTAACGTCTGTATTGTATAAGATAAGATAAGATATACATTATAGACTTTTAGCTTATATGTTCTGAATATCAATCAGAATTTTACTTACATTTTGATTCGCAATGACAATTTGACACATGTGTGTGTGTGTTGTTTACAATCGTCTTCTTTCCATTATGGCTAAAATAGAAAGATTTTAAAACTCCTTTATCCCACTCTCGGTTAGAGTGTTACAATATCAGATGTCGTCATCGAGAGGTTTATAGAAGTCTAATTTAGTGTGTATGTGTTCCGTGAGTGAATGTTGTTCGTATTTGCATCTATATTGTTATTGTTACAGTTGTTACGCTAAGGTGGTCAATTATAGTCAAACTGAATTACTATTTGATTGCACCAATAAAAATTACCCTATCTTTATCTCTTATCAGTTTGCAATCTCTTCATAGGTCCAGCAAAAACAATCGTAGATATATCTTTGGTAAAATATTGACTAGCTGATTGGCGACATTGGCCACACAGAAGAAGACTGTAGTTTAACAAGTTATATTCTTTTGGAAAATATTATCATCTTAACATTTAATTTGGTCTGGAGAACAAACTCCCTGAAGAGTTGAATGAACATATACACGTTCAGCAACAGTTATCGCACCGTCTTAAATAGAAATAAGTGTGAGACTACTGTGTTTTATGTTTATAAGTTGGGACCTATTTGACCAAACTAGAATCTTATGCGACATATCTCTAACTGGATCCAATATTATAGTCTAGACTCACTCTAGACTACTGCCTTTTAATGTGACTATATCACTGTGTATATAGACATCAACAAACTAGAAATTGTATATATTCAGAGTAGATTTACTCCTAAGCTTAACAAGGATTTTTTTTTCTTGGGGGGAGGGGGGGTAGGTGAGGGGGTAGTTGTTTTTTCTCTCTCTATTTGTTTTTATCAATCATGCCTTAGCTATAAGGAGCCAAGTAATCGCTCTTACAAAAGGTCATCAGCTTCACATAGAAAGAATTGTCTTTAAAAGAAACCAAAACAACCGCTGTTTGTTTTTTGTTTGTTTGTTTGTTTCTTGTTTTAGATTTAGCTTAAAGAAAAAAAAAGGTCTTCTAGATGGCAATATCTAAATCTAGACTTTACTTAATGGATATAAATAGTTAAACTAAAGAAAATTTATCCTGACGACTAATGAACGTTCCAGGTCACTGCTAGACTCTATACTATTGCTATAATGACTTGCACTGCTCTTTCATTTTTCAATAGGAGTTTGACTAAAATTAAGATTAAGCAATTACCAGTCATACTATTTCACGATTCCACGGATGTCACATGTAGTTATAGAAAGATCCCAAAGAGTTCATAGCGCCCTCTGTCGGATAGATATGGACTACGGGAATTGCGCTGTATTTAGATCAGAAGTCACGTGATTTCTTGTGCTGCTGGAGGAGCAGTTCTCACTATCCTTAAAGTTCACTGTTTTTTTTTTTCCATTCTATTCCCAATCCTTACCATATAAAAATTTGAAGGATTACAATTGTCTTATTTGCCTCTCTATTTATTTGTATGTCTATTTAAAGACACATTGGAAGAAGAAAATTCTTTTGCATAAAACTCAATTACTGATTACATACCCTAGGGAGAATATAGATTTCAAATATAGCTTATAGATGTCTCTGTCCGTCTCTCTCTATTTCGATATCTATTACTCAAATTAAAAGAAGTCAAATTGCATCCGCCTAATTTACAATTTTATTTTTGAAAAACATATTTCTCTTTTCATTTTGTTCTTTCTCTCTCTCTTCTCTTTCTTTCCCCGTCCTTCTCTCTCTCTCTC
Organism: Biomphalaria straminea; assembly: GCA_021533235.1. NCBI lineage: Eukaryota > Metazoa > Mollusca > Gastropoda > Planorbidae > Biomphalaria > Biomphalaria straminea. The sequence continues at coordinate 10,572,767 of JADKLZ010003886.1, forward strand.
TCTCTCTCTCTCTCTCTCTCTCTCTTCCCCCTAAATAGCATTGATCTAAAAGGAAACAACATTATTACACTATCGTTACCTTAAGTGCCCATGATGAATTGTTTAACAAAGAGTAATGGAGTCACTTGATATAAGTCAAACATCTAAACACGATGTTGACAAATTAAATCTCTTCTTCTTCTCCTTCTTCCCTCTCTCTCTCACACACACACACACTTACACACTGATAAGCAAAGGAGAAATGTCTACGTTCTGGTGAAAGTTCTTTCCCACAGTTTGTTCTATTGATCAATGCACGTTCAAAACTTGAACACTAATTTCAATCCGAACCTTCCCATGCATACTCTACAATGTCGCTAATGCTTATTGACAAACGGCCCTTTTAATAAAATGATGATTTCCCACGTTCCCAACCTCGTAGAGTCTCGCTAAATCTCGCAGTGTCTCGCCGAGTCCCGCCCCATTTATCTCCAGTACAGAATAGCAACTTGAGACATCCTAGATAAATGCAATGTTATTATGTTGTTTAACATCTTTGAACTTTGCAGTGATTCTAGAAACTGACAAAGCCACGATCATTTCAATCTGATTTAAGGTGATGCAGCTTTCAAAACATGGTCTGGTGTGAATTTAGGAGTCATTTCGCGTGTGGGACACTTTGAAAGGGGAGAAAAACATTTAAGATTGATGGTTTAAGGAAGAGTTGTGTCCCCTGGGTGTACGCTGATTTGATAATACTATCTTTTATTATCTACTTTAGTAAATTAGAAGACTTGATTGGATGTAGTATGACAAAACAATATTCATTTTAAATAGATTTTTTTTTCTTTTTACACATAGAGACTTGCACTGTTAGCTATTTATAGATTTAACGTTGTTTACAGGGGAAGTTAATACTTCATTTAGATCACGCTTAGAGTGAGCGCGTTTCAAGGAAATACTGACCTAGATAAGTTTCTATTTAAATCGAGAGATACAAGAAGTCTATGTTTTAGTTATTTGTAAGAAAAGATAAAATACTATTTGCAAACTTTATTAACGCATTCAAAGAGGTGGCCAAGTAGGGATCTAAGTGAAGGAAGTCTCGAGTTCCAATCCCGTTGAGGACTGGAACTTCAGGATTTTAGAACGCCCCAGCTCTACTGCACTACCAGACACTTGATAAATGTTGGTGCAATAGAAGAAATTTGTCGTTGTGTTGACCACATAATACCCTTGTCAACCTTCATGCATAGAAAAAAAGATGAGCTTCACATTATCTGCTCACTTATATCTTCGATTCCGAGAATTCAGGATCAGTGTAGTATTTCATGTGATTAGCCCCGTTGCGACCTACATATTTTGTCAGATATAATACCGAGAAAAGTAAATATTTTTTGTCTTTGAATTGTTTCTGTAACCTGTATGTATTTAACGTGTATTCTCTTAATTCCCTACAATCTATATATATATTTCTCAAAAGACAAGTTCAAACGAGTAAAGTTCAAACAACATGTAAATGGGAAGATCCCATGGTGCAGCACGGTGTGAATGGAAACTGGTGCATCCATATCCGCACTATTTTGTGAATGAAAGTGGTGTTTATGTAATTCTCTTCTTCCCAATTTTGTCATAATATTAAAAGTATTTCCAGATTATTGTGTCGTAAGACTATTGAAACTAGAACAACAATACACAGATAGAGTCTACTCTCAGGTTTCACTTTAGAAGTACTTTAATTAATATCACAAATTACGCACATTCGTTCATTAGACATGATTACGAAAGGTAACTCATCTCTCTGTTCCTAGATCTAGATCTAGATCTAAAACTCGAATTCAACTCTAAGATTATAGAACTTCTTTTCGCAAAGATAGTTTTATGCTTTAGCACATGAACATACTAATTATAGTCCATTTAATCAAATTAACATTCAAATTTGTTTTTCTAAAGCATTGTTACATGAGTGCAACTCTATTCTTAATATCGCGTAAATTAAGGTCAATTAGCCATTTATAGCTCCATTCATAATATTTTTTATTCATGAATTCACTTATAACAAGTAAATGGGAAGATCCCATGGCGCAGCATGGTGTGAATGGAAATGGTGTATCCAAATCCGCACTATTTTCATTCACAAAATAGCATAGACATAAATAAATATAGGCTTGAAAAAGGAATTAACTCCATGTAACTTGATTTAATAATTTATACACCTAAAAAATTAGGACGGGTCCAAGGAAAGTGCGGGACCCACTGCGGTCGCATATGTTGCAGTGCCTAAGGCCTGCCCTGCAAAATAGCGGCGTATGGTATGCCGCCGGTCGACTAGTGTACTTTTATTTTAGATTTTTTTTTGTTTCTCCTTTTTCTTGACCTAACGTTAAACTAATCTAAATTAAACCTATTATGGAATCAGGGCGTCTGCTTTCTATCGTTATGTCACTATGATCATTTTCAAGTCTCTCCACCCGCTGGCGCAAGACGGAGCGCTATTATATTCTGTCTCGAGCTATTACCTCTGCTTGTTGTTCGGACTAACTCGGTTCTTTCTCCGTCTCACAGTTGGCAATAAAACTAATCTACTATACACAACTGAAACGAATGTATTTCTGTTCAAAAGTTGTTTGTTCAATTTATGAATTAAGAGAGTCAACAGACCTCGTTGATCATCACCGCCTTTAAATGTAGATTTAAACTTTGGCAGGTCAAAGACATTCACAGGGTCATCTTTCTAAAGCAAGGGTTACCGGACGTCCGGGTAATAGCCCTACATCCATCGGGCATTGGCCTAAATTGTGAAAATGTCTGGTATTTGCTATGTGGTTTACTTCTATGACATACTATTCATGCGTCTTAATATTTTCTGACGTAAGGAAACCCACATCTACATAGAAGTAAAGTAAACAGTTATTTTCTTTTTAAGACTTCTTTCATAAACACCAACAGGTGGTCGAATGTTCAAGGCTGTTAAAAAGAAACTTGTAACTCAAAGCACCCGAGAAACTGATTTTTTTTCCCTTTAGCATTCCCGAGTAAACTGCTTACTTATTTTGCGCACGTATTCTAAGTCTGGATCTATAGGCAAAATAGAATCTGATGTTTTTAAAAATGTTTTCGTATTAAGAAAAAAAACAATATACGCTCTTACAATAAATCATCAGCTTCGAAAAATAGAAATTGTCTTTAAAAAAAAACAAGGTTACAAAGACAGTTTGTGTGGAAACACATAGTCAAAATCGGCCCCCGAAGTGGTCCACCCAGGCAGGTAAAAAGACAGGTTTCAAAATTTTCAGGAAGAATATCAGAATGAAATTCGATCAAAGGCGAATGGCAGGGAAGAATGGAGAAGAAGGTTGACAGATCTTGTGTGGTGCCCCATAGGTTCAGCAGACCAAGGGATAGGTGAAAGTGAATGTGAAGTTAGATGTAAAGCTGGCCTATCTGATGTCTTATAATGAGTATCTAAATGATCTAATTGTTTTGTAAAAGGTCAATTTCTTATTCAAAGGAAGATATATGTACTTACAAAAAAATTTCCTTTAGTTTTGTGTTTCAAATTTACAATTGCATCACAGTTCACGCGTTAATATGAAAAACAACATTTTAATTGTTGTTTTAAATTATGCCCACCTTTTTTGTATAAGTCAATAGATTTTTTCTCTTTAAAAAAAGTTTGTTTTTTTTTGTAAATGTAGTATTTAGTATGACAGAATTTACTTTGCCTATTAATAACTTAATATTTTTTTCCAAAAAATCTATAACCATTTGCATAAATGTCTTATAAAAATGGCATATATTCATCTCCCTTCCTAAAAATCTCCATTGTATATTACTATTAATAGTGAATAGTTGTAAAAATGGTTTATTTTTATGAAAAAACTGCTTGCATAATTAATTTAAAAAAATAAATGTTCCGCTTGTAGAGAAGAAAAAAAAGTAGCCGTTGCATCAGAACTTTGAATGAGCTAAAGTATTATGATGTTGTAATTTCATTTTCTCTTCTTGATTCTGAGATCTAAGCGGGACAGACGGACGGACAGACGAACAGGCCACACAAAACTAATAGCGTCTTTCTCCTTTCGGGGGCCGCTAAAACATTTTTTTTTACGGCCGGACTCGAATATCAAGCATATATTGGAATAGTATTGCCTCTACTTTTGTAAATGTTCAATTGTCTTGATACATTTGTTGGCTTCTGAACGTCTTCTAACTCACCCTAATAACCTTCCCTTCCAGGTCACTTATGGTACTGATAAAATAAAATTAAAAAAAAATACTATAGGGTACAATCATGAGATCGTTGAGAATAGTTTAGTTTAGTGGGTAAGCATACTTTCTTTATATCAGGGGCTCTCACTCTAGCGACTTCCTGCGGACGAGTAAATAAAACGCCGCCTGCCCAATGAATAACGCTGGACTAATCCAATCACACTAGGACCACATCGTTATCTGACTACGTGCCTCTTGTTAATTAATTCATTCTAATAGAGTAAGAGAGAGAATGAGTGTTTATAGAACGAATATAGAACGTTAAAAACAAACATTCTTTTTTTTTTTTTCGAAACAAATAGATGCACACAACATTTACATGGTGGCTTTGAGGCAACACATAACATCTTAGATATAACATTATCATTTACTTTGTACTGCATTCTCTTTTTATGCACGTATTCAACCGCCTCCCCCCCAACCCCCTCCTATATTACTACTCTCATCTTCCATTTCTTAAAAGCTAGAATCGTTTCTTTTCAAACTATGTCTGACTGAATAGCAAAGTTTATAGAGCGTTGTGCTTATAACACGAATCTGTGGGTTCTATTCCAAAACTTGACTTTTTTAAAAATACTTTTCAATTACAAATTTAAAAAAATCTATTTTACTGGTTTATATTTTAATTTACACATAAGCTATACAGTTCGTTATAAGTTTTATATTTTAGCTGCCAACTGAAAAACAAAACTCTATTCCAGGTCACTGTTCTGATGTGAGGAAACACATTTGTCACACGTGAGCCTCCTGGTCTTAAATGTACCGTTTAGGTAGAAAGGCGGGGTTAGCACGGGGCATGAGACCACGTGACTCTGTGCAGGTGATTGCATTACCTGAATAGGTGTACACAATGAGTCGTGTCACCCCCCCCCCAAGAAACCAATCAAAATCTTTCTTTTAAGGCGGGCTTTAAGTAAGAATACGGGATAGTTATACACTATGAGTCGAGTCAAACCCCCGTAGAAACCAATCAAAAATCTTTCTTTAAAGAGCCAGGCGGGCTTTAAGTAAGATACGGGATAGGTATATACTATGAGTCGAGTCAACCCCCCGTAGAAACCAATCAAAACTCTTTCTTTAAAGAGCCAGGACACGGGATAGGTGTATTTAGGACTTACTTGGCTCCTTGACCAACAGAAGACTCACTACGTATCCTCACCTTAAAAACATGGTGTTCCGGGGTGAATGCGTGTTCGTATTGTAGAGTAGATTCTGATGTAACCACAATGAAAACATCGTAGATAAAATTATTAATAGGTGCGGGAAAGGGCTTATGAAGTAGAGGCAGAGACTGAATTTGTGTTTCGTTTTAGTTAGGAAGTGGTCAATTATTTTTATTTTTTTACTTTTTTTCTACTTATTGGACTTTAAAATCTATACCTGCTATGTTTGTTGAACCTCCCTAAAGGCAGCACAGAAACCTTCTCTCAAATTCACTTTCCCCCACACTGGTCCTCAAAAGAGATTGGACCATAGCGCACTGAGAATGCTTTAAGCATTAAAGTTTGGACC
>JADKLZ010003886.1:10592230-10604459 GCA_021533235.1 Biomphalaria straminea
ATTGACCACGGCCTGATTATATGTTTATATTATGGCATTGACCACGGTCTGATTATATGTTTATATTATGGCATTGACCACGGCCTGATTATATGTTTATAATTTGCAATGCGTCTTTGTAAAAAAAAAAAACTGAAATGACTTTTTCAAATCATCCAGTAAGAATTGAATCTAAATATTTTAAATTCAATTAAGGATGATCTTATTATTTTTATTCTATATGACATTTTTGATTTGCTATATTTTAAAATTTTGATTTGAAAACTTCGCTTGAAAGTACTAACATTGAACAGAGTTGTAGTGAGAGGGCGCCACAGGCAGAAAGGCGGCATAAACAAGTTAGTGTAGATATTTTAGTTGGGTAATACATTCTGGAGGCGAGGTGGCTGAGCGGTAAAGCGCTTGACTTCCGAATTGGGTCCGGGGCTCAAATCCAGGTGAAGACTGGAATTTTTAATTTAGACATCTTCGGGCGCCTCTGAATCCACCCAGTTCTAATGGGTACCTGACATAAGTTGGGGAAAAAAAAGGCGGCCAGTCGTTGTGCTGGCCACATGACATCCTCGTTAACCGTAGTCCACAGAATCAGATGACCTTTACATCATCTGCCCTATAGACCATAGGGTCTGAAAGGGGAACTTTAATACATTCTAAGGTTATTTATACTATATTATTATTAAATTTTTGATAAGCCTATATTTCTATGTGATGTTCATGGAAGATGGGGGTGGCGGAGGGTGTCAATTAACTCTTTCTCTCCTAACTGACGATACCAACGTTGATTCCATCTGAAAGTTTTAAATAATTACGGAGAGAAAGAGTTAAGTCTCTTGCCCCTTGAGCATATTTTGGTCACTACTCCTCTGCATCTAACGGACTATTGAAATATTTAAAGATTACAAAGTTAGAACGTCTATTAAAAACATTATATGAATGACACAAATTTAACAAGACATCATATTCAAATCTAAACTCAATCTAAACACAAATTTCTATTTTATGATTCTTATTCCTGTCCTATTTTTGAACTGACATTTTTGTTTGTGAAATAAAATGTAATGTAATCCTTTGTAAAGCGTCAAATGCCTATTCTGTCATGGGAAGTGTAGTCATTTGTTTAGAAACAGCTTCTATATTCATGGTGAGAATAGGATACAAATACTTTGTATTGTTATTAATAGCTCATTATTATTATATTAATAATAATAGGCTTGTCTTCGAATCCGAAGATTAGTGAGGAATACAGTGTTTCCCGTGGCTGTGCAGCCCCAGCCGTGACCTACATATTTTGCCACATCCAGGGCAAGCAAACTAATATTCATTCTTTGGAACTGCCAGGGTAGAGCTTCGTTAGAGAGAAACAAATTTCATTGTAGTCTCCCTTTAACAGTGTCCACTGACAAACATTTCTGGTGATCTGGCCGTTCTGCAGCAGTACTTCGCCCTGACATGCAACGAGAATCTTCTTAGGAATGTTAAGGGTCTTGAAGGTGTGAGGTCAGTTGTTATTATTCCCTCAGTTGATATATCAACATGCTATATTGTTATTTTAGATCAGTGGTTCTCAAAATATGGTCCGCGGATCCCCAGGAGATTAGGGTTAGAACGTAGTGCTTTATAATTTTGAAGAAACATTGGAAACTTACAAATCTAATTGAAAAGCAGCTTCAATAGTACACGATTTGAAACGGCTTCTTACTAGAACTATAAACCTATTCTTTCTGTAATATGTGTTGCGACCCTTTAATGGTACAGAAAATCGAATTTGAATTTCCCATTTATAATTTACATTGTTTAACGTCAACGGCTTCCTTTTTGCTTGATATTATTTATAAATCCTTTTTACCAAGCTTATATCAACTCACTCTGTCTGTCTGGTAAAAACTTTTTACAAGTTATCTCTCCCACACCCAATCTCCGATCAAGCTGTAATTTTGCACAATAATTTTTTTTATTTAACAACACGAGAATTATTAAAGAAAATCAATTACTGTTAATAAATAATGTTGTGTGGTATCTCGAATAAGGGAAAATATTGTAATTGACTGAAGTTGTATAAGCTGAATTAGTCCCCTTTATAGGTCGTCGTCTGATACTTAGTGAACACAAACCAAACAGGAAGACTTTAGAGACAATAGCAAACTCTACAATCTTCCATGTTCATAAGCACTCTACTAGCAGAGTGGTTACCGTGTTGGCTTGAAAAGCCTGAGAAGGCTTGTGTTATGAATTTAAATTCAGGTCGTTCCACTTTTTCTTTAACTTTTATACATTTTTTTTTTCTTTTTGTCTAGATCTATTACAAATTTAATTATTCGACTGATCCAAAAAAATTGATACAAGCATGCTTATATATAAGATATGTTTTGAAAAGAAAAGCATTTTTATTTTTTTATTTTTTGTAAGTAAAATTATAACCTGATGACTTTTAAATCCTGAGTACACACGCATAATGAAATTTGTACTAGTTTTTCCAACTGTCAGCAAGGGGAGACTATCTTCCAGTTGTACAGTGTTGTACATAGACTCACCATCGTACCGGCTGCGCCAGGCACACAACTAGCAGTGCCAGTCAAGGGGAGAGAATTTAAGATGTCGACGTGGCCACTCTGGCACTGTATATCACACGGTTGGGTATTTCAACCACAGAAATGTGAAGTATGCTTAGTAAATATAGAAGTGATACGTTTAGATAACATTTGTAAAAGTCTGTTTTGTTTTGCAGCTACACTATACGTTTTAGCTACTTTATTATTATTATTATTATTATTGTTATTATTATTATTACAATGTTCAGCGTTGCGTGTAATCCAGTTTAATATTACGCGGCTTTATCAAGTGTGAAATAAATGACTACCAGACAATGCTAACAAGTGTGCTGTGGACCACAGCCGGTGTGAGAGAATTGCTAATTAATGAGCCCCTCTTGATACTAATTGTCGGGTGTGCTCATCTACTCGAGTCCAGATGAACGACTTTCGGGCTGTGTCACCCCTGTGAGTGATCTGGTTTCAGTTAGATTGGGACGGCTTATCTCGTGACTTTCTTGTCACTTGAACCTGGAGCACTATTTTTAGATTACGTGTATTCTATACGAGTAGTTCATTCTTTCTGGCTGATAGGAATTTATCTTTGAGATACGATTTGTGTGACATGCCTGTATATTCAAAGTAAGTGAACACTTTAAGACCATCAAATCCTTAAAGTTAAGTACATTAATTTAAATGTTTTGTTTGCATGGTAATGTATATGTCAGAAGTCTGTAAGTCAAATATGTTTTAAGTTTTAATGCTTTCTGTTTAAATCAGAAGTTTGATAGAGTAGAGACGAAATGAAAGCACACTTTTGACGACATTAATTCAAAGCGAGACTCTAGTTTAGAGATAAATAAATAGACAGTTAAGGCGAGGCTACATACTACTACATAGAAGTAACATCTTCAACGTTATAGTGACTGAGACTAGACCTTTCCCGTTGTGAACGGAGCATTAGTATTGTATCTACTGCAGTTGAGTTGTTCTGTTCAGTGTTACTTCAATCTTGTGTATTTCTTATCTTGACGTCAGTCAACACTAACCCGGGTAAAGTAACACTCCGCGAATCTGAAACCTGAAGATTCTAATAAAGTCTAAGTATGTGGAAGGTTTGAACGTTTTCCTTATAAATCAGAAAGCAGGATTACGTTTGACCTAAGTCAACATTATGAAATGTATTTATATTTATACTAAGTCATAAATCAAGTATAGTTATGAAACCTAAAGATGTCAATACTAAATAGCATAAATAAATAAATAGCGTTTAAAAACACAACATGTAGCCTGTAAGTGTAAACCAACATTGTCTATACCGAGACTTAAACGTGCACTCCACTACTCGGCGAGTCAAGGCATAGCCTCCTGGGTAATTCAGGCCCATACAGCCAAAGCCGGCGCTAGAAAGCACGAATGACTGGCTAATTCCTAGTATCTGTTAGATTTAGATCTATACAGTAAATGCATGCGTTGTTTCATTAAGAATCTCAAAATGCATGCAGCTTCTATAAGGCCAACCCACTCTTCAATAAGCAATGAGATGTTTTACATTTTAGAATTTATCTGATTAAGTATCTGTTCATTAAAAAAAAGTTACTACAAATAACAATGAGTGAAAGTCCCTTTGCTTTTATTTGACATATTTACTGTCTTAAGAAACAAAAGAAATCGATACCCGCGTTCCTTCATTCCTTCCTCTTTATGTTCAAAGCTCATATCAACTCACTCTGTCTGTCTGGTCAAAAGTTTGTACACGTTCTTTCTCCCACACCCAAATCAAGCTGACATTTTGAATAATTATTTCTATTACATAGCAAAACAAGAATTAATTTAAAAAATTACCAATTAGTTTCAGTTGAGTTTCTATCCATACACTAGCTTTAAGCTACTCAACATACTCTCAAAGACCAGACGAATTGTAATTTATTACTACTAGTTGACCGGCGGCATAGCATATGCCGCTATTTACCAGGGCCGGCGACCGCAGTGGGGCCCGCATTTCATAGGACACGCAATTTTATAGGACCCGCTCTAATTTAAAGTGTAAAAATTATTAAATTAAGCCATTTTATTACTTACAACAGATTCCCCGCGCCATCCTGTCGATTTAACATCCCTATAATTATTTGTCTGTTAAGCTATTGCTTTAAAAGAAATCAAACACATTTTTAACAAAATATAGTCATTTATAATCTCTAACCTTGCTAATGCTTTTTTTTCCCACCACAATTGTTCACAAATACTCGTATTAAAGGTCTTTTGCAAGTCAATGGATTTTTTTTTTCTAAAGAATTATAGAGTATTTGCGCTCCAGAAAACTTTCTCTTTGACTATTAAATACATAAATAATTCGAGTTTTAAATATGGTTCTAATTTTTCGCATTATAAAATAAGTAAAAGAGAATTAATGGAGCTAAAAATAGATTACTCGTTGTTGTTGTCTGACCTAATTCTTTGTGAATTATATATATAGATGTTTGGTATCTCGAACAAGGGAAATAAATTTTACTTGACTGATAAGGTGATACATGTTGAATTAGTCCCCTTTATTGTTTGTAGAAAGAAAACTATAAAACCTATTTTCCTAAGCAGCTCCCTCACACAGTGGTTACACTTTCGGCTTCAGGAGGCTGAGGAGGCACTCACCTTTTGAAAAAAAAAATACACTAAAAAAAAAAAACGATCAACCAGATATCACATTCTTTCTCCCCCCCCCTCTCACCCCTTTCTAACTAGTCCAGACAAGTGATAGGATCACAGCGTATTGAGAAAGTTAAAAGCAGGAAATGGCGCTAAACAAAAAAAATAAAGGGTCCAAATATTTCTAATCACACAGGAGAACCTATTCATGAAAAATGCCTTTCTAAAACAAACACAATCCTTAAAGACAACCTGCACCCATTAAACCACTGTTACACCAGATCTGAACAAAACTCCTTTATCCTACTTTCGGCTAGAGGGTTACAAGGTCATTTGTCGTCATCGAGGTGTACATAGGCCTATAAAGCGCTGGTTGCGAACGTATTTCGTTTGTGAATGTTGTTCGTGTTCAATTGTAGTTTGATAATATCTCTGCTAAGCTGCTTGTATGGACCAATTCATCTTATCTTATTATTGTATCTTATCAGTGGCGTAGCTAGGGAGGGGGGAGGAGGGGGGAGAATTTGAAAATCCCCCCCGGGCCCCTACTTGAGGGGGCCTCCGAATGAGTGTTTTTTTACATTAAAAATTAAGTATTACGCAAAATGTGGGGGCCCCTAAGGAGGTCAGTCCCTCCGGGCCCCCAAACGATGGAAAATTTCTAGCTACGCCCCTGTATCTTATGCTTAGTCTAGATCTATAACAAATGTAATTGCATGACTGATCCAAAGTAATTGATACATCATACAAGTACCCTTAATATAAGCTTTTTAAAAAAGTATTTTGTGTGTGTATATTTCGCTTGTTTATTTTATTGATTGAAACCTTTTCACCAAAACATTTCTCACAGAACGAAACAAATTTCTGTTACAACAGGTGTATAGGCGAGTCGCTATAAATAGAAATTATGTCAAAACAGGACAGGTTACTTCCATGAGAATTTCTGGGATGAAGAGTAAAGCATTTTGATTTATTTTCAATTTATTTATTCGTCTGGTCTTTGAGAGTATGTTGAGTAGCTTAAAGCTAGTGTACGGATAGAAACTCAACTAAAACTTTCAAAGTCTTCAATGTAGTTGAATGTCCATTTCTACTTAGTGACGGCCATTTCTTGGTGATACACATTTGTTGGGTCATTCAGAGACTTATTGCTGAGACTTATTAATGAGACCGTCGTGTTTAATTCTTTAATCTTCCAAAGGCATAAAAATCAGCTAATGATTTCTCTGTTGTTTTTTTCCGAATCGTGCATCTTGGGTTTAAATTCCAGTGCAGACTGTGGTTTTAAACTTTTGAGATTTTGACAACACTCCCGAGTCCAATCACTCTATTGTGCACTTGGCATTAGTTGGGGAACTAAAAACTGTCGGTCGTTATGCTAGACACATGATACCATCGTTAACCGTCGGCTAAACAAACAGGTGCGCTCTACATCAGCTGCCCTAAAGTCTGATTGATAGCTAACTTTTTATTTTATTTCGTTAATTTTTTTCTCACACAATCCAACTGATAACTGGTCTACTACCTACATTTTGGATTATTTACTTGTGACATCTATTGCTGTCATTTACCATGTGGATATACACTTATAATGTACGACGTAGTTGTTTTTTGTGCGAAAGTACTGTTAAAGTGTCAAGCTGTTCGCAAACGAAACAATACCAAAGAAGAAATTTACCTCAAATCCCAGAGAGCTGCAATTAGTGCGTAGTAACCTTTTGAGTCTGAATGCCGTAGGGAACAAATAGATTTGTAATCTTGGCCATGAAAACATTTCCCAATTAAATACTAGTTGAACAAAATACCACGATCAGTCACTTGTGGGTGCCTTTGTGTGTGTGTGTGTGCCATATGCCATTGTGTATGTATCTTTGTGTGTGTGTGTGTGTGCCTGTGTTATAAATATACTAAAATGTATACATCAGCGTGGTTTGACGACGTTGTGATAGCCACACATTCTTGTGGTAAGTTTAGTTTCAGAAATATCCACTTGTTTTTATTAACTTTCCTTTGATCCAATCTACAAGTCCCATGTCATTGAATACATTACTTGTGTCTGTTCCATGAATAACTCAGACGTGATGCCCCCTGGGATGATTGATGGAGACAGAACAACGAACATGCTATGAAAATAAGACAGCTCAGTTCTAGTGGAGACGACAATCAAATCTCCCTGGTGATTAACAACACCAGCGGAAGTCTGGCCTAATGAATCATCTTAAGTGACCATCTAGACTTTAAACATCTCTGAGAAGCAAGACAATTATTGCACAAAAATATTTTTCTGTCACACTTCTTAAGTCACTATTTTGTGGTGCAAACATGAAATCAAATTTTATTAATTTTCTTACACTGAAGACATGTAGCAACCAAATGATTAGAGTTATTTATTTCCGGGACTTGCTTGTCATTTAAGGGGACTGCACTCTCCCTAGTTAACATCAACATGCAGAAGTAATCTCCTATAATTGGGCGTCAAATGTGACCTAGTCAAACAGCGAACTGGCTATAGGCGTTCGGTTGGCCGGTACACAATTGGGTCGGTAGGGCCAGCTAAAGGGGCTCATGAATGCCTTTATAGAAAGCATTAAATTGTTAAATATCTTATAGTATTTTTTTGTACAAGTAGCCCTCTGAGTCTGGTGTTTACAAATAACCTTTAACAGACTCAACAGCGCTATGTTAACTTAATCTACACCCGTAGACTGTGCTAATAGTAGGCTTCAAATTTTAAGAGCTACACACTAAGCGATTAAAAAAAAACAGCATAACTCCTATATTTATTACAACATTATACAGTTCTCTGTATGCATGCGTAAAGTTATCGTTACACTATCAAACTTAATAGAATGATTTTTAGGACAAGTAGAACTAGAATTGGATGCCCATCATGTGAAATACAAGTTATGAGCCGAATGTTAGGCCTACTAAACAAATGCCCGGGCCGGTCGTGACACCCAGTCCGCCTTTGTCTGAGTGTCACTCAGTCAGGTCTCTTGTGTTATGTATAGTGTATGTGTGTGTTCATTGTATTCTCTATATTTCTGTAGTTACAATGAAAGCCTGTAGATAATTGTAATAATAATTAATTTACCTTGGTTCATAAATGAGAAATTTAAACTTTTTTTTTCCCCTCAACTCCGTGAGTTAATGAATAGGTATAGTGCAAAAGTTGTATGTCCCGACTAAATCATTACATAGTCCTATCTAATGCCTTAGTTTCGTTAGCCCGAGATAAATAATACCTCTAGATGGATAACTGAACAATAAATAGGCTAAGCATGTATATTATTGACACTTATTAGAAGTTCACTAAAATAAAGAGATATTTTCACGTAGCTACTGAGAGATATCAGCACCACATGAGTATTCGGATTTTTTTTTACTTTAAATATTTTAATTAACCAAATTATCTCATGTCATGATGTCGAATGTCATAATGCAAGGGCCCCTTAAGGGGTCACGCCCCCCCCCCGAGCCAAAAATGATGGCAAATTTCAAACTACGACACTGGGCCCATCCATTCTTTTACGTTGTCCGGACAACTTTCCATTGGAGGACCCTTTCTTCGTGCTCCCTCCAATGTATTTTCACAGTGAAGCCATACACAGCCAGATAATTGGACGTGTGTCCGGGTCAAAGAGGACGTCTGGGAAATAAAAACTAGGCAAGCCGCGGCAAGGAAACAATATTTTGTATTGTTTTAGACGTTCAGTCAGAAATTATTGCGTCCTAACCCAGGCAGGATTCGAACTCGGAACTATCAAGACAGCGGTTCGAAATATAGAGAAGCCTCACACTGTAAGGTGTTGCTCATCCATTATGCCTTTAGGACCCCATTGATATGTAGCAAAGTCGTGCTTACATAAGATCGTAGGAAGAAAATATGTTGCCAAAACTAGTATCAATATTATGTATTTATTATCAATTGTATATATCGAGGGGTAAATAGTTTAAATAACATTTATCATGTTTCGGATTGCTAGTTCTGGGTTTTTATTTGTTCCTGGTTAAATTATTATTTATAGATTAAGTTGAAAGTCGTCTTACTCACCTTTGATAAGCAATGATGTTGAAAAGTAAGTCTCTTTAATTAATGAAATAATTTGGATTTGGAGTCTTCTATGTTGGATTTAAGCTAATTTTATGGGTATCCATATTTAGATTACGAATAAAAAAATTATTATGGCTTGGGGTAACTTAATATAAGTCGGTGAACAAGAATACTGTTTTAATAAATGTTTGGAATCTTGTGGATAATAGTGCCAAGAAGGGTATATTAATATTATTTAGTGATGTGTGATATAATGCATGGCTGCAACAGTAAGATATCGGTCTTTTAAAATCTGATACACTAATACAGTAATATAGAGGCTACTTTTGACTTCTGTATAGGAAACGTTTCACTTTCTAGCCCCGCACTTTATAACAGAATTGGTTTCAGAGAAATGACTCTCTCTTATACGTATGTAATTATGGATACATCTGATAACTCATTAAACTTAGCTCTCGACTTACTATTGATCATCGACTTATAGATGTTCAGAAATATTCCACTGTGGATCCACTGGGGACTTGACATCTAAGCTTTTCTATCACGACATTCATGTAACGTAATTGTTACGACCTTCTGGAACACTCTAAACTAAAACATGAAGATATATCGTATACATGGGACGTCGTGGTTGGTGTTATGCACTGTATGTGCTTGTGTCTGATGTAACCACAAGTAAAGGTGGGCAGATATTTGGTTGTGCAAGCTGAATACATTCCGACGAAATTACGTAGTTCAAGTGAATAAATAAGTTTACAGGGAGGGGCATGAGAGAGAGAGAGACAGAGAGAGAGAGAGAGAGAGACAGAGAGAGAGAGAGAGAGAGACAGAGAGAGAGAGACAGAGAGTCAGAGAGAGACGAATGAAAAAAAAATTTAGAGTTATATTTGGTTTAAAATGGTTATAGTATCGTTTTACAATTGTTTGTCTACATACAACTATATATAAGATTCATTAAAAAAAGACGCTTCAATCAAAATCCTCTGGTCAAGAAAAGTATTTCATCACAGTTTAAACCATTTTTTTTCGGAACAATGCAACAAATTGTGAAAAGAAAAAGGAATATTTTATTTCAATACCAGATTGTGTGGGTAGGGGGGGGGGGTACGCTGTAGCTTGTGAACACATTTTTCACCTTGATATTTTTTTTTCAAAAACCTCGGGGGTTGGAGGGGGGGGGGAATTATGAAATCAGGGCACTCGGTTCTTTTTCATAATTCTTTCAGCGATCTGATTGGTCAGACTAAACCACCGGGCTTAAAATTCCCTCTTATTCAAATGTGGTTATCAACTGCATTTTCATCTCATGTCCTTAGGTCACATCGGCCCCCCCCCTCCGGAGGGGTTTTCCCCCCCCCCCCCCCTTACAGAGCTATCGAAATATTCTGTGGTCTCTTAGTTTATTATCGACAAAAAGAACATTCAGACGTATTTTACTTCAGAATGAAGTCGGTCGTTGGCCTTAGTCTAAGTCAAGTCTGTGAGTATGTGATTTAGCCGGACCCTCATCTTCAAACATTCCAGTATTGAATCCTTTGGTAATACTGTTTACACTTGAACTTCTGACGTGTGACTGGAAAGAGATTTTGTGAACTCATGAACTCACGAATCGGGCATTACAAAAAATAATGTTGATATTAGGAGACGATGGAACAATGTAGAAAGTCTGATTAGTATTTCTATGACAGTGTAATAAATGAAGAACATTGGTAAATAAATTCTTTCCTAATCAATATAATAGGAAACTTTTCTTGTTGGAGCTCGGAACAGCACGAATATTAATCTTATCATTATTATATTGTTAATATTCATATGTATTCAATGAACTGATGATTGACAAGATATTGTTTAATTTCGGGGACCGCTAATAATATTCATAAAGATACAAGTTCTTTCAGAAAAAAAGCGGGGGAGGGCAAGTTATCTAGGCATCAGACTAAAAGGCCATAAGCTTAGTTCTCAAAGTTCCCCTTTCAGACCTTTCGATGTATAGGGCAGATGATGTTAAGGTCATCTATTTCTCTGGCCAACGGTTAATGAGCAGGTGGTCATGTGACCAGCACAAAGACCAAACGCCTTTACTTTCCCAAACTAAATTTAAGTCCACATTAGAGTTAGATGGACTCTTAATGTTGCCCTAAAAATCTCGACATTCAAAATCCCAAATCCTAGTGTTAATAGAAGGACATTGGAATAATTATCTATATACAGTGTAACTGAAACTATCACCCTGATTTTTTGAGGTTCGTATTATGTAGTTGTCAAAGCAAAGTTTCTAACGAGATTTATAAAGAAATTATCAACGTTATTTACTCAAAGCGGAAGTCTCCAGTAATCAATCAATCGATACTGACAGAAGTACATTCAACTTCGATTTCATTTGTTTGAAAGAAAAAGAAATTTGTAATCGCCCGTCACTTGTTTCTGGTTGACTACTTTCTCCCCACTAAATGCAACCATTGTCTAAATTAGTCTTGCCGGACAAGACGCACGCTGCTATTATCTTGCAAGCCTTAAGAAACGTCAGTTCCCTGGGGGCTGTATTTACCTAACATGCAGAAGCTAATTCACCAGCTTGAAAGCGTTCGATTGGGAAGGTGCAAAGATGCTTTAAGACAGGCCATTGATTTTCTTTTTGTCTTTTTTTTTTTCTACATTTAGATTTTTAAATATTTCTGGGTTTATTTGTAGACTCCAGAAGAGAGAAAAGAAAAAAGAGACGTTTTTATTATTTTGTTAGTGATTCTATTTCCTTGCCTACAGACTTTATCAGCACAAAGGAATACATGCGACTTGTTTAAGTCAACATGATAGATGTTTTTTAAGTCAACATGATAAATGCTTTAAGTCAACATGATAGATGATTTAAGTCAACATGATAGACGCTTTAAGTCAACATGATATATGCTTTAAGTCAACATGATAGATGCTTTAGGTCAACATGATAGATGATTTAAGTCAACATGATAGATGCTTTAAGTCAACATGATAGATGCTTTAGGTC
>JADKLZ010003886.1:10604469-10617560 GCA_021533235.1 Biomphalaria straminea
TTAAGTCAACATGATAGATGCTTTAGGTCAACATGATAGATGCTTTAGGTCAACATGATAGATGCTTTAAGTCAACGTAATGGACGCTTAGTGCAACAGATAGATGTTCAACTCAACATGATCGATATTTAGGTCAACATGAAACATATTTACTTCAACTTGATCAATGGTCAACATGATAGATGTTTAGGTCAACACAATATATGTTTAAGTCAACGTGATAAATTTTATGTCAACGTGATATGTTAGTTGAAGTGGAAGAGGGAAACTCACTACAACTTTTGATTCTGTACCAAAAGTTTTAAGTATTGCTGGGTAATAGAACCAATCTAATGTAAACTTTTCATTTGTAAATTGTGAGTGAGTCTGGTGTGAATGTACATTTTTTAAAATAATGTTTTGTTTTGTATAATGCACAAATTGTAAGACAAATTTCCTTACGCACAATAAAGATTATTATTATTATTAGTAGTAGTAACAGTGAAAATGTAAGATACCATCGTTACTAAACACCATTAAAAATATCACTATAAATTATATGACTTTTAACAAGAGAGACCTTATTTTCTAAATTGATGAACGCTGCCTTAAATTATTTTATTTTATTACGGTGTCAGAAGAAGAGTCATCGATTTTGTCGGGTTTATTCAACCTCGAACATAGGAAAAACAAAAGATATAGTCCATTGAAAAGTGGTTGTAACAATCACAATGCTAGGACAAATTTGTACAAGTGCTCCTTCTTCCCTAGTGCTATTGGAGCATGGAATGAGTTGCCTGAGCCAGCCAGAAAAACCAGTGACTTGGCAGAATTTACGTCATTGTTTAATATGCATGACTAAATGCATGACTCGTAGGACATAATCATCTTATTTTGAAGTAACGTCTGTGTTATATAAGATAAGATAAGACTGAGACGAAAGAGATGGTCCTGATTTGTTGGTGCACAGAGATACTAAAAGAATCTACAAAAATAATTTCCGATCCCCTTTCCCTCCTGAAGACATAGTGTCTAATTTACGATGGCGTACTTCCTATTAACACTAATTTCCCATGATTTCAATACAACTAAGGATGCTCTGTTTTTTTTTTTGTTTGGTATAGTTTATTGGCGTGTTTGTCTAGACCAGTGTTCTTCAACGGGGGCGATATCGCCCCCTTGGGGGCGATTTCGAGATTTTAGGGGGCGCTGGGAGCCAAAGGGGCGGTACGGGGGCGATTGGCACAAAAGTGGGCGGTAAGGGGGCGATGGACACATAAGGGGCAATCGGTGGCACAGAAAAGAAACAAAGGAAAAAAAAAATGTTTTCAACGTAGCACATTTTCTTCAAAGCGGCACTGGCAAAGTATATATAGACAAATAATCATTTTATTTTTAGAGTTCGGGAATTCCTAGTTTCTATGATATATAAAACCTTGCTATTTTTGTTTTTTACTGCAGCAGAAAGTGTGCATTTTTGCTCCCATTTTTTTAGCGAGTAAAACAGTTTGTAGATTGATAAACAAGGTAATAAGCTTTTTAAATTATAGTTTATTATATATACAGTAACATAGTTATATAATAAATAATATTAAACAATGTTTATGCTATTTGGTTTAAATAATAAAGCTAGCGTTAAAATAAATGAGTGTAATGTTCATTTTACAGTGAAACATTGACAATGCCGACCAAGAAAAAAACTCGTCAGTATTCAGCAAATTATCTCTCCATGGGTTTCATAGAATCGCCTGAAGATAAACGTATTCCATGGTGTCTACTTTGCATGAAAAGATTTTCTAATGAGGCGATGAAACCAAGTCGGCTTCAGAAACATATGAATGCCTTGCATCCTGACAAAAAGGATAAGCCCATTGAGTATTTCAAAACTATTCATGAGCAATTTAAAAAACGCCCGACTATTCAAACAATATTTAAAAAAAAACAACAGCAAAGCAGAAGAAGGTTTGATGGCCTGTTACAAAATTGCGGAGTTAATTGCAAAAATCAAGAGTCACATTCAGTTGGTGAAAAATTGATCATCCCAGCTCTTAAGAGAAGTCATTTCCACAGTGATGCATCAAGATCCCAATGAGGTTTTGAATGTATTACCGATAAGTGACACTTCTATTCAAAGACGGATTGATGAAATGGCCAGTGATGTGAAGCAACAACTTTTAAGGAAACTTCAAACTTGAAAATTTTCATTTCAAATAGATGAGTCAACATTGATTGATAATTCTTCATTTTTACTTTGTTATATTTTGATGATGATTTCAGTGTTCATGAGGAGCTTATCTTTTCTGAAAAACGTACCCGTGACACAAAAGGGTAGTCTGTTTTTACCTTAGTAAAGACATTTTTTTTTACAAATAATGAAATACCTTTGCGAAATTTAGTAGCTTGTGCAAGTGATGGAGCAACATCAATGGTTGGACGCCACAAAGGTTTCATAAGTTTTATGAAAAAAGAAAATCCAGAAATGTTTATTATTCACTGTGTGATTCACAGGCAACATCTTGTTGCTAAACAACTTAGCCCACAAGTTCATTCATCTTTAAATCTGATTATAAAAACTGTAAATAAATTAAAAACCCATCCCAAAAATGAGCGCATCTTTCAACAGCTGTGTGAAACAAATAATGAGCAACATGTTAAACTCTTATTATACACTGAGGTTCGCTGGCTTTCCAAAGGGAATTGTCTTGCTCGTTTTGCTGAACTTTTCAATACAATTTTGGAATTTTTCAAGCAACAGGAAGATTTATCTGTTTGCAATGACTTGAAGAAGGTCAAAAAAGATTTATTTTACATGGCAGGGATCTATCGTAAAATGAATGAAATGAACTTGCAGCTGCAAGGAAAGAAGTTAACCCTTATCGATACAAAGCAGATCATTGTCTCTTTTATTGAGAAATTGAATCTCTTTTACCACAATATTTCCAGAAAGGAATTGTACAATCTCCCAGAACTCGCTTTGTCGACTAATGAATTACTGCTTGAGGACATTGACGTCTATGCTACTCACCTGAAAATGCTCAAGGAAGAAATGGAAACTCGCTTCCAGGATGTCATAAATAAAAAAATTGAAACATGGATGATTAATCCTTTTGAAACATTTGTCACCGATGTTCTAGTTGCAGGAAGAAATGGTAGAGTTACAAAATGGTATCACCAGTCAAATGAATTTCAAAAGAGGAGGTACAGAAGAGATGTGGATGCAGCGATTTGTTCCTGTCAAATACCCAAAACTATGGTCAAAAATGGAATAGCTTTAGCTTTTCCTTCTAATTATTTGGCTGAAACTGGATTTAGTGCCGTTACAAACATAATGAGTAAACAAAGAAATAGACTTGATGTAGCTACTAGAGGAGATCTACGCCTTGCTTTGACTAATTTAAAGCCTGTCATTTCTAACATTGTTAAACTGCATGAGGCACAAGGTTCCCATTAGTTCAAGCTTAGTTATTTGTGATGAATTGTTTTTTTTTATTAAATATAAGACTAAATGTAAAATTTTAATGTAAAAAAAAATAGTAGTGTTCTATAATTTAACATTCACCCATCCATACCAGTTGCGCTATAGCCCATGGAGTGCTTTGACCTGCTTCAACACACCTCTCTATTCAGATCTCTCCTGAGCCTTTTGTCTCCACGCCCTTACCACAGGCTGTTGCAGATCTGCCTCCACATCAATCCATCGCTTTCGGGGTCTAGCTTTGGGTCGCCTGTCTTTTGGTTTTCGCCTGTATAAAATTTTCTTTCCTTTGTTATCTGGTATTCTTTCAAGGTGACCTGCCCAAACGTAGTCTGTTCTTTTTTTTTTTCTGTCACTATCATTGGGTTTTCATACAACTGAAATATAACATGGTTAGTGCGTGTCCTCCACCAGCTGTTTCATCTTGTTTGGCAGTAGAGATTGTCATAAGAACTGTTCGTCACCAAGTATTTAGTAGATTTTTGGCTGTCTTTGCTATTGCCCGTGTTTTACTTGCATACTTGCTGCTGGTCTTATTATTGTTTTGTATATTATTTTTATTTTTATTGATATTTTTAATGTAAAAAAGTTAAAGACAATCAGTTTAACTTTTTGTATTTATATCCTGTAAGCCATTTTTTTTATACTAATAATTTAAGATTAATTAACAATATGTAAGTTACAATGCCAATATAAATCAATACATGTTCTTTTAGTACAATTTACATTATTTATTTTTTTTTTCTATTACATGTTCGTTAGGGGGGCGCTGGAAATTTTTTAAAAAGAAAATATACGAAAAGGGGGCGGTGGGTTAAAAAAGGTTGAAGACCACTGGTCTAGACTCTAGACTACTCTAGACTTTTGGGGAGAACATATTTTATAGAAGCTGATTTTACAATTCCTCGTATTAGTTTGCATTCTAATGGGTTAACCCTTAAAATGCGTGTGGTAGTTTAGCCTCTTAACATTCCATTTGGTATGCACTCATTGTGAAACATCTCAGCACTTTAAGGGTTAAATAATCAAATGGTGGAAAAAGGATAGACGTTTATTTAGAAAACGACTCTAACTAATTTTCTAGAAATTTGACAGCTTATGTATATTTTCGAGAAACAAATTACTAGCTAGTTGGCCACACAGGGGAAACTCTGATTCGACTGCTACAATTTTCAAAATATAATCATTTAAAAAAATTAATTTGGCTTACTTTATTTTTAAATTTAAATGAGTTCAGTGGGAATTCCCGCAATCTACTCAACTGTTTCTTTGTGTTCAGTTAAATTATTAAATAAAAGTACATGAACATTTTGCGCAGTGTCTTATATAAAATACAAGAGCTAGGCCTTTGATAGAGGAACTTTATTGTGCACAACTGAATGTATACACTCTATGCAATATCAAAGTACTACAAAAATAGAAAGAATAGACGACCATCAGCTTCATAAATGTAAACATTTATAATGATAAGACACATTTATTTATTTATTTAGTAAACATTCATAATGATAAGACACATTTATTTATTTATTTAGTAAACTGTAACTGACCTCTTTTTGTTTTCCTCCTTTAGGTTTCATTGAAAGACAGGAGAACAAGATAACGTTTTTACTCACACAAAGTCAATGAGCCGAATCGTAGGTTGCTGTTGTTTCAGCCGACACATCTGATTGGCGTCTGTCATTAATAGTGCCTGGTCACGTTAGGCCTGCGTCAGTCGCCTGGGAATGGAATGTCGAGCTTGTCCTTTAAATCCGGCTCAGACTGCCTCCTGCTGGGATAAGTCCAATCCTTGGCAATCTTTTAGCATTTTTTGTGTCATGTTGCTTTTATAAAAAAAACATGTTCATTACCCCACCTGGAGACAAGCTGCAAGAGATTGATTCCAGTCGTGATATGCCTAACTTAGTGTGACACTCTATCAACTTATGTGGCATGTCCACGTAATGAACGTTTGGAAATATGCCTCTCATTCTCTCTGTATCTATCTCTCTTTCTCTCTCTTTTCTTCTGTAGTAACATTCAGCAATGTTGGTGTCCTTCTTTTGCTCAAACCTAACGAATAAGTTCTTACCAGTGTCACTGTGACATTCGCTTGCAGTCCTTACTGGACTCGTTGACACAGTAATTTGTGAAAGTCGTTGGAGTTCCAAGTACACCTAATCCATCTTTGGATGTCACTATTATGTCACTAAAAGGTCATTATTAGGTCACCAGAAAGCCATTAAGAGATCCATAGAAGTTCACATCAAAACCACTACTAGATCGCATCAAGGTCATTACCAGGTCACAGAAAGTCACTCCTAAGTCAAATTAAGAGGTCATTACAAGGTCATCTCAAGGACAGTGCTAGATCACCACAAGTTTATTACTCGGTCGTCATAAGGTCACTACAAGATCAATAATGGTTCAATATTAGATGACCTCTAGGTCATTAAGAAAACACTTCAAGGTCATCACAATATTTCTTCTAGATCACTAGTATGGTTTCACATAGATGTTCACTTTGTTGACCTTTGACAAGACTAGGTTCAGAAAATGATAGACAACCACAATATCTGGTCAGTGGTACTTGTCTTTTTCCATATAGCCACGTCTCCATTTTGTGACCGCAGCTTTGCCCAGGGCAAGAACGCTAGACGCAATGCCTCGTATACATCCACTACAGCGTTGTATTATAATGAAGACATCCAGATTGCTTATTCAATGTACCCGTCCCAGCCCAGCCTGCATTCACAGTCCACGCCTTATCTCAACACACCCATTCCAACGCAGATTAGTGACAATTTATTGGGACCTGCGATTTCAGCGTTTGACGCCCTGCCCGCTAGAATCAACCCAGTAAGGGCGGAAACTAATCCCTTTTTTATCAAGCATGTGGCCCCGAGAAACAGCTCGATCTTGACCTTGGGGTACTTGGTGCAGAAGACGCACATGAACAAGCAGGGCGAACACCACTGGAAAACCCTCTCCGGCGCCCTGCTCTACGCGGTGGATGTGATCAACGAGAAGAGGATTATCCCGGGATTTAACGTGTCTTACGTATTCAGGGATACGTTCGGGAGTACAAACCAGTCCCTGTACGAGATGTCTAAGCTTTGGCGAGACGGAATCGTCGGTTTTATAGGACCCTCAGCCGTGTGCACAGACGAAGCTCTGCTGGCTGCAGCTTGGAATTTACCTATTCTATCGCACGTGAGTCCTTAGCTGTTTGTCTCGATCTAAATCTATTTCTCAACCTAGTCTCTAGGCGCTGGTTGTTTTATGTAACAAACGTCTGTATTATCTCATGTAAGTTTATAGACTTACATTTTGGATTATTTACTTGTGACATCTATTGCTGTCCATTTACTATGTGGATATGCACTTATAATGTTGTATTACTGCCTTTAAAAAAAGTTAGATGTTTTCAACGCCCAATCAAAATGCTTTGCACCTGTTGCCTTATTGACTTTCTAACGTGCTTTTAAAACTTTTAAATATTTGTTGGTAGGTAAGGCATTACACACACACAACACCATTTTTCCTTGATGCAAGTGTCAATAGTGTACCGAGGGTACCTGGCATAAAAATACTTCACTAAAAAAGCTTTATATTGATTCTTGTTTTGTCATGTGCAAGAAATGGTTGTGCAAAATTTCAACTTGATCCGAGATTGGGTGTGAGAGAAATAACGTGTACAAACACTTTTTACCAGAGTAAGTTGGTATTAGTTTTGTAAAAACAAACGATGATTAGTCCACGAGGTCTTCATCAACTAAAAATAAACAACAAAAAGACAAACAATTAACAATTAAACTTATAAGTCATAAGATATTTCGGCTGCCTAAAGACGCAAAAAAAGGAAATTAGCCAATTATATTGGAAACATTGGTAGGCCGTTAAAAACACGTCTCAAAGAATACCCCAGAGCAGGGGTGGGCAAATTACGACCCGCGGGCCACATGCGGCCTGCCGAAGTGTTTTATGCGGCCCGCGAAAACCTAAATAAATCAAGTGTGCCCACACATTACACATATAAAAATGCAAGTATATTAACAATACATAATAAATGTAAATATCTATAGAAATTATAGAAACTTTTGATTCTTATCACTTAGATTGAAGAGGCTAAAGAAACATTGTCTCTAAAAGTCCTTCTAAAAAGTTTAAAGGAAACGAAGATTATATTTAATAACATTATTTCGATCAATTCAGTAAAATACATAAGCCAAGGTCAGTTTTTTTTTCAATGCTATGAAGAACTGTGTTGAAAGAGTTGGGTTGGCTTGTACAAGAATGGCAAGGTTAACAACTGATGGAGCTTTGAATGAGAAAAACTACCTTTTAAATAAAGAAAATATCTCAACCATAATATAGTAACTGCATACTTTACAGATACCTACATTAAATTCAAGTAAATCATGTCTTACATGTGTTACATATTTTGGTAAGTTTCACAGGGCTGTCCGTAGGCATAGTCAACGTATATAGCTGATAAGGTCCATGATTGTTGGGGGCCTCGTACATGAAATTAACTGCGATAGAGAAGCTATAGCGAAGCTTATACTCAATGTTATTGTTCGAATTACACTAGGTCTTTAATAATTTTGTATAATTTTAGCTTTTCCCCTTTATTTTGTATTTTGCTATTTTATTCGGGGCCATCAAATTCACTTCGCCACTCATATGATATACATGCGGCCCGCCTAGTCCCCAAATTTTATTAATGCGGCCCTTGGTTGAAAAAGGTTGCCCACCCTTGCCCCAGAGACATCTGAAATCATGAAACTAAGCATATCTGTATTTAATAGTAAAGTAAAGTTCCCCTTTCAGACCTTGTGGTCTATAGGGTAGATGATGTAAAGTTCATCTGATTCTGTGGCCTACGGTTAACGAAGGTATCATGTGGCCAGCACAACGACCAACCGCCTTTACTTTTCCCCAACTAATGTCAGGTACCCATTAGAGCTGGGTGGACTCAAGGGCGCCCGAAAATCCCGAAAATAAAAATCCCAGTCTTCACCAGGATTCGAACCCGGGATCTCCAGTACGTAAGCCAAGCGCTTTACCGCTCAGCCACCGCACCCTCTGTATTTAATAGTACAGACCGTTGATCTCCTCATCACGGCTTTACAGCATTGCAGTGACAAACCAATACCCGTCTACAGAAATAAAGAAACAAAAACAAAAAACTTATTTACATGCCTGGCACCGTCCATCCGCACGGGATCAAGAACCTACACACGTCTCTAAAAAAATAAGAAGGGGATCAACCTTTCGACACCCACCCCTCTTTGTCTCGCCCATTCATCTTAGTCCGACCGCCTCTTCCCCATTTCCTGCGCTTTTACACCATTTCTTCAATGCCTCGCAAGGCAGCAATCAGCAACAGACGTCAACTATAAACTTAGTTTGTATTTATTGTTTGTCTTTTCTTCGTTTGTTTGTTAGAAACTTTGGCGCTAAAACGTCTTAGGGTTTTACTTTGAGTTTTCTATATGTACGTGTATTGTAGTTTTGTTGACAGTCCGTAGGGAATGTATCATCTGAAAAAGGGCTAATCAAGAAGTGTCATGTGACCTGCCTATTTGGCAAGTGACATCAGATCCAAAACACTCTTTGTCTAGTTTTCCCTTATTTCTATGACTCTCTGGTGGATGTAGAGTTGAAATGTCATTATGGTCTTACTACTGTTGTAAATAAACATTGCAAAGTTGTCTTATATACATGACATTTGATTCCGTTTCTCCTTATATAAAGAAATAGTTTGTCATGTCAAACAGAAAAATCGTGATGAGTTTAAAAGATTTCTAAACCAGTTTTGAATTTTTTTTTTAAACAGCTCACAAAAGGGGAGAAGCCGGTATAGTATTGTGCGGTCAGTCTGTCCGTCTGTCACATTTACATATCAAAAACTAATATTAAACTTCTGAACGAGTTACGTTCCGCATAATTGTCTCGGCAAGTAATCGAGAATGGTTGTACACCTATCATACTTTTCGTAACAATGATTGTGTGATTCTAAAGTTCAAAATAGAACACGCACAATTTATCCAAGAATTTCTTGTAATAAAAATATAGCAAAGTTCTCATGAGTGTACTTGATAATGAAATTATCAAACTGATTCTTTTACGGACTTTATTGTAAGTAATGAAATAAAGGTGTTACACGGATATGTAGACAATGGTCACAATGCTTACCCTTTTTTTGTTTTTTTGGGGGGAGGGACGATATTAGCTTTAATAATTACCTTTAACATTACAAATTTAGCAAACAAACAAAGAAGCTCTCTTTCATTTGCGTCAGCGGTTCTCAACCTTTTATGCTCGGGGACCCCTTTTTACAATCCACCTATCTGCTGCGACCGCCCCACACACACACATATGGCAATCATCATATCATCATCAAACTCCATTTGAGTGAGGGCTTGAGAGGCTTAAATCCTCTCTTGCAAAAGCCCTGGACAGAAACCCTGCTGTCTTGCGTAGTGCGTAGGTGTCACCATACAGGTTGAGAAGTTTTGGTTTCCCAGACCTGTCGAGACGGAGATCAGCAAGTCTGGGGCAGTCAAACAGAAGCCTGTCCTGCACTGTGCTATAACAGCTTGCTCAGGCCTGGACAGCCTCCACCACGGGGAAGTGCGGTCAGGGCGCCTCATGCGCTCCCAGACTCCACGGGCTTTTGGGGACTTGTCCCAGCACTCAAACCACTAACATATGACACATATGGCAATAGAAGAATAGACAATAATAATCCATATTTTCGATGGTCTTAGGCGACCCCTTGCAAATCGTAAATCGACCCCCAAGGGGTTCACGAACCACAGGTAAAGAACCCCTGATCAAACGCTAATATGGTATAGAACTGCAACCTTTTATTTAAATGTAAAGTAAATTTTAAAGTAATGTCAAAAGGGTTAGGGTTGTCCAGATCCAGCCCGTAACGCGATGATATTCAAATTCCGACCATCAGGCCACATCCAGCCCATAACGCGGTGGTATTCAAAGTACGACCATCAGGCCACATCCAGCCCATAACGCGGTGGTATTCAAAGTACGACAATCAAGCCACATCCAGCCCATAACGCGATGATATTCAAATTACGACCATCAGGCCACATCAAGGCCGTAATGCGATGATATTCAAATTACGACCATCAGGCCACATCAAGGCCGTAATGCGATGATATTCAAATTACGACCATCAGGCCACATCCAGCCCGTACTGTGGTGATATTTGGCACCAGGATGCGTCTGACCACAGTACAAGATCTCTGACTTTTTACGTAATGTGACATGTTCGGGAAATCTAACTGGCTATTAAAAGATTAGACATCAGCATAATGGCTTTCTGAGTATGCTATGTTGTGCTGTTTCAGAATCTGAGAATGCTCCTTGTTTCATTGTGTAACTCAACTGTCTACGAAAATGGTATCTATTGAGCCAATCGGTCTAAGCCACGTTTTGGCCTTTCAACTTGTGACAGGTGAAGCACGTATCTATGTGAGTCATTGTGGGTTACAGGTTCTTGGTCTGTGAACCAAGCAGTGGACCTGGAGCATTAGATTAAGATTATAATACCAGTCTGGGAAATCATAACACTTCCTTGGACGAGGGTATTCTCGCATCATGCAATCAGTGAAGGCTACTAGAATGATGTTCACGGAGTCCATGTTCTCTTTAAGACTGACTATGTTTAAACATGTACACGTATTGGCAACGAGTAAGTAGATCAACCATCGAGTTACAACTATTTACTTTATAGTATATACTAGTGCACTCATTATGTTCTTTGGCCTGGAAGACTTATTGCAGACTGATTTAACTCTAAACAGTTTTAGGTGACGTGATTATGTAAATAACGTTGTAATATTATATAAGTAGACTCTTGCCTAGACAAAGACACTTATGCTTCTAGTACAGAAGTATAATGTTTGTATTGATCTTTTGAAGCTGGTGTACATGGTTCAGTGAGGCTGAGATGAATGAGATTTGACTTGCTCACGTGGTGTTTACTTGAACGTATTCTCTTCTCTTTTGTTCATCTTATGTTGGTAGTCGTTCTCTCTCTCTCTCTCATTCCGTCTCTTTCCGTCTCTCACTCTCTCTTAGCATTTGTTCTCTCTTGGTCTCTCTTTCTCTTTCTCTCTCCTATATCTTTCCTCTCTCCCAATCAATTTCGTATTTCTCTATACTCTCTCTCTCTCTCTTTTCTTTTTTAGCGGCCCCCGTAAGGGGAAAAGCCACTATTAGGTTTGTGCAAAATGTCCGTCTGTCCGTCTGTCTTTCTGTCCGTCTGTCCGTCTGTCACACTCAGGGCGCCAAAACTAGAAGAGATACTAAAAATATTTTTTACCATTAAATGCGGCTTGAAAAGTTTAGGTGCAACGGCTACTTTTAGTTTTCTAAAAGCAAACCGTTTAATTTATAAAATTAATTATGCAAGCGATTTTTTAATAACAAAACACCAATTCTAAAACAATTACGTAAATGTAAGGGAGGAAATGTTACTATAAGAAATGCTCTAGGCACATGGATATCACGCACATTTTTTTAAATGAATTTTTAGCAGCCACTTTCGTGTACTAGCGTGAAGCCCGGCAATGGCATGATTCTAAACTAATTTCTTAAACTTTTTTAAAAATCAGATTAAAAAAAAAAAACAATTGTTTAGTGCCCCCATTAGAATGAAAGAAGCATATTTTTGTGCGTTTTGTCTTTTGGTTGGTCTGTCCGTCACGGTTAGATAAAAAAAACACTAAAGGCTTTTGAAAATATAATTTAACCTTTACTGTTCTTTCAGAAATATTGCGATAGTTTAAGGATGGGAGCATACAGGAATCGAGCCAGGGACCAACGATAAATCCGAACTAAAGTCTAGTGCGCAAACATCAAGATAAGGCAGGTTTATACCCTTCTCGCCATCCTCCGTCGTCCAGCGAGAAGTTAATTATTTTCAACTTAGAAGGAACATCCGAAACATCTTGCGAATTACGGATCTAACAGGGATCCGACTCCGACGGGGGCCGCCTCTGAGTTTGTGTATCACACAAACTCTCTTTGTAAACTTGTTTTATGTTCCCTTTGTTTTGCACTCTATAAAATACTCTTGTGTTTCATTCTGTCACACAGGCTCACACCACAGTACAAGGTCTCCACGCACACTTACACAGACAGTTTTTTAGAGAATACAACTGTGGTATTTTTTTGTCCTTCATTTTGAAAAGACAAAGTGATCTATAGTTGTATTTTACAAAGTCGGGGTGACCTTTAACTACCTGTTACAAAGTTGTGGCGTCATATATGTCACTTACAGTGTCATGACTCATGGTGACGTATACGTCTGACAATGTTGAGGTGACCTCCATTTATCATTGACATTGTCAAAGTGACCTATATTTGTCAAAGTGACCTTTATCTGCTACTTACAAAGTCGTGACGACATATTTCTTTGAAAGCCTAACTGACCTATATGTCACGGACAAATTAGATGTGACTTATGTATGTCACATAATGTTTTCTTAAGCTTTTTTACTCTCACTGACACTTTTTACTGATTCTGAAACAATATTATTTTGAGACAACATCACATATTTCTTACACAACATCACATATTTCTTACACAACATCACATATTTCTTACACAACATCACAT
>JADKLZ010003886.1:10633819-10659915 GCA_021533235.1 Biomphalaria straminea
GTTCTAGGCCACTGGCCACTCAGAGTGAGGAGTTCTAGGCCACTGGCCACTCAGCGTGAGGAGTTATGGGCCATCGACTAACTTGTTTTGCTATGTTTGACATGGATCGGACATGCCTTCAGAGTAGACGCTTATTACATTCTTACCCAAACCTGCCTCACTACGATGGGGATTGTGAACCATACCATGCAATCATGCAATCGTAAGATTAGAGATGGACATTCATATTGAGGTAAAGTATTATAAATTTTTAAACATTTTTAATAGAACTCTTTGGTAATTATTTATTTTTTATTGACACGTGAACTAATTTTCTAGATACATCGACAACTTATCGATTTTGTCTGATTTAGCGATCATATCAGGCTGGAAATATATAAATATATATCATCCCGAATCATTTATCACTTCATCCCCGGTCACTTCATCCACGGTCATTTCCTACGATTGTCATTGTATCGTCTAATCCATCAAATAATAATTGTAAAAAAAATAAACTTGCGCAAGGAGAATTGCAAATGTAGTATAAAAAAATTCTATAGAAACGTGTTTTCTATCACTGGTCATTTGGTTACTCGTAACTGGTCACTCGGACAAAAAAAAAAAAAGCAGGAACGAACTAGTTATCTTTTTTTTCCTCTAAACACCTCTTCTCTTCAAGACTTTTTCGAGTTTCAGTATTGTATGTACTTTTTAAAAGTCATTATTAATGTATAATTTATATTCCAACAAGACCATAGTTTCCTACATAACGTTATCAATGTGTCTGCTCCGCCGGATATCCGGTTACCCGTCTATCAAATCAGTGCTGAATTAATCTCTTTAACATGATAAGGTCGTGCCTGGGGCATCATGCTAGGATTGTAATACAGGACAATATTTCAAAGGTTTGTCGCCCAGCGAATAAAAAAGAAATTAAAAAAAAAAACAAGACACATCATCGGAATAATTAGAAGAAAAAAATATTTATGAATGTCAGACATTTGAAACTCCGTGTCTATTTTTATTTTTTTGAGAGGCAGAGAGAGCGAGAGAGAGAGAGAGAGAGAGCGAAAGAGAGGGGGAAGGAGGGAGAGAGGGGGCAGAGAGGAAGGGCGAGAGACAGGTAAAGAGAGAAGAGACAAATATAGAGAGGGAAAAAGAGAGGAGGGAGAGAGGATAAGAAAAGGAGAGTGAAAAAAGAGAGATAGGAAGGGGGAGTGGTGCAGAAAGAGAGAGGGCAGAAGAGAGAGAGAGAAGGAATAGAGAGAGGGAGATAGAGAGAATAAGAAATAAAGATGAGTTGGGAGTCGAGACATAGAGTGGAGAAAGCTAGATAAATAGAAAGAGAAGCGAGTGACGTAACAACGAGCTATTGGTCTAAACTGCCCACAGGTTGTGACGTTGCAGGTCAGGCTCAGGTCTGCTATAACGATGGTCTCGGTCTGACGGACTTAACTTATTACTCAAAGTAAAAATAAAGTCTTCTCCAGTTTTTTTTGGAACGGAATGTGAGAGTAGAGAAGTTTAAAGATGAGAATGGATATACCGAAACTGCATATTAAGTTCATTAATTAAAAACAAATTTAATACGCCTGTCTACAAATATTTACATCCATAAAGAGTCATATTATAAAACATGAAATGATAAGCCTCTAATTCCTTCAGTCGTCAGTGGTAAGTAGATCAGTGTCTAAAAGGTTTGTGGCCACCTTGATGCTACGTACGCTACGATTGAATAAGACTAACAATGCTTATTACATTTTGTTTTAAAAATAGGTTCAATAAAATGTAAATAAAAAGCAAGAGAAATAACATGTGCAAGATTGTACCAGGTAGACAAACAGACGGAGTGGGCTGATATAAGCTTTGTAAAAACAACAAACATTGCGTTTTTTATTCAATTTTTAAAACAGAGCAGTTTGCTTTTGGATATAGATGAAGTCTCTCATCTTTTCACCTTTTCAGTCTCTAAAATATCACGAAATAGCATTGTATATATCTTTTGCTAGTTTTTGACTTACCGACGTACAATCCTACCGGCGGATAACACAAAACTAATAGCTACTTTATTCCCTAAAAATAATGAATAATGAAATCTAAAACTCTAACAAAGCTAATTAATTTCGATCAAAAAGAAGTCTAGATTAGCCACCATTTTTTAAAACCTGTGATTTCTTTATCGATTCAAAAATCCAATCACAAGAGATTCTAATATTAGCTTCAAAAACTGTAGTACACAGAGTGCAGTCTGTAAACTCATCCATAAACTCATCCACAAAATAGGAAATAAAGAAAAAAACACAAAGTTCCCATTAACATCTGTACATAGTTAATACAAAAAAAAGTTAATTCTTTGCAATAGAAATGTATTTTAATTAAACATAGTTTCTCTATGATGCACAAACTATATAAATTACTATTTTAAAAAACACAAAGTTTATGGAGAGCGTAATTGAATCAATTAATAAGGCCTAGTCATATATATTTCTAAGGCTCTACAATTGATCCTATATCATGTAGTTTATTTTTTATTAAATTATTATCGTTGGTCGAATCAGTTCCGGATATAAATATATTGTCCCCAACCCTGACTTAAAGACTAATCAAAATGGACTTCATTAATGCTATTATCAGCAGCAGACCCCTTGACTGGCTTGGCCACGTTCGCAGAATGCCAGTAGGTCGACTACCACAAGACATACTATATGGCGATCTTATTGAAGGCAGGAGAGCCGCTGGTCGCCCACTTTTACGGTATATTGTATGCAAACGCAACATGAGACTATATGAGATAGACACTAGCAGCTGGGAAAAGTAGCACTGTATAGATCCACATGGAGAGAGAGCATAAGAGAAGGGTCTCGGATTGCAGATGCCAGACACAACAGAAGCAGAAAGAAGGCTCAAAATGCAGCTGCGCCTGGTGATTTTATATGCCCAACCTGCAACCGCAGCTGTGTATCAAGGATTGGCCTCTTTAACCACACAAGAAGTTGCAAATAGAAAAGATCGTCTCTCGAAACGTAAAATGCCACAGAAATGCCACAGAAAACAAAGGTAATGAAACATTGGAGTGCGTGTGTAATACCATTTCTCTCTCGTTTACATATAATATAAGATGCAAGTTTAGATGTTAAATTTTTTTTTTAGTTTGTTGAGCTCCTCCCCCCCCACCCCCCTTTTCGGTTGGGCGTAAAGTCTGCAATAAAGTAAATCCGGCTCTGGTACGAATAGAGCAACACTTTCATAATAGCCAGTCTACATCAGAAAACTTAACAGGCAAAATAAAAAAATCTTACAAAATGGGCTTGTGAAAGGGAAGAACTCAATATTTACAGCCATATTTCCGGTTACTAAAAGAATTATTGCCTTTTTTCGATTATTGCCTTTTTTCGATATCAAGCGAAATTAATTAATTATCATTATATAAAACTTATATCGATATATCTATAGATGGATATATAAATAGTTAAAATAGATAGATAGATAGATACCAGAAAACTAAACAAGCAAAAAAAAAAACTTACAAAAATGGGCTGTCTAAGGGGAAGAACTCAATATTTACAGCCATATTTCTCAATGATAAAAGATTTATGGCCTTTTTTGCTATATTAAGCGAAATTAATTAATTATCACCAGTGGCGTAGCTAGGGAGGGGGGAGGAGGGGGAGAATTTGAAAATACCCTAGGGCCCCCACTTGAGGGGGGCTCCCAAATGAGTGTTTTTTACATTAAAAATTAAGTATTACTCAAAATGTAGAGGCCCCCAAAGAGGTCAGTCCCTCCGGCCCCAAAATGATGGAAAATTTCTAGCTACGCTCTGATTATCACTACTAATATAGATCGAAATCTATAAATCTAGATCTATGGCCACCGTCAGTCGCGAAGCGACTATGGATCATCTCATTTCCATGAGATGAATGCCTGGGCATAAGCTGTGGTCGGAACGATGTCGCCCACACATCAGTTCCCCCCTCTCCACGCAGCTGATGTATCCAAAGGAACGGCAGTGCCGATACAGTTTGGGGTCAGCAGCGTCGCAGGTTCTGCCAGAGTGTAGCACTGGGTGCTGCAAACTGCCTTAGGGTCGCCAGCTCCTGATTTTTCCTCAGGGTTGACTCCCGAAGCCTTTCCTATAAATAGATAGACATAGATAGATATATAGATAGATTAATTAATATATATAGATAGATAGATAGATAGATGGGTAGATAGATAGATAGATAGATGGATAGATAGATAGATAATGTTTAACATTAAGGATCCACTGCAATAGATACTCTTCCAAACCAACTCTTCTATAATACATAGCTCTCTTTAACTCAGAGCTACATGAAGTGACGTCAAAGCCGCAGGGGGAACATCGCCAGTATTCCACTTGAATATCATTTGCACCCTAAGCTGGCGGATTTGATAGCCAGCTTTAATAGGGGAGAATGAGTTTCAACAAATAGAGACACTCACTTCCTGTAAGCGTAGGAGAATTCTGGTGACGTCACCTTCTGGTCAAGTAGCATTGTGTAAGAGACTTCGCCACCAGAAATTCATTTCTTAAACGAGATGAACTGTTTAAATATATGTCAAGCTACAGAAAACATTACTCAAAGATGACATGGAATTTCTAAATTCTAAAAAATGGACAAAAAAAAACAACACGTTGGAGTTTTGCAATTGTCATAGTAACTTTTCATATTCAGACTTTATGGTCTATAGGGCAGATGATGTAAAGGTCATCTGATTCTGTGGCTTACAGTAAGTTACAGAACGATTTCTGGACCACGGTTCGAAAGTCAAGCGCTTTACCATAGTGTAATAAAATTATTTTTAATTATTCTAAAGAGTGTTTTTCTTTTAAACCAACGTTTACAACATAGAGATTTTCATAAAATGGAGGAAAATAAAAGAGTTTATTTTTGGTGTATCTGGTGTATCGATTTTATTCTTCTTTTTTTATAACTGTAGACTCAAATTAAAGATCATAATGTAGATAAATAACAGAAGCATTAATCTTTCGCATTTAAATCTTCATTATTTTTTTTTTCTTATACTTTCCTTTTACTGAGATATTCCAGTCCCGTGATGGTGCCGTGACGAGTCCGTATATCCTTTAGAGAGTACTTCCCCCCTGCGGTTCATTTCTCAAAAACTACTGTTTTCGGACTTTATTCAGTGCATTGATCAAGGGTTGGGAGCTCTTTCCCATTGAGATCGGACTAACCGCATGTTTCACTCCACCCAAGAAGAACATTAAGACCCTTTCAGACCTTGCGATCTATAGGACAGATGATGTAAAGGTAAGCTGTCTCTGTGGCCCATGGTTAACGAGGGTGTCATTTGGCCAGCACAACGACCAACCCCCTTTACTTTTCCCCAACTAATGTCAGGTATCCATTAGAGCTGGGTAGAGTCAGATGCGCCTACAAATTCTGAAATTAAAAATCCTAATCTTCACCCGGATTCGAGCGCCCGGTTTGCAAGCCAAGCGCTTAACCGCTCAACCAACGCTACTCCTATTTGTTAACAGTGCTATATTAATAAATTATATATTATTTTATATTATTATTATTGTCACGGATGAATGTATGTAGTATGTATAATCTATTTTTACACTCTGCGCGAATGACCGGAAGTTTGTGAGTTGTCAGAGAGAGGCCAGCTTGTTGTGATATGCCGTAATAATTATTAAAGTTTCTCTGTGTTTGATCGAGTGTTACTTGTTTATTCGTAAATACAGCTGAACCAGGAACACCTTGACGCATCGAGACCTAAGGTAGTTTCTAGCGAGTTAGAAATATAAATATAAATAAGAAGAGCTGTGACAATTATCTACCAGTTTATCTTTATCATTGTTTCCACATTTACAATGACAGACAATGTCGAGCCTGCAAGGTTGTTATGACATGCATTTGTTAAGAAGAAGACAAGAAAGTATAGGGGGAAAAAAAGACTTTTAGAATAAGACAAACAAAAATGTATATTGGCTGGCCTTTAAGTTCTTAGCCCCGGCCATTGTGGGACTCAACCTAAACAATAGAATAAGCATCAGGGGAGATTACTCCATTAAAACAACAAAAAAAAAGGAAGATAATAACGTCATACCTGTACCCATAGACAATGGCAAGAACTCTGAGCACTAGGCTTGTGTTGGATCTATACAACTTTTATGAACTTTATTTTATGAACATGAAATAATCGAATTCAAAAAAATAGTTTGTCTTAATATTAAAGTTTAATTCATATAATGAGCTGATCTCTGCTAATTATGTAATTAGTTAACTAAATCATAAATTCTATTTGCATTTCGACATTTTCAATGCCTGTCTTTTTCCTCACAGTGCTCGTCGAATGACCAATCTAAATTCTGTCGCTAATTTTCATCTGGTCATATTGAAATTTCCCAATAGAGTTTCAGAAAATTGAATTTTTACAAAAAAATTAATGCTTCCCTTTCTGTCGACGGATTTCATTGTATGTGCCTGTGTGCGCGTGTGCATTTAACTGTGTTCGTGTGTGCGCGTATATTTATACAGTAAAAATCACATTCGCAACTTTTAATTAAATATCTCTACCAGTTGGTACCCATCCCCTATATGTCGTTATACAGATATAGTCTGATTATGTCTCTAGATTGTCTATTCATGACAAAACTGTACAATGACGCGAAATGAAATCTAAAAAAAAAAAGCTAAAAGCTAAAGTGAAATAATTATAATGGCGAAAGTTAATAATTGCAATGGCGCAAGTTGAAAGGTACCAGAGATAGAGAAAGCTGCAATACATCTAATAGCGCAAGTCAGCGGTACTAATTTCTATGTAATTTCAAAAAAAGTCTGTAAAGATAAGGACTGTAATTGTATCACTGTAATGTAATCTTCTTGCTGTTTGTAGATTACTGTAGTTGAAGTATTTCTAAGTTTCTTCTGGATACTAGATGCTTGGGTATAGTTGTATCGATGAAATTATTATGTGCGAGTTCACAGTGAACAATCACAAGAACAAGAACTAACAAATACTTGAATAACCAAGTTGACTTCGAGATGTAATTTAACAATACTTTTATTTACAAGATGGGCCACAGTCTAGTCAAAAGATAAATACGTCTGATCACCCCGAGAGCCTAGCAGTAACTGAAATCCTATTACGTCAAACTTAACCTCTAACCCTCCAGTCTGTGTCGTCATAAAATGTGCGTTCAATGTTGGTACCAAAAAGTGCGCAATTCTAAAAGACTAAACTAACTATCTAAAAAGTGTGCGCAATACTAAACTACACTACCTAACAGGACATAGAAACTAAGATCGGACTGGTGCGTTCCTTGGTCATGGTCACATTCTTGTATGCTTTCGAATCTTGGACTCTGGCTGCAGAGCTGGAGAGTAAAGTCCTGGCTAGAAGCTGGGATGCAGTGGAAGGATCCTGGGTATCACATTGTAAAAGGATCACACCGGCACTTGAACCGCATGACGACCTGCTAATTACTGTTAAGAAGACGCAGACTGAAACTTTATGGCCATATTACAAGATCTTCCTTCAGGGAAAGAAGAAGATGCAGACAAATCCTATCTAAGGGAACAAACTCTTCATTTACAACAATATTTCTCAATAATGTAGAAATTATTGCCCTTATTCGATATCAAATATATTTATTAATCAGCAATATTTTATGGACTAATAGTTTACTTTTTTTCAATTCGTGTTTCGTTAGGTGCTATCAATGATTGTTTAAAGCTTCAACTTGATCTGACAATAGGTGTAAGAGAAATACAGTGTTCAATTATCTAAGGGACCAAACACTACATATTTAGCCATATTTGTGAATACTGAACGATACTATCCCTTGTTGGTATCAAACTAAAAAAATTGATTACCAGTAATAAGTTGACAAATTGGTTAATTGTCTTTTATCAATTCGTGTCTTGTCTATACCAAT
The DNA here is from genome assembly GCA_021533235.1 of Biomphalaria straminea. NCBI lineage: Eukaryota > Metazoa > Mollusca > Gastropoda > Planorbidae > Biomphalaria > Biomphalaria straminea. Next base: position 10,641,732 of record JADKLZ010003886.1, read on the forward strand.
AAATAACAGTGCAACTTTTCAACTTGATCCAACAATAGGTGTGGGAGAAATACGACCAGACAGACAATGTGTGTTGATAGAAGCTTTGTATTGACGGTCGACAGATCTACAAGGTCAATAGATTTAGGTATAGGTGAAGTCTTATAGAAATACAATTGCAACAGTTTAAATCTACAATTGGTGCAATATCGCAATATATGTAGCTTATATATTCAATAACTCTCAATCATAAATATTTATGTATGGCGGATAACTACATATTGCTATCTAGCTTGGTGTAAACAGTAGCGGTCTTAGGGGGTGGCAACTGGGGCAACCGCCCCAGGCCCCGCGCCTGACGGGGGCCCCGCGCTGGGAGATTTTATTGTCACCAACTTCGAAAACTAAATGAGTGGTCATAAACAAGGACTTGTTACTCAATATTTTCCCAGTATACCAATTATACCAATTGCCATCTAAGCTTACATTTTTTATTTCGAAATACCGTTCAGTTTCGGTAAAGACAGCCGAGTCTTAGGGGCTATCATCGTTTAACGTTCACAATAAAAACACATAAGTAGAAGCAACCAATCCTAATCGTTTCGACGTCTAATCGGATTTTATTTGGAAAATACGTAGTGATAAAGTTTGAACTACTCTTTGCACTATGAAACATTGTATATGAAAAATACATTTGTAGTAACAATAATGGAACTTTTGTTGACTAATTGAATATTTAATGAAAATAATTAGTGCTTTTTTACCGTCACATCATACGGCGTACTTCACTTTTTTCAATGTGGGGAAAAAATATTAATTTTCTTGAATTTTAGCGTTTATTATTAATTTATTAATAGTTAAAAAATTAGGCAATCCATTTATTTTTTTTAATAAAAAAGCACTGAAAATAACTAAACAATTGTACGGTGTATTCTCGACTGTCGCTGGGGATACGTTCTAAGACCGCACGCAAAGGTCAGATTTTCGCAGTAAGCTGTTTATTTTCATAAACGTATAATATTTTTCGGATATAAACAGTATCACCAGTTGATGTGCTCGTACGGTTATTTCGGCAAATCAGCTTCCAGCAAGTTTGACGATGACAATATTAAGTTTTCTTTTTCAAATTGGCCACTGTGTGAACGTGTTGAAAAAAAAACAAAAAAAAACGCGGGAGTATTTTTAGCGGTCCCAGAAAGGAGAAAAGACGCTATTAGTTTTGTGTGGAATGTCTGTCCGTCCATCCGTTGCGTTTAGATCTCGTAAACTAGAAAAGTTAGTGAAAATCCGACATCATAATATCTAAGATCATTCAAAGTTCTGATGCAACGGCTACTTTTTTTTTTCTAAAACCGAAAAATCTAATTTTTAAATCACTTATCACTTTCTTTCAGAAAAATACATCACTTTTACAACTATTCAATATTAATGTTAAAAAACAACGAAAGCTCTTTAATATAGGAGATAATTAATTACCCGTTTTTAAACAGGTTTATATGCAAACGTTTTTTTTTTTTAATTTTTTTTTGACATTTGTATTGCTAAGTTAAGTAAGTTTGGTTATACTAACTACTACATTTACACAGAGAAAATCTATTTTGTATGCATATAAGTTGGACATAATTTAAAACAACAATTAATAAGAAGTTTTTCATATCACGTGTCATAATGTGGTAAAGTAATGAATGAACATCACTGGGGCACTACCCACGATCTGTCAACCTTCTTTCTCCAATCTATTCTGTCATAAATTTGTCATTGATAGAATTTCATTTGTTCTTTCTGAAAATATTGAAACCTCCCTTTTTACTTGTCTGGGTGGACCACTTCGGGGGCAGATTTTGAGTTTGTGTTTCCACACAAACTGTCTTTGTAACTTTGTTTTTATAAATTATTATTAAAAAAAACGTGATACAGCCTTTCCGGAATAGTCGGGTCTTCGAAAGTGAATGGACCACTGTAACTCCTATACCACACTTTATTCTTAAAGAACATCCTATTGGCTTCACTTTGCAGAGTGAGAGAGGCGACATACTATTAGTAGTGGCGAGTGTTTTTTTATTTGCATCTATTGATGCAGAACAATTAAAATACAGTATATAATGTACTTCAGCGGCCAATAGTAAACCAGCAGTACCCTACGTAATGTTCTATGTTTTGTTACAAAAATAAGGCCCACAGCTTTGAGGTGAACATACTGTATTGTTATTGTTGCAGCATTAGAGAAGGATTAGCCCGTTAGCGAGATGTGGTACTATATATATATATATAGTCTACCTTTGCGGCTAGGGGCCCCGCACATGAGGCTCGCCCAGGGCCCCGCGCACTGCTAGGGCCGCCCCTGGGTGTAAACAATATAGAAAGTCTTCTAAACTATGTGTATTGTTGCTTTTTATCACTGGAATACATTCTTAGCATTGTTTAGCTCAGCTCCCCCCCAAAAAAAAAAAATCTCTCCAAAATCTTCCTCTTTTCACTTTCTTACATTTAAAAAAAGAAAAACGATACAAAAAAAAAAAGGGGGGGGGTTTAATACTTTAAATATTTATCATAAAAATTCATAATATACAACAGAAAGAAGCTCATTATAAACAAAGGTTATCATTTCATCTAAACAACGAGACATGATACAAAGAACAATGGTAGAAACTGTGAATACTTGTTTTTACTTGAGTTATACGATACTGCAATATTAATCAACAGAAACAAAAACAAAAAAAAAGAAATGTCTGTTATTGTCGAAAAGATTTTTTTTATCTTTTCCATCTTGATTTTATCACCCCCCTTCTTAGTTTTGATAATTAGACCTTGACACACACACACACACACACACACACACAAAAACAAGAATCAGATCCAGGATTAGTATGTCTACAGTACACAGAGATGTTTATTTTCAAAGTCGTTCCAAGATTTCATTCTAAAGAATTCATCAAATAAACACGAGCCTCCTCCCTGGGTACCCAGAGAAAGATTCTCTCCTCCCGTGACACATTAAACAATGTAATTAACTCATAAAATAATTCAATTTTTTGTCATTTGTGTGTGAGAAATAAAATATTAAAAATTCAAAACTTTGCTAATTAGAAATCGGTAATTAATATTTTGAATATTTTTTATGAACTTGTTTAGGATTTCAAAATAACCAACAAACACAAAAACAAATGACAACATAAAAAAATTCTAACGAAAAAAAAAACGAGCATCAACAAAAAAAAACTACACATTTTTTTTCTTGATTATTTTCTGGACGTAATTAGCCAGACAGACACTACAGCGTGACATGGGCGCTGGCTTGAATGGGCTCTCGCATGTTTATTTAGAAGCTACAATTCTTCAAGTTAATGAAATTGATGTGTAGGAAAGAAGTAAAAATTGAAAGAAACGCTGGCTGGATCAAGGCCTCGAGCTAGAGCAACAGGCTAGCAAAGTGTTTGAATAGTTTTCTTATTTAACGGAGAACTTTTTCAAATAGACCGCCTGGTTTCAATAAAACCTTTTTTTCTATTCGAGACATGTGAGAGGTAAATGGTCTCCTAGCACACTTACTCAAGAATCAGCATATGAAATCTTAACAATATCTTACGTTTTAGCTAAAATTGTCTAATTTCTTCAATACATAAGGCTCCTGTTAACTCTTACTCTCCGTAATTATTTACCGCATTCTGGTCAAATCAACGTTGGTATCGTCAGTTCGGAGAGAAAGAGTTAACACACTTTTCTTTTCCAGTGCTCAAATTGTATTAAGGGTTTCTACATTAGCACGTTCTCTTCGTTTGTCGACTAGGGCATAGTTCACTTGGTAATAAGCTAGGAATAGGACACTAGCTAGGAATAGGACATAGTTCACTAGCTAGGAATAGGACATAGTTCACTAGCTAGGAATAGGACATACTTCACTAGCTAGGAATAGGACATAGTTCAATAGCTAGGAATAGGACATTGTTCAATAGCTAGGAATAGGACATAGTTCACTAGCTAGGAATAGGACATAGTTCAATAGCTAGGAATAGGACATAGTTCACTAGCTAGGAATAGGACATAGTTCACTAGCTAGGAATAGGACATAATTCACTAGCTAGGAATAGGACATAGTTCACTAGCTAGGAATAGGACATAGTTCACTAGCTAGGAATAGGACATATTCTACTCAACTAAGTATAGCTGCACATATTCATATTTTGAATCCCAAAGCATAATTTGTATACTGTATAATAAAAAGTTTTATTTCAAGAGCATCTTTACAACAAAAGGTTGTCAATCTACAGAGAGAGACTTCGAGCTAGCTAGAAACATGAAATAACTTGTCACGTGTTGTCTATTCATACAAAAACATATTAAAATACCCAAGTGCTATTTCGCAGTCATTGTGATCTATAATCTACAGCATTGTATTTGTTTTAATTCACTGTCACTTTCTTGTGGCTTGACATGTTGACGCGATGCAATTGAACGCTTTAGAACTGTGAGGTTAAATATCATTGGAGAGTTTCATCTAGGACGGATGACAGTAACTAGATAACTATTTGTGTACAGAATGCAGAAAATGATAAAAGATGCATTTCAATAGGTTTGTGAATATTTTTAGCACTGTAAAGTCAGATTTGTAAGAGGCTTTTGCTTGTAATCCAAATTTAGTGATTCATCATCATTATTTTTTCCATTCTGTTTCTCGTGTAACAAAGGGCCTCAGTTAAAAAAACACGCTACTCTCTACGGTCTCTTGCTAGATTTAAAGGCTTCCCAGCTCTTTCCTGTCCTCTAGGCTTCATCTAGAACACTGCAATCCCACTTTCTTTTTGGTCTTCTTCTGAGTCTTGTTTCCTGGGGGCTCCACTCTAAGACCTGTCTAGCTCTGTTGTTAGTATCTTTTCTAAGGGTGTGACCAATCCATCTCCACTTTCTCTCTAGGACCTGCACTTCTATATTTCTCTGTCCATCCATCTCCCACAGTTTGGTGTTTTTTATTTTGTCGGAACCAGTGTATATTTAAGATAATGAAGGTAGAACAAGAAGTCTATCTTTTTATTTTTTTGCGATTGCTTCAGTTGTTCTCCATGTTTCAGAACCATACAGTAGGACAGCCTTGACATTAGAGTTAAAGTTTCTTATTTTAGTCATGGTAGAGATGTGATTTCCAGGTTGGTTTTAGGTGAGTAAATGTTGGACGCGCTAGATTTAAACGACGTTTAATGTCTTCATCTGTTCCGGCAATTGCATCCTGGAAATTGTTAAGATAAAGAATGCAAAATCTGTTGTGAAAACTCCCTATAGACATAGACTTGAGGGGAACAAAAGCTAAAATTACAGTTTTGTAATAAATTGAAATATAAACACCTCTGTCTACAAAAAATGTACGCAATTAAACAAGTATTTAAAAAATAGTTGGTGGTTAACCTGGTATGTAGTCGCTTTTATAAATCTTGAAAGATTTTTAACTGCTACTCCCGTTCAGGAGGCTACTTTTGGTCAACATTGACCTAGACTTGCCAGTCAGCCGTCATTAGGACGAACTGACATAAATAAGAAAATGGTAAGGAGCAAATAAACGTCACTATCGCCGAGACCAAAGAGGCACGCAGAGCTCCGTAAAAATAAAAAGACTACAGTATAAAAAGGCAAAAGCTAAAATAGAGTGGAGTCAAATAAATAAATCCATGCCTTTTTTTTCTTTGAAGCATTTCGTTTTTCTTTTCCTTGGAGATTCGGTCACTTTATTTTTTTCCAAGAGATTCCAGCATTCCATTTTTTTTTTTAGTCAGGTCAGATTTAATACTTTTATTTCTTTTTTCATAAAAAATTCTAGTATTTTTTTTTTCCTTGGAGATTCAATCCCTGTAATTTTTAAGGAGATTCAAATCTGTCGTTTGTCCAAGTAGGCTCAATATTTATATTTCCTTTCCAACATCTTCCATCAGTCATTTTTTTCTTTGCATATGTCGTTCCCTATATTTATTCCAAGAGATTCCAGCACTGAATTTTTAGTTGGGTAAAATGTTTTGCTTGTCCCATTTCAAATTCAAACATGTTCGATTTATTTACCAAATCATGCAATTTCCTATCCCCACTATGTGAAAAAAAAAAAGCAATATTGATAGTACTAAACTAGCCTGTTTTGGTGAAAAAATAGATGCAAATTCTACTTGTAGACTTTAGAAAATGAAGCATATTAAATAATTATCTGTAGAATGTACTTACTCTAGGAGAGGTCTTTTCAAAATGTCAATGCAATAGAAAACTAAATATTTTTATCCTTTGCTTATATTTCAACTGCTAATTGTATATATTAACCTAATGACTTAATTTTCTTTTTAATTAAAGTATTACAGAGATTTCAAGAACATATAGGGCAAGTACAAGGCATAACTCGTCATAGTGTTACCTGTTACCTGTCCCTTAGTCTGGTGGACCGTTGGGGCGCCAAGCAAGACTTGTAGACCATCTTTTTCCATTCCTCTCTATCCTTTGCCCTGTTTAAATTTCCTTCAATGGTAGGTCTGTCCATTCTTTTATGTTGTGTTCCCACCGCTTTCTCTGTCTGCCTCTTCTTCTTTTTCCTGGTACTGTCCCTGGAGGAAGGTCTTTGCGAGTCCCGACGATCTTGTTACATAGCCATACATTTTGAGCACTCGTTTCTTCACAGTAGTTAGCAGGTCATCATGGGGTCCGATCGCTGCAGTAACCCTGTCTCTAATCTCCTGGTTTGTGATGCGGTCTTTAAATCCTTCTGTAGCATCTCATTTCCATTGCTAGGATCCTCCTCTCTAGCTCTGCAGTCAGCGTCCAAGACTCACAAGCATATAGAGATGTGGCCATGATCAGGGAGCGCATCAGTCTGATTTTGGTGCCGAGGGCTAAGCCTTTGTCTTTCCATATCAACTTGAGTTTAGAAAGGGCCGCTGTGGACTGTGCTATTCGGACCATTAATTCGGGCTTTGTTCCCTCATCCGAGACAATAGCTCCGATGTATTTAAAGCTGCTAACGCTAGTTAGCTTTTCGCCTCCAATACTGATGGCCTTTGTAAAGCCCTGTTGGCTATTGGTCATAATTTGGTTTTTTTCTGCATTTATTTGCATGCCATAAGCTGCTGAAGTCTTGTCAATGCGCATCACTAGGTCGGCTAGTTCGTCTTCTGTCCCTGCTAGGCCATTGACATTGACATTGATGGCCAAGCAGGGACAGAAGTCATAGTGTACATGTAGTTAATAAAAAAAAAGATTTAAATCGTAGGATCTCTAGGGCAGATGACGTAATTTTAATGGCGGCGGTTAACGAGCAAAGCGGCTTTACGACTCATGGACGTCCTTCAAATCTCAGTCTTCACTGGTTCGTGAGTCTGGTACTTGTAGAAGGAACGTGCTACATGTTAATATGTAAGAAAATTTAAACGTTTTTTTTTATTTACAAGGAGAGGTAAAAGGCAGTTGTGTGTTCGTTTTTTTTTCCCCACTAAATATTCATGGTAGTTTCTTTCATTTCATTTTATTGGATTTTTTTATGTCAGAATGTCAGTTTGTTTTCTGAAAAGTAAAAAAAAAAATTTTTTTAAAATAATAAACAACAAGAAACGAACAAATTCTCAGCCCTCGCAGTAACTGCCTGCACTTGATAACACAATTATCCCCCCTCTGCCGTTCCATCTTTCTCTATGCATCAAATTAATTATCTTTCACTACATCGGTTCTTTTACTTAAAAATTGTTTTTTCCCCTCCTTAGTTCTACACACAACATGCCATCTCTCTCTCTCTCTCTCTCTCTCTCTGTCTGTCTGTCTGTCTCTCTCTCTCTCTCTCCTGATCTCCTTCAGTTTCCCTTGTATCCAGGGAGTTCACGAAGTCTAGACTACGTTGAATAGTGTTCCGGACGTGAATGTCCGAATCTGGACATCAGTTAATTAAAATCTTAATAGTATCTTTTAATAAAGGCATTATCTTCTTTCTATGATATTAAACTGAAGGCACCAATGTTTGTAGCTGTACTTGTTGCTAGGGCAGTATAGATTTTTAAAAATATTATAATCAACACGATTTTTAGAAAGCTTATATCAATCTCACTTTGTCCTTTTAAAAAGTTGGTACACGTTATTTCTCCTACACCCAATAGCGGATTTAGCTGAAATTTGGCACAATTATTTCTTTTACCTGAAAACAAAAGAATCATTTAAAAAAATAATCAATTTGTTTATTAACTATTGGTAATTAACTATTTTGCTTTGCAACTTGAACAAGAGAAAGAAATCGTACTTGATAGATGTGATGCTATAAGTTGAATTTAAGGAATCTTGAGACCTGAGTGAACATTTGTATGCATTAAAAAAAAAAACGATCATGTAAACATTCACAAGATACCCCCCCTCCCCATTTCAGAACTAGTCTAAATAAGTGATAGGATCAAAACGCATTGAGAAAGCTAAAAGCTAAACAGATTGATTTGCCTAGGTCAATGGCATATGTAATTACATTACTTATCCAAACTAATTGATACAATATGCTTAATAAGGCTTTTTAAAAAAGTTTTCTTTTGTTTGTTTGTTTTCTTACCATTGGTATTAACTGGTTGTCAGAATGAGATAGACTAGTGGCTTCAATGAGCTAGTGGCTTCAATGGACTAGTGGCTTCAATGGACAGTGTCCAAAGGTCTCCCTGTCCCAGTACATGGACTCGCCTGACCTAGAGCATACACGAATGTTCTTTCCTATATCCTAATCAGTGGCGTAGCATCCATGGCTCGAAGGGGTTCAATGAACCCGTGCCCACGACCATTTAGGGGCCCACACCCGATGGTGTAAACAACCATGGGTTTAGGGCCCGATTTACCTCTATACAACATAACCTCTAGCTTAGGGTCTATAAGAAATATTTAGTAGTTACATATAATATCTGGACTTCTATGGAGCCCCATAAATCAAATAGCAGTAGGCCTATTGAACTCAAAAACTACGGCAATGCATGGCGCGTAGAGGTTTTATTTCGCCTCTTCCCATGTCTAATGTCCAATTTTGGCCTGTCCTACACTTTAGTTGTCCTAGTCACCTTTTTCCAACTTTTACTCATACTGATATTTTGCTATTGTATACAAAATTAGGACTATAACTGACAAAATATACTTGAATCTTATTGGTCCACTTAATTTCTCTTCCCACTTCCGTTTTTAGCGGCCCCCGAAAGGGGAAAAGACGCTATTAGTTTTGTGTGGCCTGTCTGTCCGTCTGTCTGTCTGTCTGTCCGTCCGTCCGTCCCGTTTAGTGCTCAGAAAGTAGAAGAGAAAATGAAAATCTGACATCACGATAATATAGAGCATTCAAAGTTCTGATGCAACGGCTACTTTTTTTTTTCTAAAAGCTCAAAATCTAATTTTTAAAAATATTTTATGCAAACAGTATTTAAAGAGAAAAAACCTAATTAGTATGCAATATAAATGAAACCTACTTTAAGACAATTAATAATCTAATATACTGCACATGCTCTCACATTTTTTTTTGTTCCAACATACGAGTAACATACCAGTATTTACTCGTAAAGTAATCAACTCATAAAACAAGTGTGGCAGTTGCCTTGAACATCGGCTTTACAAGGCTAACGTTGAGAGATCAAAGCACGGAAGATGTATATTAGTTTTGTGTGGCCTGTCTGTCTGTCTGTCTGTCCGTCCGTTGAGAGATCAAAGCGGATCTGACAGGGATCCGACTCCGACGGGGGCCGCCTCTGAGTTTGTGTATCACACAAACTCTCTTTGTAATCTTGTTTTTTTAGAGCTTTGAATTATAGTTCTGTAACAAAACAAAGTAACAAACATGCCTATTGAACAAAATGTACCACTTACAAATGAGCGTTTTTTTAATGTATTTTTCGAATGTTTTTTTTTTCTGCGGCGATCCTCAAAGTCTTAATCTAAATATGTGGAGTATCTTATCTTTTCAATGAACAAATCGGTTGTATTTGCATTGTAGTAAGGGCCTGTAATTAACTTGCATAGGAATGATTTTAGTAAATATACCGATATATAAAAACTACTGAATTTCGTTGTCACACAAAATATTTGTTAAATTGGGGCTGGGAGAAGGGGCCCATCAACACATTCTTGAACCCGGGCCCACGGGTACCTTGCTACGTTACTGATCCTGATCTGAGAGAATGTGGACTCCTGTCTCATCTCCTCTCTGCAGTTGCGGCAGCGTGTATGCTTAAGTTCAACAAGAATGTATTAAATTGTTCACCATACCATGCACTTCCCAACGACAGACTGTGAAGGAACTCTATCCATGATCACTCTTACTAGAAATCTTTAAAGAAATGACAGCTAAATAGAATACAAAAGTTGTTCTGAAACTGACAGTCATTTCCTGTTTGTCTAGGGATTACTCGAGTCAATAATAAAATAGAAGTAGGTTATTTGTTATGAAATCATCGAATAGTTGTTAAAAAATGTTTTTTCTATTGAATCCTACAAGAATAATAAATAATAGAACCAACAATAAAACATTTATCATCTTATTTTTAATACTTTGTGGTTTTTGGATTTTCGAGCCATTTAGTTAGGGTTATAGGTAGTCCTTATCGGATACTGAAACACATTTTATGCTTATTTCTCGGATCTATTCCTTTCTTTTAAACCTGTTGCTTTTTTGTAATTGTTTAGTTTGAAACATTTCTGACAGTATCTGTTATATATAATATCAAAGTGTAACTGGACCAGTGGTTCACAAACTTTTATTTGTCTCGTAGACCCCTTGCCATGTTTGTAATTTTGTTCTTGGGGTATGAAGCCTACTGGAAGGGCTTTTTGCCCCAAGTGTGGGGTAAAGAGACCCTTTTTCAATTTCCTACATTTTATGCAATAATTTTTAAATGCCTTGACATAAACTCATTTTTAAAACTAATTTGTAAAGTAGACATATAGTACTACTTGAAAAATAAATTTAAGCTACAAATGTATTAATAACCTAGCTTTAACAGACCATAGAAGCTTAGGGGGGGCTTTTTGCCCCACCTTACCCTATGTAACTGTCCTATGACAATTTCATTATTGGGCCTCAATTTAGTTTAGTTTGATATTATAAATTATCAATAAGATCAGCGGTTTAGTTTAAAACATTTCTGAAAGTATCTGTTATATATAACATTGAAGTGTAACTGGACCAGTGGTTCACAAACTTTTATTTGTCTCGTAGACCCTTGCCATGTTTGTAATATGTAACTGTCTTATGAAAATTTCATTATTGGGCCTCAATTTAGTTTAGTTTGATATTATAAATTATCAATAAGATTAACATGATGTTTGACTTTCACTTTGGAAATTGTGAAAAATGTGAAAATTCATCATTCATTTAACCCTCACAAAAAATACTGAAATTGTGACTTCGTTCTTATCAAATTTAGGTGATCACCTTGTACCTGTAAGTTAACCTCATTAAAACTATGGAACCATTCTGTTAAATAGACCATGTCCTATTATTGCATAATAAATATTTTTGCTTTAAAATTGGATCTTTTGCATCCAAGAACTCAGAAAAGAGAACAAAAAAGGTGTCAGAACATTCGACTTTCAGTGTGTAAGATTAATGGATAAAAGTTTCAGGAGCAGTTCTTTATGGATTTCTTGATTCATAACAAAGCGAGCATTACATAATAATAATGTAGTATAAGCAGACAAGATGAACAAGTCCAGCTTCTTTTGTTAGAAGTAGGCCTATGTAGTTTGCAAGTATATACGTAAGAATCTTTAATTGTGGTAACTCATTTTACCATTACTTCTTTGACCTGTATCGTTGCTTAGAGAATTTATTTTCATGATATCAGATACAGGATTGTGTAATGGCTGACCAAGTCCATTTTTTTTCGCCTATAGTTCGCAGTTTTCTGTGCGAAATATTTTTACCAATTGTTTTTGTTGAGCGCATTTATTTTATGCTTTTACTTATTCTCACTTCGCTAAGATCCTATCACTTGACCGACCAGTTTGGGAAAGGGGTAGGGGGGGTATCTGTGTGAATGTTACCGTGATCCCTTTTTAAAAGCATAAAACAAACTTGTTCACTCAGGGCGCAAGCCCCCTCAAGGGGACTAATTCAACTTCTACCTCCACATCTGTCAAGTACAATTTTTTCCCTTGTTTGATAGCAAAATAATTATTAAAGTCAATCAACTACTTACAAATCCTTAATTAATTAATTTTATTGCTTCATGTTTTTTTTCCTAGTACTAGAAATAATAGTGAAAATTTTCAACTTGATTTGAGATTGTTTGTGGGGAAAATTATGTGTATGGCCTTTTTACCAGACAGACAGACAGAGTGAGTTGATATAAACTTTGGAAAAAAGTATGAAGATACTACTTTATTCTCTAAGTAATAAACAAGGCAAGTCATTTTCATTGTTCTATTAAACGCACTAGGGTTGTTTTTTTTCCCTTGGTGTTAGTGTTGGCTTATATTTGTAAAGAAAAAAATGCTAGAAAAAAATCTTGTTTGACAAAAATCTTCAATTGTCTAGATTTAATTGTAATTATCTCTCCTTGTTTGTTCCGGAAGAAGAAGAAAAAGCGAAAGAAATATTAGTGCTAGCTTCTCCTGACCAAGAGATACAACTCTTGTATGGCCTAATCCGCTTATTTCCCCTTGGTCTATTAAGTATTTACATAGGGCTAATCAAAAGTCGAGGTGAATTTCCCCTGATCCAAGGGATACTATAGGTGCTCTAAGCACGGTAACGGGAGATATGCTGTAGTTGTCGCGCCCCATTTATAGCCCTGAGTCGTTCCCGAGACCTTTTTCATGCGACTGTCTTGTTCCTTTAGCTCTGGCAGTCTTTGAGAAGAAACAATTAGGTCTGCAAGGACGTTAACCTTATCCTTGGGAAGACACCCCCAGAGACTTGACCTTACCGTAAACACGACTGAATACTCAAACATACTTTGTATATACAAACACTATGCGTCAATCTAGTTAGATCTAGATTAGAAAAAGAAAGGAAATTTGTGAGGAAATACAGATGAATAGATAAACTGTGGCTGGCTGCGGTGAGGATGGATTATGCGTATTTAGAAAGTGATTTGTATGTAACTAGGATAGAGATAGGAAATCCATGTCCCTGCATTTAGATATCCCTGCATCCCTTTAACCTGCACCCATTAAACCACTGTTACAAAAGATCTGAACGAAGTGGTCGTCTCTTTTCCATTAGGGCTAAAACAAAAAGATTTAAAAACTCCTTTATCCCACTTTCGGTCTGAGTGTTACAAGATCATCTGTCGTCATCGAGAAGTTCATACAAGTCTATTTATAAAGCGCTGGTTGTGATTGTGTATGTGTTTCGTGTATGAATGTTGTTCGTATTAGCATCTATATTATTATTGTACAGTAGTTACGCTGAGGTTGTCAATTTCCATTTGATTAGATCAGTAAAAATTATCTTATCTTATCTTATCTTACTTAGGTCTGTCAATATATAGTTATCAATCAGGGGCGTAGCTAGAAATTTTTCATCGTTTGGGGGCCCGGGGGGGGGCTTGACGTCATTGGGGCACCTGCATTTAGCGTAATATTTAATTTTCAATGTAAAAACACTCAATTGGGGGACCCCTTCAAGTGGGGGCCCGGGAGGATTTTCAAATTCTCCCCCCTCCTCCCCCCTCCCTAGCTACGCCACTGTTATCAATGTATTTAAATATGTATGTCTTTAGCTATCTCTGCATTTAGCTATCCTTGTATTTAAATACCCTTGTACTTATATACCTCTGCATTTAGATATACAGGTATATAGATATTCCTGAATTTAGATATACATGTATCTAGATAGGGTTCGGAATTAATAACGATGGTGAATCTTTGTGAGTGAAGAACACAATGTAGGCACACAACTATAAACAGCAGAAGAATAGAAACACATACATAACAGCAGAAGAATAGAAACACATACATAACAGCAGAAGAATAGAAACACATAGATAAATATATTTATCTATCACCAGAAAAAAAAAAGATACAATTGTACATTAACACAATTTTTCTATTACTTCTATGAGCGCACACATTTGTTAAAGTCAAAACCAAAAGGAGAAAAAATAAAATTGAATAATTTAGTTGAAGCTAAGATTTCAAAGTTTTATCGACAATACACATAAATTTAGTTGTACCAGTAACTCAATAATTAGAGATGTTCAAGCCCCATTCTGGCCAGTTTATTATTCTTTATTTATGGGTAAAAAATATGAATTTTGAGTCTTTTTTTTTTTACATGAAGTAGGAAATGATTGTAAACATTTTAAAATTTATTTCTTATTAATTTTTTTTCTTTTTGATATATGTAAGACACCCAACTCGAGCAGAGTTGTGTTTACTGAGCGTCTAAAGGCAGTACGGAAAACCATTCCCAGATACCCTATTCCCCCCCCCCACTAGTACACAAATGAGATTGAACTATAGCGCTCTGAGCATGCTATAAGCATGAAAAGAGAGCTTTATAAAAAAGCTATAATAATTAATTACTAAATGTATTCAATTACTTTAATTATGTCTCTAGTCAATGAGAAGGAAACTAAGTTGTTGTTTACAATACCTCTATTCAGCTAGTATCTTCGTGGAACCTAAAACCTAGACATCAATCTCGATACGACTCTTACGATTTTCTTAGAACTATAAAATGGGTCGGAAGTTAATGTAGGAACGTGCATCTCTTTCATCGCTGGTTTCACCCTTCATATAAATGTAATCCCAGCTCAATTTCAATTCTATTTCCAGTCTCCAATGCAAGAAGAAAATTAGATATATATAGGCCTATATATATATATTTAGGTTTATAGGAGGGGAGAGAAATGATACAGAGAGAGAGGGAGAGAGAGAGAGAGAGAAAGAGAGAGAGAGGTAGAAGGGGTGCAAGTTTATGCTTGCAGAGAAATATATAGGCTAGTGCATCAAAGTTAATTAGAAACATTCTAAATGTGTCGCGTAGATCTAAGCCTATTCGAGAGTGTAGTTCCTCTCTCAGGCCTTGCGCTCTATGGTGCAGATGATGTAAAAGTCATCTATTTCTTGCCCATGGTTGACGAGGGTGTCATGTGGCCAGAACAACAGAAGTTATTCATTACATAAAAATCCATATTTTCAAATTCTCTTAGTCGTATTAAATGAAAAGATATGATATTAAAGCTGTTTTTTTTTTAAAATAATTTAGAGATTAATTTCTTTAAAATAATTGTAATCGTTACTTTACGATTAGACTTGTAATTTCCCTCGAAATTTGAACCTTTAAGATCTCAAAAGAATTCTAATTTTTTAATTTTTGTTCCACGTCTGTGCAGATCATATCAGGGCAGAGTATTTTTAGAGAAATTCAATTGCTAGACTGCTGACATTTGACTAGCCCGAAAATGTATAGTATTAATACTCATATCATAAATGTGGGCCTTCTAGTTTCAAAGTCATTCTTCCGCGACATCAACCCGCTGCCACCAGTCTAGAAATATTACTAATATCTTTAATGTTTATTTATTTGTCATTACGAAGGTCATGACCTCCGATGTCTTCACACATCATATTTGTTTTACAAATAACGTGAAAAAAAATTACTTACTAAATATGTAAGATGGGCTGGCAGTGTGATGTAAGATATTTTACACTCAAAGTAATTGTAATTTTAAATTTTCCTTTTTTTTTTTTTTGCTTAAAATGTCATAATAATTGTCCCAATCTATTGGAGATTTTAATATATGGTTGCAAATAATTAAATATTAACATTTTTTTTCTGTTGTATAGAATACCGAAGCATGTAAACCAAATTTTCCACATTTTTGTGAAATTTTCAGTATTGTAGAAAAACATTTCTGATTGCCTTCGCTTGGAGTACAGTTGGTGTTCTTTCAATAGGACATTGTTTATTTTGTCTATTTATTTCAAGACCTCTCTCAGCCCCCCTCTCTCAGTTTCGTGCGTTTTTCTTTCAGTTCCATTATACAGCAACCACATGTCTTCAGATCGCTTTCTCTTGTCTACCTATCTTACTAAATTTTATTGAAAAAATAAACATTAACAGGATCTTAAGAATCGAAGTCTACACGAAGGGAAGAGTACTCTGACTAAATTTTAGTGTGAAAATCTCAAATGTTTGACTGTAACTAACTATATTGCTTCGATTCGAAACTGATAAGATAAACATTTATATAAAGAAGTAAGGGAGGTAAGTAGCAAAAAGACACGCACTCGGACCACTACGCAAATGTTGACCAGGGCCTGGCGTGAGGGCTGCCAATGAAGATTTGCGTGCTTGAACTTCGGATAAAATAACAGTATTGGCAGCTTTTGATATGCCCATAAATTTTTGGTTTCAGCTCGATGTTATTAAATCAAATTGACAAATTATGTAAATAAAGTTTTTTGCTTGGTTCTGTGAGAGCAAAATAATTTGTTAGTGTCCAAGGGGACGGGGGTTCAAAACCTGAAATTGAGTTTGTCAAGGGAAACTTTTTTTGGGCTGTGAAGATAATATATCATTAGAATTCTTTCCACGAAGCAAATATATATATATATAACTCAGTTATGAAACTTTGAGACATTGTTGATGGGAGAGTGTCACAAGGTCAATTCAATGTTGAATGATGTAATGTCCTTGTGATGCCGGGGATTTAAATCTTCTATTAAAATAATTGAATTAATGTCGAATTAGAATTCACTGTAAAAGATTCTTTGTAGAAAATGAAACTTCGGAACTTTATTTGAATAAAACGTAAGTACAGCTTATGTACAATAGTAGATCAACAAGATGAAAATAATAACATAATAAAGGCTTCTTTCTTAATAAAACTTAGAGATGTTAGAATACACAACCTCTCAGTAAGACATTTACGCACAGACTGAAAATCTCACGCAATTACAGTCTATGGGCGGAAGTTGTCATGTGACTGATGCATCCGACTGATGCAACTTCTAGCCAATAGATTTTAATTTCTATCAAGACAAAGAAAAGCTAAAAATAACTCTCGTGTAATCAACCCAGAATGGCATATGTGACAGAAAGAGAGACTTTATTATAAATCAACTTTCTGTCTTTGGTTTCTTGAGTAAGTCAACACCAAAGAAACTATTAATATTAATATTTGTATTGATAATAATATCATTGTGTGGCGGCTTCAGAAATGGTATCATTCAAATTTCGTTAGTATGTTAAATGGTTGGAAATGTAATTTTAATAAGCCATGTTTTCAAAAATATTTGATTTGTTTTTATACATTAAAAAAAAATAGATATTAAAAAAAAAAACAACCTCGACACAACTTTAAACATGAAATTATTTTATTAAGTTGAAGGAATTAAAAAAAAATACTGAAAAAACAGTGATTAAAAATAAAAACTATGAAATAAATTTTTGTTAAGAATATTTCTTGGTACAACCTGAGAACATTCTATCACTGGAAAGTGGATCCAGAGCTAAACAATTGTGCAATCAGAAAATGTATACACTCTTCGAAAAAAAATGTATATATCTTCTTATCTTATAAGATACAGACGTTACTTCAAAAGGGAAGATGGTTACGTCCTACTCGTGTGCCTAGGTCAATCTAGTCATGTTAATCAATGACTTAAATTCTGCTAAGTCATTTGTTTACCTGGCTGATTCAAGCAGCCCATTTTATGCTCTAATTGCATGTTCAAGCATATTGAATAAGAAATGTGCCTTAATATAGACTCCTTTTTTTCGGCGGCGAGTTGCTAAACTGAAGTATTTGGAGAAGTAATCTGGTTTTACAGAGAGCTAGTGGGTACGTTGAGAAGAGAACACTCTAAATCTTGCAAATGTCTAGACATTGTGAAATGTTTTCAACACAAATCACGTCACGCTCTACTGTCTTCATTTCTGTTTCTTGTGTCCATGATGAAAACACTAGGAAGATAGACAGATAGTTGAAACAAAAAAATAGACTTCGATAGAGATAGAAAGAGGGAATTAATTATAGAAAGAGTTACAATGAGGGGGAGAGAAAGAGAGCTACACACACAGTGAAAAAGAGAGAGTGAGAGAGAGAGAGAGAAAAAGATTGAGAGAGAGAGAGAGGTAGGGGCGACGTGTGAATAGACAAAAATAGCATGAAGTGAGTGTACCAATTAGAAAGAAAATTTGCTGGATGAATGTTTTTCTCGGGGCTATTGTCAGACACCGCCATGTATTGATCTCTGATGTACAGTAGGCGATGTATTGATCTCTGATGTACAG
>JADKLZ010003886.1:10679095-10689380 GCA_021533235.1 Biomphalaria straminea
CCATGATGTTGTGATACTCCGCCTCTGAGATGGCACACCCATGATGTGCTGTTCCATGTGTTGCACTTCTCACGCTGTTGTATAAAATCCGATCTAGACAATAAATCAATAGATCATGAATAACAACTAGATTGGTCATCTCTCTCAATGTAAAGGTGTTATTGAAACAGACCCAATCGATGCTGCCCAGTGGTCAGAAAGCAACGTAGCGGACAGTGGTCAGTGCGACATTCACACGGGACCACATTGTCAACACAAAACATCAAGAAAAGAAACTAGTTCATTCATCAACTTGAAGCTGCACCTGTTTTTTTTTTAAATTGTATATTTAAAAACAAGTTTTAAAGAAATTCTGTAGCTTATACGAAATAATCTCATGATATCAAGAGTATAGAGTTGAAGGAATGGATTAAATATCTAAAGTTCTAAACTCTGACATAGACGATAAACGGATATAATTTTCAAAATAAGAAAAATATGAAACCTAATCCTCAATTTAAAAGCTTGTTCTTCCGTTGTTTTTGATTCTCATATTTATTTTTAACGTTTCTAATAACCAGAGCCCAGGCGTCTAGTGTTGTGTAGTCCAGTATGTTGATGTTATTAAATACCCAGATCCCAGGCGTCTAGTGATGTGTAGTCCATTATGTTGATGTTATTAAATACCCAGATCCCAGGCGTCTAGTGTTGTGTAGTCCAGTATGTTGATGTTATTAAATACCCAGATCCCAGGCGTCTAGTGATGTGTAGTCCAGTATGTTGATGTTATTAAATACCCAGATCCCAGGCGTCTAGTCAGGGGCGGCCCTAGCAGTGCGCGGGGCCCTGGGCGAGCGTCATGTGCGGGGCCCCTAGCGGTAAATGTATACTATATATATATATATATATATATATATATATATATATATATATATTATTTATTTATATCGTACCACATCTCTTTAACGAGTAACAATAGCAATACAGTATGCCCACCTCAAAGCTATAGGCCTTATTTTTGTAACAAAACATAGAACATTACATTAACGTAGACGTTACATCAAAAAGATGATTACTTCCTACGCGCCATGCATTCAGTCATGCATATTAACCAATGACTTAAATTTTGCCATGAATAAGATAAGTGAAATTTATTTGTTTTAGTTGTTTTTTTGTTACTCATACCTTTCCACATTTTTCTGGGTGAAAAGGCATGCTCTCTAATCTGATTCCCAGTTCTGTATCTCATCTAATTCTCTTTGTAAAATTTCTGTATCTTATATTGTTTTTATGTCCTATATATTATGCAATCGTCTGCGAATAATTTAGTAAATCATTTGTGTATTTTAATTGTTCTGCATTAACAGATGCAAATAAAAAAGAAAACACTCGCGCACTACTTATATTATGTCTCCTCTCTCTGCCGATTGAAGCCAATACGATGTTCTATAAGAATAAAGTGTGATATAGGAGTTACAGTGGTCCATTCACTTTCGCAGAACCGAATTTTGCGGAAGGACTGTATTAAGGGTTTTCAAAAAACATTATAAAAACAAGATCACAAAGACAGTTTGTGTGGAAACACAAACTCAAAATCGGTCCACGAAGTGTATCACCCAGGCAGGTAAATAGGCAGGTTTCAATATTTTCAGAAAGAACATCAGAATGAAATTCTATCAAAGACAATGGACAGAGTAGAATGGAGAAAGAAGATTGACAGATCTTGTGTGGTGCCTCAGCGGTCCAGCAGACCAAATGATAGGTGAAAGTAAATGTGAAGTTCGACTTCCACTTCCCTACCAGATTATGAGACGCAATAATATTAAAATCTAATCATTCATTGTTGTTTTAAATTATGTCCAACTTACATATATATATACATACTAAATACATTTTTTCTCTTAAAAAAAGTAAACATTTTTTTACGTGTAAATGTAGTAGTTAGTATAACTTAAAAAAAAACTTTTGCATAAACCTGTTTAAAAAAGGGTAAGTAGTCATCTCCTACATTAAAGAGCTTCCCTTGTTTGTTACTATTAATAGTGAATAGTTGTAAAAGTGATGCATTTTTCTGAAAGAAACTGCTTGCCTAAGTGATTTTAAAAAGTAGCCGCTACATCAGAACTTTGAATGGTCTAAAATATTATGATGTTGGCTTTGCACTATCTTTCTAGTTTACGAGATATAAACGGGATAGACGGATCTACGGACAGACATTCCACACAAAACTAATAGCGTCTTTTCCCTTTTCTGTGACCACTAAAAATACTCCCGCATTGCTCTAATGGCCCTAGGGAAGAAGGAGCATTCTTACAAATTTGTCATATCATCTGAGTAAGCTTTTGCTGTACACGTCATTGCCAAACTTGCTGGAAGCTGATACTGTTTATATCCCAAAATATTATACGTTTATGAAATTAAACAGCCTACTGCGAAAATCTGACCTTCGCGTGCGGTCTTAGGACGTATCAACAGCAACAGTCGAGAATACACTGTATAATTGTTTAGTTATTTTAAGTGCCTTTAAAAAAATAGGTGCAGGTACTCAGTGATGGATTAACTAATTTTTAACTACAGATAAATTATTAATAAACGCTAAAATACAAGAAAATTAATCATTTTCCCCCACATTGAAAAAGTGAAGTAGGCCTACGCCGTACCCGTGTGACGGCTGTCTTTACCGAAACTGAACGGTACCGGTATTTTGAATAATAAAAAAAAAAATGAAGTTAAGAGCTTAAATGGCAATTGGTATAAGAAATATAGTACAAAAAGATTGAGTAACAAGTTCTTGTTTATGATCACTCATTTAGTTTTCGACGTTGGTGACAATAAATCTCCCAGCGCGGGGCCCCCTCAGGCGCGGGGCCTGGGGCGGTTGCCCCACTTGCCACCCCCTAAGGCCGCTACTGCGTCTAGTGTTGTGTAGTCCAGTATGTTGATGTTATTAAATACCCAGATCCCAGGTGTCTAGTGTTGTGTCATTATGTTGATGTTATTAAATACCCAGATCCCAGGCGTCTAGTGTTGTGTCATTATGTTGATGTTATTTATTACCCAGATCCCAGGCGTCTAGTGCTGTGTAGTCCATTATGTTGATGTTTTTAAATACCCAGAGCCGAGGCGTCTAGTGCTGTGTAGTCCAGTATGTTGATGTTATGAAATACCCATGCCCTCTCATTGTTTTCTCTTTCTTCAGAGCGTGGACACATGCCTTCTTCGTGGCCGCGAGTTTATGTGAAGTTCATGTTTGCTAATAAGTCCAGACATGAAATATAGTTATTGTGTCATGAGCTCTTGTCTTTTTGTCCTTTCCTGGATGTATGAGCAGTGGCATAGATCGGGATTTGGGGTCTAGGGGGAGAAGGCTTTATTTTTTTAGGGGTCCCTTCATTTTGACAATACAATATGTATCACGCTTAGGATGTAATCATCTTCTTTTTGGAAGTAACGTCTGTATTATATAAGATAAGATTCAAAATCATGAAAAGTGATCATGGAGTAATATTTAAGTTAGAAACAAATTTTGGACACTCATTTTGGGGCCCTCTTCAAGTGGGGACCCAGCGTTTTTTTAAAATAAGGACCCTCTGTTGTTACCGGTGGTAGACTTGTAGCACCAAACTGCTGGTAGACACCTAAACCGTTGTATGCTCTTTTCTAATAAACTTGAAAAAAACTTCGAATTTTATTCTTTTTGAGAATACAACTAAGTAGAACTTTATTTATAATATAAACAAAATCAACTTAATAACAAATAAAATAAATGCACTAGGTTTTAGTAATAACATTCTTGTTTTAAAAAAATCTAACTCACTAAAATAACACGTTCTGGAGTCGTCTACTAAGTATGACATCAACAACTAAAGTAACTTTTCATTTGAATCAAAAGCACTGCTATCAATGTGTGTGAACAAGCTATCTTATTCTTAACCTGATAACACATTGCTAGCGATGCCAGGGGTTTCAGAATTAGCATCAGCCAATCATGTGATTTTTCATACATAAAAGACTTTAGAAAAAAAAATATGTAGGCCTACAATCAGTTGTTTTTAAGTGACACTTAAAAGTGATAAGACGTCATTAGCTTTGTGTTGTCTGTCAGTGTGCTCGCCCGTCTGTCACTTTTAGATTTCAAAAAACTTTATTGAAAATCAGATTTTTACTATAGTTTTTAGCATGTCAAAATAAGTGTATCGTCTACTTTTGCTCTTCTGAACTCTAACCAGTTTACTTTTAAAATTAAATATATAAACCTTTTTTTTTACATATATTAACCATTTTTAAACAATAATTAAAAGATAATTATGGTATGCAACCCACACGGACACGAAGAGTATTTTCAAAACTGAATGGTTGGTTGGTTTGCTCCAAAGATCTAGCCCAACTTAATGTAGAACTTCAAATAAACTTGAACGAACAACTTTTTAAACAGAACTGAATAGAACTTTTAGTTGGAAATATTTACAGCTTTTAATTTCATTGTAGATGTATGTAGAAACACAAATGAAACAAAGATATCTTGAACAACTGAAACAAAAATAAAAACTGACTCTAAAAGTACAGTCTGTCTGTCACTCGTCTGTCGCTTGTTCCTCTCTTTTTTAATTCTCACAAAGCTATCTACTAGCGTGACCTACGACAGACCATCTCGTCATTTTATCAGAAGTTATTTAGCATATACAACAAAACCATCCGCTCATCTTTACTCATGAAGTCATGGTTGCACATGAAACACGAACGTACATTCAATGAACCAGCTAGAAGGAAAATAATAGACATAAAGTTTCGCTATTATTCAAAATAACTTTATAAAAAAATATCTAATATACTCTGTTTTTCTAGCTAGCAACGGTTGACTGAAAAATGTGTTAATACCCTCCCCCCTCTTTTCAGAAATGCGCATGTTTCACACTTGTTGGTGCGCATTTTAAAACAGTGTTTACTATGCAATTGTTGTAGCTATCTCAATGTGTACAGTAATTCTCCTCTTGGTCGTCATCTAAAAATGATGCAATATTCAGACTGGCGACATGTAGGATTGCTTGTATTGGGTGTGAGTCATTGCAGACAAGCGTTCTTTTGTTTTATCTGTACAGTTTGTAAGAAGGATAAATGGACTAAGCGTATTGATTATGGGAAGCGTGGTCGAGAGGCAAAGAGGCGCTTGAACTTAGCTTGGCTTGGCTACCTAGAGGGGGCTCGAGGTTCGACACCCGACTCGGGCAGAGTTGTGTTTACTGAGCGCCTAAAGGCAGCACGGAAAACCAACTCCTAGATACCCCCTCCCCCCACCGGTCCACAAATGAGATTGGACCAAAGCGCTCTGAGCATGCTATAAGCATGAAAGTAGCGCTATATAAAAGCAATAATAATAATTGATTCTATAGTGTCTGATATTCTAAGACCTTTCAGGAAGCGCGGTGGTTGAGTGGTTAAGCACTTAACTTCCGAACATGGGGCCGAATCTCGCTGAAGACTGAGATTTTGAATTTTGGGATTTTTAGGGCGCTCTTGAGTCCACCCAACTCTAAAGGCTACCTGACGTTAGTTTGGCAAACTAAAGGCCGTTGGTCGTTGTGCTGGCCACATGACACTCTGCTCGTTAACCGTTGGCCATAGAAACATATGACCTGATCTGCCCAATAGATCGCAAGGTCTGAAAGGGTAAACTATCTTTTCCGAACCTGAGGGCATTGGTTCGAATCTTGGTGAAGACTGGAATTTTGAATTAGGGCGCCCCTTAATTCACCCAACTCTAAAAAGTACCTGACTTAAGATAGGGAAAGTAAATGAGGTTGGTCCTTGTGCTGGCCTCTTGACACTCTGCTCGTTAACCATTGGCCAAAGAAACAGGACCTTAACATCATCTGCCCTATAGATCGCAAGGTGTAAACTTTTTTTTTTACTTTTTTCTATTATTAGACCTTTTGTTTACCCAAAGATGCCTTCTACGCTTAGTTTTATATAAATCCATTACTGCTATAACAAATAGATTCCGGCATAGATGTTTCGTCTGTTGAAAAACGAAAATCTCTATTGTAATCTTATTTCATCCTTATGTTCGCCGTGCTGAAAATATCGAAACAAGCCTTTTTTAGCTTAAGTCTTTACCAAACTACCTACTCATAGTGGCCGGCTGTAAGCTTGTATTTTTTTTTTTTACTCTGTTGTTTTAGTAATGAAATCAGTGTACGCCATGATTAATTCTCACCTAAATGAGCTAAAAGTTGATCTGGATTTAGTTCTTTTCAATTCTAATTTAACCGACATATAGACTCTCGCATTGGCACAAAGATTGATTCACTGACTACGGCCTAGATTCACTCTTTACATTGTAAAGCTTTACTATCGCGTGATATTATCATTCTCTTTCCTGCTCCCGATTCATTAAAATTCGTTTCAACGAACTTATGAATCAGACTGTTTAGAAAAGACTAGCTGTTGGTAGTCAATACTTTGTCACTTCGTTAAAAGAAGAAAAGAAAAGCTAAAAAAAAAATTGACGTCAGTGTCATTAATAAAGAAGACAGTGTCACGAGAGACAGTGTCATATGGAGTGGGAGTTGGGTGTGGGTGGCAATGTCACTTGAAGGAGGTAGTCTCACCTGGTGTGGGCTGCATTATTATTCGTTATGGGAGGTAGTCTCACCTGGTGTGTGCGACAGTTTTATATCAAATTGGAGATAGTCTCACTTGGTGTTGGCGGCAGTGTCATTTGATACGGGAGGTAGTCCCATTTTTGTCACATAATTGGAATTAATACAATTTATGAATATATTGTTTTATAAAACTCTAGGCATCTAAACAGTTGTAATCTCGATGCAGACATGGAACTTTAATTTGGAATTTCATTTAAGCTGAGCTTTGTATGCTTAGTGCCCAAAGGTAGCATAGAAACATCCCCCGTACCTCCCCCTCTCATGTGTGCACAAAAGAGTTTGGATCATAGAGCATTAGGCTTTAGCTTGAAAGATTCTCTATCTATACGAAAGGAATTTTCCCTTTATGGTCAGCTTAAACGTCCACAGAATGCAAAGTTGCAAAGACAATTTTGTCTATTTACTTTGACACTTGACACTTCCTAGTCATTCTAGATATTGAAAGGTCAAACTTTTGACACTTTGTAATCATTAATTAAATCTGCTTCTTGTATTTCAGATCAGGTACTTCCTATGAGTCGATCGCTGTTCGACTGAAGACCATGGCTGAGGACTACAATGTGACCATCAACCATTTCTTACAGTACTCAGAGCCCTATTTCCCAAATTACATGGCCAGTATTTTTAAAAAATATGTGGAGGAGACCTACGTGGACACAAGAGGTACGGTTTTCATATACATATAGTTAAACTGTAGATTCGTATGTGAATAAGAGGGGAATGTGTTCACATACAAATCATATATGTATGCGGGTACCAGGGAATGGGTTGATATATTAAAAAGATACGTATGTGAATGCCGGGTTATATGTTTATTGTACCGCTTTAAATGATGTATGTAGATAAGTATGTGAATGTATACATTTTAACACACTGAGTATGTGAATAAGAGGGGAATATGTTCACATACATAGCATATATGTATGCGGGTACCAGGGAATGGGTTGATATATTAAAAAGATACGTATGTGAATGCCAGGTTATATGTTTATTGTACCGCTTTAAATGGTGTATGTAGATAAGTATATGAATGTATACATTTAACACACTCGCGTACGAAGGAAGAGATGAACGTGAAGTCAAGGGAGGCGACTTTCATACTTATCAGATACAATTATATTGAGACATTAATGTTGTGGGTATAGATACTGGGCCGAATGTCCACCTAAGTGGAATTTTATGATTATGTTAAAGATTTTGGCATACGAAAAAAAAAATAATTTCTACTATGAGTCTTTAACAAAATTCCAGTTAAATTGTTCTGATGTTCTAAAGATCCTTTGTTGTATCCTTTGTTGTGATTTGGATTAAAGGAAAAGACTATATTGCTCTGATGTTCATGGATCTTTTTGTGGCTGTTGTGGTGTGTGTGGGGTTCTTTCATTGAGAACGTTGGTGCAGTGATCTACCAGTGTTTCGCTTTCAGACAAGAAATATTGAAATGGATTATTGATGTGTTTTAATATGTTAAAAATTATGAGTCAGATAAAATTGAATGGGATAATAATAATAATAATTTTATTTATAAAGCGCTGTTAACAAACAAAATGTAGGCTCAAGGCGCTGTAAAAACATTACAAACACATATATGAGACATGACAAACTAATCTAAAAAAAAGTTCCAAACAGATAGGTCTTGATGTTCTTCTTAAAAGTGGTGTAGCAAGTTGTCTGTCTGAGATCAATGGGGAGTGAGTTCCAAACCTTTGGTCCGTGAACTGAAAAAGCCCGCTAACCGTAGCTTTTGAGGGAAAAACGTGGCACCACTAAAAGCGTTGAGTTCATTGAACGTATGGCTCTCTGGGGGATCATACATTGTTTTTAAAGTATCAGGTTCTATTCATGTCAGACTCCAGAATCTCTCTTGTAAGAATCAAATAAGAAACTACTGAGCTCTTACATTCATACAAAGTGTGACAATGTACAAATAGAAAACTTTTTTTTCAAAGTGATAACACACCTGTAGATAACTGAGGCTTTAGAATACAAGTGAGCATAAGCATAATTAGGATAATCATTAATAAATTATTTCACTCTAGCTATCAGCTTTGACCCTGCGCTTTCAAGAGGTAATAATGCACTCATCAACTAGATTATACATTTATTACAATGTATATTTGAAAATACATCTGCTTGCATTTTATATTGGAATCTGATTTCTAGAATCTAATTGCATTCACTTTTCATCACCAGACAGGTTCATTTACTTTCTTTCATGCTATGAACAAATGTTATAGGTCTACATGAAATACTCAATAAATAATACACATGGTTCTAGGGCATATATTTCTTGTGCTATAGGGGCATTTGGGGCATTAGGGCGACTAACTGCCTCCTTTGAGATCGGTCAAAAGTGAGAATTAGAGCCCCTTTTTAACTGATGTCCACTACATTGACGTCTTCTCTGAAGGTATGACGCCAAATCAAATGAGGATGGCCCTTTTTTTTCGCTTAGGTGATCGTACGGTAAATGCCTGGTCGCAGCTTAAATGTGATCACAATGTCATTGATTAGTAACTCTGTCACATGTATGTGATAACTCTAGATAACATTTCTGCACTGTGGCATTTTACATCTCGAGAGATGATCCCTTTGCAGCTTTTTGTGCATTGAGAATGCATGAAAGATGCACGATATAAAAATGCTTCTGTAATCACAAGGCGCCGTTTCATTTTTACCCTTCTTTCTACTACTGTTGTTTATGATGACATCTGTAATCCGGGACCCTTGCTTTATGCTCGATCTCCTTGTGGATCTATCCAGTGCCACTTTTTCCCAACTATTAAGGTGGATTTTGAAGAGTTTCGTGTCTCGTTTGTCTCGTTTGCATACATACGTGTTCGGTAAAAGTGGACGACTAGCGGCTCTCCTGCCTTCTGTTAGATCGCCATACAGAATGTCATGTGGAAGTCGACCTACTGGCATTCTACGAACGTGGCCAAGCCAGCCAAGACGTCTGCTGCTCTTCGTAGCACTTTCTCGTTGGTTATTTTATCTTGCCACCTTACTTAAAAGATCCACCTTAGGCATCGGAGGTGGAAGATACAGAATGTCATATATGTGTCGTACATTCCATAGAACTGTTGTTAAAAAAAAACGAAATAGGCTAGTATTGAATTTTTAATTATAAAATACAAATGTTAGAATTTCTTGTTTATGTTTACATGTAAACATTTTTTTTTAATTCTTTGTTTCAATAGCTTTGACATTTCAAAGTATAATTTGTCTATACATGCATCATTGATTTCAATGTATAAGGCGTACGTGTCTTTATTTTGGCATTGCAATAAATGTGGACTTTGTAACTACTTCCCCAGTCTATGTTTTCATCGGCTACTTGAACCCAGCTGTGGACTTCATCATTAACCTAAGTGACCGAGGCCTGTTGGACACTGGAGAGTACGTGGTCATTTACGTGGAGAATCCGGAGTACATTCCAATGGAAGCTAAGAAATATTTTAAACGTGAGTCTCTAATACTTGTCTATGACTAGTTTATCAGAGTTTATCTATGACTAGTTTATCTATGACTAGTTTATCTCTCTGTAATTTATCTATGACTAGTTTATCTTTGACTAGTTTATCTATCACTTGTTTATCTGTCTTGTTTATCTTTGACTAGTTTATCTCTCTGTAATTTATTTA
>JADKLZ010003886.1:10706224-10717134 GCA_021533235.1 Biomphalaria straminea
TGTGGATCTCTAGCTATGTGCCCAGATATACTTAGAGACATGTGGATGGTTTATTAATAACACATCACAACGTTATACGATTTCTGTTTTAAAGAAAAGGTTCAGGTGATATTAAGTCTGTTTCTAATGGTTATTAAATTTTATAGTAAAATTCTCAATAACAATGGAATAAATGTGATTTTATAGTAGAATTGACACTCATTTTACATTTGAGTAACAATCAATAAACCTAGGTAATCAGCTCACTGTATTGCTTCAACATAAAGAACCAACTAACAATAGTGTTTATTAAAACATATACGAAGAAAGCTGAGTGGGGGGGGTGGCGCTACCCTGATTCAACCGCACCAGGTGGCATCGACAAGATTGACGTCACTGTTGTTAAGGTTCTTGAAAACTAAGCTGGACATTTCATAAGTATCTGCTACTCTCTGGCTGACCAATAGACTTACAAGAATTAAGTTTTTAACATCTCCAACAAATGAATGCAGCTACAAAGTGTCCTACATTTGTCTCCATTGATCAATAAATTCTTTCCGAAGACCAACTTTTTTTTGTTGTCCAACATAAAATTAAAATAGATTCCTGGAGGAAATAATTAAGTGAAATACCTTCCAGCCGAAAAAAAATCTTCATAAACATTTCCAATTTCTATTGATTTGTCTGCCTCTCCATCACCAACCCACCCCCTCAGAAAAAAATCGAAATTATAATTGAATTTTTATTCTCATATCCTTTTTATATATTTTATTCATGATCTTGATGTAGATCTAGATGTAGATCTAGTTTACATAGAAATTTGTAGCGTGAATCTCAAACGTAAATAAATCATGAAGAAATATTCTCTCTTTATTAAGTTTTCATGAACAAAAAAAAATTCAAATTGACTTGGTCTCTAATTCAAAACTTTATTTGTCGGAGACTTTGTTGAATTTATTGGTGTCTATGCTACTTTGCTGCCGGCATTGTAATGCATGGGCCGGTAGAGTAAATTATTTTAATAATTTGTTCTAACTGATAACGATACTTTAAAAAGCCTTTCAGGTCTAGATTTAGATTTGGTAAGGCCCTAAACTATTTGAGATATTGGGGCACCTTGAATATACCCTTACTATCAGGTCTAGATTTAGATTTGGTAAGGCCCTAAACTATTTGAGATATTGGGGCACCTTGTAATCAACACAGGGCTATTTATTCCTTTACTTTTCTTCTAAGCAATATATGCTTTAGCATAACTTGCCTATAGGGAAACCCAGCATTGCTTACTACAAGTTTCAAGGTTGTAAATAGACAAGGGAGTTGGAAAAATAGGAAACGATCTACCCATTGTACTATTGCATTTCTTTTCTGTCTTTTGTAGAAGTAGGAAACTTGTACACGTACACAAGTACACAGATACGACATTGATCATTTTGTCTCATTACAATATGTTTTTTATTTAAAATAGTGTGATTTCTAGAATAAAAAAAGACACTGACTGGAGTACTATTTTGTAAACACACACGTCTATAGGGCGTATAGGGATAATTGAATTAGTATATTGAAGTATTGACAGTTTTGTAGCAGCTATTCCTTCATCCCCCCTTTTCAAATTGTTTTTCCTCAAGGAAAGACATTGAAGAAAGTCATTCTGAGGATGTAACATATATTCAAGGCTTTAAAAAAAAAATACATTGGACGGGAAAAAAATATCGAATGTATAAGAACTCACAAAAAAATATATTTTTTTTTAGACTGTTGTTTTGCAGAAAATTTTGAAAGCAACAAATTGATCTCTACGCGTGATGTTTCTAGTCCTAGAAGCAAACTAGAATCTAGTTAAGTTAGTAGCAAAATCAATTTTCAGATAATTTGTAAGGACTTGTGTTTTGTTTTATTTTCTACATTGCGGTATTGTGGTACTATGAGTCTAGCACGTTGACGTTACGTGTTCTGTAGCAATAAAGAAATAAAGACTTACAAATATTAGCATTTAACAATGCAGACTTCATGTTGATAAACACATAGACATATATATCTAATATATAAAAGGAAAACAAAGGTGTATGTAGGCCTATGTATGTCCCCGTATAGCAATCAAAACGGTTACATCGATCCTGATAAAACTTGGCTGAAATGTTCCTTGGGTACTAACTTAGACCTAAATGTATGTATTGTAGCCCTAAAACAAACTTAAGACCCTACAAAAAAATAAAGTTGACCAACTCTATTACAGCTATAGATCTAGGCTTTGTTTAGAATGTTGACATGAGAAAAGATCGAAAGGATTTAGATCTAGATCTAATTTTAAGAAATACACTTTGCACTTTTTGATATTTACTTTGACGCATGAAAATACAAAATATAGTCTAATGATTTTATTATTTAACAAAATTAAGGTTCGAATTTGTGTTTCAAAAGGATTTTTACATAAATTTGTTCTTTGTATATGCGAATATAAATATCCTGTTGAACATACTTTCATTAGACATTACCGAAATGTTACACATCTCTCTATTCCTAGATCTAGGTCAATCTAGGTCTAGGTCTAAAATGTATATCAACTCCAAGATGATAGAACTTCTCTTCGCAAAGATAGTTTTAAGCTTTAACACATAAACATACTAATTATAGTCCATTCATTTCATATTTTAATCAAATTAACATTGAATTTTGTTTTCTAAAGCATTTTTTACATGAATGCAACTATTACCTAATATCGCGTAAATTAAGGTCAAGTTTCTATTTTTAGCTCCATTCATGATTTCTTTTTTAACTTGAATTCACGCATTCGCTTTACTTTAAACATTATTATTTTCTTTAATTGTTTCTAATGCACAATATCACTGACTACATCAGCAATACGCAAATTAAGACCAGCGGGCAGCGGGTAATATCTGTCTAGTATATATATATATATATGTTACGTCTATGAGTAGACATTGAGAGCCATCATTTTATTACTTCACATCCACACACAAAATAATGACGTAATGTCAACCTCTTAACACATTACAGCTACCAACAAAAGTTTTCACTCCGGCAACTTACTGCAGTAAACGAGCTCAAAATTTATAAATTATGTCATGCGTACCGGCACGGTATTCAATGTGGGGGGGAAAATATTAATTTTCTTGTATTTCAACGTTAATTTATTAGTAGTTAAAAGCTAGAAAATCCATCACTGGATATAAGTAGGCCTATCATACAATGTAACATTGTAAACTAAATCTATGCTATATGACATTAAAGCATGAACATATTTCATCTGGTTAAATTAAACGAACACATTAGTCACTCTTTGAATAAGTCTGAGTACAAGAATAATTTTGGGTAAAGTCAGATTCCTTTCTTTGTGTCAGGGCATCAGTATGGTGTCTATGGAGTCCAGGAACACATATGCTCAGGTCTACACCTACATAGGCAAGTACAAGGGTCAAACAGTAGCATTGAAGACTTTTAAGAAGAGCAGCTCCGATGTGACCAGGCAAGACAAGCGGGAGATGAAATTGGTACGTTTGATTGAAGACGTGTACATTTCAACTCAACTCTCTCTCTCTCTCTCTCTCTCTTTCTTTCTCTCTTTCTCTTTCTTTCACTCTCTCTTTATCTTTGATGTCATTATTTCTTTTTCTTTTTTTTTCTCTTTTTTCTTTCTCTTTCTTTCTCTCTTTCTTTCTCCATTTCTCTCTCTCTCCTTCTTTCTCTTTTTCTTTTTCTTTCTATCTTTCATTTTCTTTCGCTCTATCTTTTTTTCTGCCTTTTTCTCTTTCATTTTCTCTTCCTATCTCTCTTTCTATCTCTCTTTCTCCCCCTCTTTCTCGCTCTTCTTTCTCTCTCTTTGTCCTTCTCTTTTTTATTTCTTTCTTTATAAATGTTTATCTGTCTGATTGTCCCCAGATGCGAGAACTGAGGCATACAAACATCAATTCATTTATCGGAGCTTGTCTGGAGTCCTCAGTTCTAACCTTGGTCACCGCCTACTGTGTTAAAGGGAGCTTGCAGGTAAAGAGTTCTAGAACATATGGATATAATTTTCCTACTTAAAGTATACAGATGCTGTTTTTCTTGATGAGAGAAGGAAAAAGTCAAAAGTTGGTAGTCTTGCTATTCCTTAAAGTTGATAGAGCGGGAGCTAATAATGCAAATGTTCTGGTTTCAATTCCCAGATCAGATTTTAATTTATTCTAACATTAGGAATAGTTTTTTTTTAATATATTAAGTTTTCGCGGTGGCTTCCAAACCGGAGTTTCTGGGTTCGAATCCTTGTGAAAACTTGGAATTTTTTTTATTTTGGGATCTCTTTAAGGCTCCCCTGAGTGCACCCAGCTTTAAATTGAGTACCAGACATTATGGACAAGTTAAAAAAAAAGTAATTTTAGTCCACAATTGGTCATATGGAAACATTGAACCTGGTGAATAAATCTATGTTCATGATAGATTAACGAACTAACAGACGGACAGAAGTCGTATAACGTATTAGCTAGTAGGCCTACAGTAGAACTAGAGAGTATATATTCTGATAGATAAAAAAATACATGGCGAAGTGAAGTAGATCGGAGCCAATAAAAGTCATATGTATCAATCCGTTCTTCTTGCGGTTTCATTCAATGTCAGTCCAGTACAAAACAGTGGGGGGGGATGCTTGGGTCAGAGCTTTAAAGGGGAACCAAGTAGATCTTTTGTCTGTATTCCCAGAGTGGTCAATCTGTTGCCAGATATCAACTCTGGACATAATGACCAGATTGCAAAGTATTGACTAAAGATATTTCATTAAATATTTCCTGAAGCCCATTTCGTCTGCACATTGTAGCCTACGTCTGCTCTACCTCGTTCTCACCTCCCACTTCCTGTTCTCGGATCAAATGGAAATTTCGTTCAATAATTCATACTAGTCGACCGGCGGCATATCATACGCCGCTATTTTCCAAGGCAGGCCTTAGGCACTGCAACATATGTGACCACAGTGGGTATCGCACTTTCTTTGGACCCGTGCTTATTTTTAGGTGTATAAATTATTAAATTGAACCATTTTATAAAACATAACAGATTTCCCGCGGCCTCTATTGATTGACCAGGAGCCCCCTGGAAATCTCCTGAAATGTTATTAAATGCTATGCCGCCGGTCGAAAAAGTCCTGGAAATTTCCGGACATTATTAAAATCTTTTTAAAGTAAAAAAAAAATGCTATGCTATTTTGTGAATGAAAATAGTGCGGATTTGGATATATTATTTCCCATTCACAACTTGTGGCGCCATGGGATCTTCCCAATTGCTTGATATAAGTAAAGCGAATGCTTGAATTCATGAATGAAAAATACTATGAATAGAGTAAAAAAAAAAATGGCTAATTGACCTTAATTTACGCGATATTAAGAATATAGCTGCACTCATGTAACAATGGTTTAGAAAAACAAATTTGAATGTTAATTTGATTAAATGGACTATAATTAGTAGGCTATGTTCATGTTCAAAATCATAAAACTATATTTGCGAAGAGTAGTTCTATAATCTTCTTAGAGTTGAATTCAAGTTTTACTATTTAGATCTAGATCTAGATCTAGGAATAGAGAGATAAGTTACCTTTCGTAATCATGTCTAATGAACGAATTTACGTAATTAAAGTACTTTCTAAAGTGAAACCTGAAAGTATACTCTATCTGTGTATTGTTGTTCTAGTTTCAATAGTCTAACGACACAATAATCTGGAAATACTTTTAATAATATGACAATAATCTGAGAAGAAGAGAATTATGTAAACACCACTTTCATTCACACCGCGTGCGTGCGCCATGGGATCTTCCCCTTACTTATTTATCTCTTGAACCTTTGAACTTTGAGGAGAAGAGAATTATATAAACCCATAGACATATATATATAGACTGGCAGATGAAGAACAAATTATTCCACATTCATTCACAAAATAGCGTTGCGCCGCATGCTATGCTATTTTGTGAATGAAATAGTGCGGATTGGGTCCATTCACACCGTGGTGCGTACGCCAGGGGATCTTACCTATTTACTCGTTGTTGTTGTCTGACCTAATTCTTTGTGGATTATATATATAGAAGATTCAAACATAATACAGGAAACATTTAAGACATTGAACAATTAGTTAGCACATGAGTGTAAATTTATTATTTTTTTATGTAAAAATAAGGAAACTAAACCTTCCACTGATGACAGCTATGACTGATTATGCACTACCTTCCATTATATAAGCTTCTGTTTTTAGACAATGAAATTTTCTTGTTTTGATTTTCTTTAAAAACGTACTTTACAAACAGTCTATTTAACATCTTTTGAACGTCGGCTGGCTACTCTATCCCATAGTACACTAAGACATGACTTATCTGTCAGGCCTTGTAGCACAATGGTCTTGAAACGAGCAAGATGTCAACTGACTTAACCACCTTTCTCTCTGAATTTGATTCTTTGTAAACGTTTCAATTAATGTGTGTATAAGTGTGTGTATGTGTATGAGAGGATGTTTCCACTCGACCCGTCACCTAGATTTTGTAATTACAAAACGAATTCTTGTCTTATGTACCGTTTTATGCTTTGATTCTTCTCCGATTACTAGTTGTGTATTCTGCTCACAGGATGTCTTAGAGAATGATGATATAAGACTCGACTCGACATTCATAGCTTCACTTATCAAAGATCTTATACAGGTATGTGCATTTAGACCTCAGTTCATTTACAGTGAGCATTATCATGATAGACAAAGAAATAATTAGAAAGTAAATAAAAGATTTCGTTTTGAATAGTAACGATAGTGGCTGTGCTTTTCTTTCAACAATATGATTTGTTGTTAAAACTTTATTTTTTTTTTACAATTTTGATTCAATTTTTTGTGTTTTAAAATATGTCAAGCAATTATGTGTATCTGTGCACATGTATAGATATAGCATGGTCAATGCAATGTGGTCTTATGTCTTTTGTGGACATATGGACGTAGGGGTTATCCGAGAGAAAGTTTCCGCGTTGCCTTTGGACGCTCAGAAGTCAGGTCGAATCCAATCCTTATTCCTCTACATCAGCCATCGAACTAGAATCCTATTGTTTGGTAGCCTAGTGGTCTGTGCCAGTCAGTCACAGAGTATGTGCTGATATGCTTGTTGTCCAGGTAGTTGTAAGGTTGTTATTCCATATAAACACTCAGATTCCACTAACTATAAAATGCCACAAATGAGTTTCAATACTTCCTGATAAGAAGTCAAACTCCTCACATTCTAGAGTAACTCAGATATTGGTTCCGGCATCAGTAACAGGAGTGGGGCAAAGAAAGTAACTGTTGCGTAAACTAGTAAGATTCTAGTAGGAGGGTCTCGCTAGCCTTGGGAGAAAGAAAACTTTGAGTTCAAACCTTTACTGACCTGCAGCTGTAACCAATTTGAAACTGTCAGCTAGAGTTGACTTATAGGCTCTTGGTACTGTGAACTAGAGTTGACTTGTAGGCTCTTGGAACTGTCAGCAAGAGTTGACTTATAGGCTCTTGGAACTGTCATCTAGAGTTGACTTGTAGGTTCTTGGAACTTTCAGCTAGAGTTGACTTATAGGCTCTTGAAACTGTCATCTAGAGTTGACTTGTAATTCTCTTCGAACTTTAAGCTAGAGTCGACTTATAGGCTCTTGAAACTCTAGGTCAGTATAAGGGAAAAGGAGCTCCCTCTCACCAGCCTGGTTGAACAGAGTGTTCCGTCTGGCAGAGAGTCTTACGAGTGTCAATGTTAATGCTGTTATTTACAGTGGCACGGTCTACTCCAGACCTGTGGACTAGAGACGTGGCCCAAGACCGTGTACACCGCTAACACCGGGTAACATTTTCCTTTTCTATACCAGGCTGACCGTGCGAGACATGTTGATAAAGTTAAGGGAGCTCTTTTACAACCCCACACAATGCAATGAGGATACTTTTGCACCCCCTTAGGCACTCCCATTTATCCTGAGATTGAGAAAAGGTTGAAAAAGAAAGTGTGGGTAGCACGAGAAGTCAAAAAGTAGGATTGAGAAATTGTGAAAGTGCGTGAGACAGAATGACCCATAGAGAGAATCTTTAATATAGTTGAAATATCATTTTGTCACGCGTCAATTTCGACTTAAATCTTAAACCATACCTAATCATCACCATCCCTCCCCTTTTTCCAAACAAAATTAGAAAAAAAAACAACACTTCTACAGTAGCGGCGTCCTTCTTTTAAAAATAAAAAAAAATCATTGGAGAGTAGTCCCAAATCTGATGGGTTTGCACTTATGATGATGACGCTAAATATTGATCTAAATTCTTTCGTCAATTTGACGAATGTCCACTGCCAGTATCTCGTTTTTGTGAGTTGTTTATATCTCGATCGATGCCATACACCCATGTACACGCACTGACCCTCATTGACGTCGGACTTGGCTACAGATTGTATAAATTGGCCTGCCAGTAACGAGGCGTCGCGTGCTACGCCTTCGGGTTTTATGGTGGCGCTTTGCGCTCCTGACCACTGCCCTGCTGGTCAACGCTGTCTGTCACGCTAGTCGTGAAGTGGAGCTATGGGAATAGAGTGAGATCTTGTCTGGGTTTTAGCCGCTAGACCTGTGTGTGAGAATCGGAATGGAGTGTGATATTGTCTGGGTTCCACTCGCTAGACCTGTGTGTGAGGATCGAAATAGGGCTAGATCAGTGGTTCCCAAACTTTTTTGTCTCGTGGACCCCTTGGCATGTTTTCTGGTTTTCCGTGGACCCCCTCCCCCCCCCCCACCGTTTAAGTTATATTGAATTTTTGAAAATTCATCAATTTCAAATTTAACATTTTGTTTAAATAATTTTAAACCAGTGACATGAGGAGTGAAAAAGTCATTTAAAACTATTTCTTAAGTTAAATTCATTTTTTTTACAAAAAAATTTATTAACGAAATTGAAATTTAAACCCATTATGTAACAGTTAACATGTATCGTTTACTATCACTAAACACATTGGAAACTTTTTTTTTTTAAAGGTTTGCAAGCTCGACTTCCATTGCTACGGGAATTATTTTTCATGGAGATTTGTTGTTTAGTAAAAGGTTTCACTAAGAGCTGTTTTTCGTGGATTTCTTGAGCCATAATAATTTGAATAAAAAAAATAATCATTACCAGACAAGGTTGACTCGACCAGCTGTATAGAGAAATATATTGTTTGCAGAAATATGTTGTTTGCGTTTTCTTGCATTCGTCACTGCAGAAACGAATTATCCTGACATATAGGCCTACACCTCATTATTTATCAGTAGATTTCGGGGCGAAGCCCCGACGCTAAAAACGTTTTCTTGCATACTTCACTGCAGTAATGCATTCTCCTGACATCTACAGCTCATTATTTATCAGTAGATTTCGGGGCGAAGCCCCGACGCCAATAACGTTTTCTTGCATACTTCACTGCAGTAACGCATTCTCCTGACATCTACAGCTCATTATTTATCAGTAGATTTCGGGGCGAAGCCCCGACGCCAAAAACGTTTTCTTGCATACTTCACTGCAGTAACGCATTCTCCTGACATCTACAGCTCATTATTTATCAGTAGATTTCGGGGCGAAGCCCCGACGCCAATAACATTTTCTTGCATACTTCACTGCAGTAACGCATTCTCCTGACATCTACAGCTTATTATTTATCAATGTGGTTCATGGCGAAGCCTCGACGCCAAAAAACGTTTTCTTACATTCTCCACCGAAAAAATGCATTCTCCTGACCTAAAGCTCACCATTCCTACTATTAAAAAAGGACCTTTTGAATAATGTTGAAAAATATTCTAATAATATCAATCCATAAAAATATCCATCGCCCCCTCCCGACCCCACCATATCGGCCAACATACTAGAGAAGGGGGGCGAAATCATCTAAAAATATGTAGAAATTTAAAATAATTAGTAAGCTGACGAATTTTAGTATAGAATTCACATAATTGGTATATGAATTTATTATTATTTATTTATGTATATGAATTGGCATCAATTTCGCTCCCCCCCCCCATAAGCTTTCGAGTGGGGGGGGGGGCGGTCCAACTTCGGGTTGGGGGCGGACGAATTTTAGTAGAATTCACTCAATTGGTATACGAAATATGAATTCATTACTTATGTTAATAATATATACTAATTATTTTATATTTCTACATATTTTTAGATGATTTCGCCCCCCCCCTCTATATGTTGCCGATATGGTGGGGTCGGGAGGGGGCGGAGGCATCAATTTCGCCCCTTCCCCCCATAAAAACTTCAGCGGCTTGCTAAATCATTCTTTTTTTTTTTTTCGCTAATGTATGTCATTTTCATAATTTTGCAAGATATTTTAAGACACAGCAAACCATTATATTTTCCTTAAAATTTGAAAAGCAAATATTTTGTCAATTGTAGTTCTTTTCTCTCATGGAGTGTTTTTCAAATCTTATCAGGGTGGCTTTGTCTCCGACGATCCTCCAGCTTAGGTGGTTTCATGGTATCATTACATAAAATGTTAAATAAAAGACACATAGACAATATAAGTTCGACGAGAAAAGAAGAAAAAAAAAAGAAAATTAACACCACCTTCTATTTTATATTTAGATTCAGCCATGTTAAATATTAGTTATCTCTCGACCAAATTGAGCTATTTAAATGAGGTATTAAAAGTTTTTCATTCCAATAATACATGAAATATTTAATGGCCTAGCTATAATAAAGTATATTTGTATGATATAATAGGGGATTCCATTAATGTGAGATTTATATTAAACTCAATTCCTTCTTGAATGAGATCCACTCTCGTGGACCCCCATTTGGATGTCA
Source organism: Biomphalaria straminea (assembly GCA_021533235.1). Classification (NCBI taxonomy): domain Eukaryota; kingdom Metazoa; phylum Mollusca; class Gastropoda; family Planorbidae; genus Biomphalaria; species Biomphalaria straminea. The sequence continues at coordinate 10,716,996 of JADKLZ010003886.1, forward strand.
TGGACCCCCAATTTTTTTTTTCACTTTCGTGGACCCCCTGGAAGTCCTCGTGGACCCCTGGGGGTCCCTGTGGACCACTTTGGGAATCACTGGGCTAGAAGCTCACGCCTCGTGACGCAGTAATTTCTTTCCGGTTTCG
>JADKLZ010003886.1:10719154-10734429 GCA_021533235.1 Biomphalaria straminea
TCTGAATAGCACTCTAGAGCTATCAAGACACACTATTTCTGAATAGCTCTCTAGAGCTATCAAGACACACTATTTCTGTATAGTATAGAACCTTCTAGTTTAAAACTAACATGAATCACAGTTTCTCTAGGACAGGACAAATAACAATTGTCCATTCTATCCACCAGACATGCTATGGAGTGCCCCAGAGATATTACGTAGTGAGGGCAAACTTCAAGGCAATCAGTCATGTGACGTGTACGCTTTTGCCATTATTTTGTATGAGACGTATGGCCGAGCTGGACCCTACGGTCATATCGATATGGACCCTGAAGGTGGGTGCACATTTATTGATATTGGTGGAATTTTTTTAGTAGTGTTATGGAGTGTATATGAGTGTTTCTGATGTAACTATGAATAAAAATGAGCGGATGTGTTTGGTTGTGTAGGCTGAAGAGATTCTGGTGACACCACGAGGTGGTCTGTCGTAGTTCAAGTTAAAGACAAGAGTGTGAGAGTTGAATAAGAGAGAACGAGAGTGAGACGTGTAGCACTAAGACGTGTATTTTTTTAACGCGCTTATATTTTGTTGAAAAATATAACACCTAAAGAATTTAGATTTTTTTTATAGTTATAAATTAATGGACATGATAAAAAAAATTGTTATTTAAAATGCATTTTCTACAGAGAGAACTTAAACACAGAAAAAAACTAAAGAAAATGTCTCACTTTAAAAAGTAGTGGCTGTTTTATAATTTGAAAATATTGAATAGTAAAATAATGTTTTATTCTAATCAATTCATTGTGTGAGTTTGTGTGTGTGTGTGTGAAAAAGAGATAGAGAGAGAGAGAGAGAGAGAGAATTACTAGATTACCAACAACAAAAATTTTGTACAAATAACTCCTCAAAGACTTTTATTTTTCTCCTAAAAATCTATCATTAATAATAATGATTCTTTTGTATGGTGTATTCATGCCCACTTTGGAGTGACGGTTTAATGGACTCGCAGGGGCTGCTTTCTTCAACTTATTTTTGTTTGATTGTGATGTTGTAATTAGCTACGCGACATCATAGACACCTAAAAATTTCTACTTGGGTGGTGTTTTAGAAGCTGCAGATGCCATACACAACAGAAGCAGAAAGAAGGGTGAAAGTGCAACGGCGCCTGGTGACTACATATGCCCAACCTGCGATCGCAGCTGTGTATCAAGGATTGGCCTCTTTAGTCACACAAGAGCTTGCAAGGGGAAAAGATCGTCTCTAGAGACGTAAAATGCCACAGACTTTCTACGACACATCATATGTTTTACAAGTTTGAATTTCTAGCCACATCTTAGACCCCCATATGTTTTACAAGTTTGAATTTCTAGTCACATCTTAGACCCCCATTTGTTTTACAAGTTAGGATTTCTAGCCACATCGTAGAACCCCCATATGTTTTCCTATAATTGCAGATCCATATCGGTATCAACTGTCTAGCCCGTGGCGTTACTTGGTTTTAAGCACGCGAAGTTAAAACAGGACTGTCACCGTTTGGGGCAAACTGGTCATCTAATTTGTCCACTGTCTCAGATTCTAGAGCGACCCCTAGCGTGATGAGACAACATGAGAGCTAGTCTCAGTGACTGGGGACTAGAAAATGAATAACATGGTAACACAGATGAGGGGGTAGGGGGGTTCCTTATGAGTTTGTTTACAAAAGTAGAGAGTAATTCTCAACAACTTGGTGTATGAGTCTATTTCAATTGATTTATTGGTCTGGCCAGGACATCTAAACATTTCTGTTTTTAGATCTTATGTAGAATTCATTGAAAGTCTTTTTTTTTTGGCTTGTTATAGATCTCATTAACAACCAGTCATAAGTTCAATGTCGATAAAGGCATTACTGTATGGTTTACAGTATAGAGCATGGGCCTCAGCTCTGGAAGAAAAGCGGACAACGCGGAAAATGACCAGCTCCTCTACCACTGTAGCGAAGACCACCTTTACCTGCGATACTTGTGTTTCTCCAAAATAGGGCTCCACAGCCACACGAGGAAGTGTGCGAGATGAACCATAGTCGTTCTACAACTGATGGTGGCCAATGATGATGATGATGATGATAGATCTAGGTGTTACTGGTTACATGCTATCTTGTTAGAAAAAGTTTAAAACCCTGAGCAGTATGCAATTAGCAAGAGGTCTATCTAAACAACAGTTTTTAAAAAGTCTATTCAAGCAACATTTAGTAAGATAAAGAAATTAATGTAGTGTCCTTCTTTTTATAAATTATATCTATGTAACATTAAACTTATCATTTATAATTTCAAAATTATTAAATTGTATAGTTTTTGTTCACTTTTGGTACACTTTAGGCTAAAACTTGTCAGACAAGATGTATTCCATTTGAAGTCATATAAAAACAATACTTAATAACAGAAAAAATAAATCAAACCAAAAAATTCAATGAAATTGGCAAATAAAATAGAAATAGAAAGAAAACTCATACAGCCAAAAGTAATAAAGGCAACACTAGCTAGACAACAATAGCTACACAACACTAGCTAGACAACAATAGCTGTACAGCACTAGCTAGACAACAATAGCTACACAACACTAGCTAGACAACAATAGCTACACAACACTAGCTAGACAACACTAGCTAGACAACAATAGCTACACAACACTAGCTAGACAACACTAGCTAGACAACACTAGCTAGAAAACACTAGCTACACAACACTAGCTACACAACACTAGCTACACAACTCTAGCTGCACAACACTAGCTACACAACACTAGCTACACAACAATATATATTTGTTTAGGAGAGCAGTTTGTGAAATATTAAGTTGAAAGACGCACCCCTAGTTTAGGTAATACAATCTTAGACAATACTTAGTCAGGCACTACTTGTTTAGGCAACACCTTTTTAGGCAAAGCTTGTTCACCAACTACCTTTTTGTTCTTGATCCAATTTCTGTCCACTTGTATGCCTAAAAGACACTTAAGACAAGCCAGAGACACTTGACATTTGTTAAGCCGTGAGTGGGTCAAATAGCTCATCAAATATTCAGTCACGTGAGCAGGAATGAAGGCTGATACAACAAAAAGACAAGGAGCAGGATACTGTAATATCTGAAAGTCTTGATGACACAACTATTTCGTTTATTTACGAAAACGTTGATATCTCCTGTGTCGTAGAAAAATAAAATTAGATCGAGGTGTTGTAGATCCAAAGCAACTGTTGTGAAATTAATATCTTTTATAAAATGCTCTTTTTGATACAAAGCTTACATCAACTCATTCTGTCTGTCTGTCTGTCTGTCTTTCTGGTAAAACGTTTAATCATATCATTTCGTCCACACCCATTCTTGGATCAAGTTGAAACTTTGCAGTTATTCATTGGCGTAGACAAAACATGAATCAAATAAATTTACGGCTTATTCGATTAGATTCATGTTATTAATTATTTTGTTTGATACCAAATAGGAAAATAATTAATCCTTCACTTATTATGGATATGGTTACATACTTCGGGTTTGCCCCGTTAAAGTATTTGTAAACGTTAGTTCTCCCATACCCAAGAACAATATTACACACAATGAACTGTTTATCTACCAGTCGCTTGTTCCATTGAAAAATATATCAATGACAATTAAAAGCTACAGTCTGTGAAAAACTATAACAAACTATAGTTACCAAGAGCTTTGTCAGCAAGAGGGGAAGAGGATGATATCCCAGGAACAAGCTGTGGGAGCTAATAGCTCTCCACAATGCCCTCTAGCTTACTAGGGAGGGTATCTACTCTCGTTCCACTCATTCCAGAAAGATCCTATTTTATGGTAAAAAACACTGAACGAACTTGCTGTAATGAACATTCATAGATTATATATATCTATTGTATGGTATATATAAAAGAAAAACGAAAAAGAAATACATCACCACCTAAAAAATAATGCTTGGCTACGGCTATGGCATAACTCTAATATTCAGTTTATGAATGTATTTCTTTTCCTGTGTACATCAACAGATATTGTCCATCGGGTGATGAGCACAAAATTGTGCAAACCTTTCAGGCCGAATGTCTCAATCCTGGAATGTGATGACTACATTATAGACCTGATCACTTCCTGCTGGACAGAAGACCCGTTATTAAGACCAGATTTCAGAACTATCTGGAACCGACTTAAGCCTCTCAGAGCCGGAATGTGAGTTTGTCAACAATGTTGATCTGTGTTTTTCGTTACTTGTTGAAGTGTCTCTTGATGGAAGAGGTCGAGCCAAATTGATATTGAAATATTGAATATGAAATATTGAAATATTTTATTAGCCAAATGGAAATACTTTATAAGCCAAATGGAAATATTTTATAAGGCAGATTGAAATATTTGTAAGCTTTATTGGGAAATAAGAAAAAAATGTAATGTATCGTGTTAGTTAATGCGTACATACATTATCTATATACCATTGCTATACCACTCCTGCTATACCGGTGGTAGTGTGATAGGTTTTTTTTTGTTCCATCGTTTGGAAGTTGGAAGTTTTAGTTCGTTATTTTATTTGGCTATATTAATAGAATCACTTTCGTTTTTATTTAGCCTAGAATTCAATCTTCTGGCTATTAGCTTGATACGTTCTAATCCTTCTTTTTCGCATTAGATATAGAGATATAGGGAGAGACCGCGAGGCAGAAAGAGATCGCTTGCAAATATCAAATGAAATTTCTTTAAAATTGTGAAAATGTTTAGCCGAGACCAATCGTCATAGAAAGCCTGAACACTGGCCTGCAACGTCACAACCTGTGGGCAGCTTAGACCAATAGCTCATTGCCACGTCACAGGTCTGTAGAACGTAAGAACGAACTATTGCCCACAGGTTGATACGTCGCAGTGTTGAGGCCTTCTTTGATGAATGGTCTTGGTTTAGCGTATTCATAGCTGTATATTAAATGTGCTGCAAGTTTGAGACTATAATGTTGTTGGTTTTTTTTAGAGTTTTAACCCTTACTTTGTGAGCTCTACACAAAAATTTCAGAACAATCTATTTCTAATGTTTATTTTTTCTTTACTGAACATTTCAAATAATTTCCTCATATAGAAATATTTCGAAAGAGTTTTCTATAACGTTGGAACTCATGTTCTATAATAATTCCTTAATCCTAATTAATTTTGTTTTCATGCGGTCTGACTCATTTGTCGCTTCCACTTAGGTGTATTATCTATCCTCGTGAATGTATTATGTTTTTAGGAAGAGAAACATCTTTGACCACATGCTGAGTATTATGGAGAAATACCAGGAACACTTAGAGGAACTGGTCGATGAAAGAACGGAGCAGTTGAGCGAAGAGAAGAAAAAGTCAGAGACATTGTTGTACAGAATGTTGCCTAGGTAACGATGTCATCATCATCTTTGTCATTTCTTCTTTTGTTTACACAGCTCAATGCTAAATGTGCTTACAGAACAACAAGATATAATTGCACTTTTGTTTCCTGTAATTAAGCGCATTTTTGTTGTCTGTTATATACGTCATAATTTGAATTTGACGTCATCAGTGTAGGCCTACTCATTGTTATTATACATTCCCTGAGGTTCCTACCTTTATGGGATTTAAACCCTCTCCCAGTCTTGATAAAGGGAATCGCATTATTGTTGAATTGCTACAAGCTCGTGAATATAGAAGAGGCCTACCTTTAGTAGGGAACAAGATACAGAATCAATTTTTCCCACGTCAACAGCAATTTACGCATTGCCGTTACATATCTACATCCTGTGAGAAAGACTTTGAAAATGGTTAATTTAACAAAGCTGATATATTGAGCTTTAATGTGTTGCTACATAAGAAACTATGAAGTTACGTTTTTACATATCACGTCATTTCACTTTTACTGTTACCATGTCGTCGAATTATTTCTCTTACATTGTTGATATCTTTAAACTGTATAGAGAATCTTTCTGGCTCTAGCATACTCAGTCCGTTCTGGTCATAGATTTGACGTGGGGATGGGGGGGGGGGGTACAGGGAGAAAGTTTCCATATTGCTTATAGGTTCTCAGGGAAACGAAGCGTGGTGGCTGAGCGGTAAAGCGCTTGGCTTCTGAACTTGGGGTCCCGGGTTCGAATCCCGTTGAAGACTGGGATTTTTATTTCGAGATCCTTGGGCGCCTCTGAGTCCACCCAGCTCTAATGGGTACCTGACATGAGTTGGGGAAAAGTAGAGGCGGTCGGTGGTTGTGCTGGCCACATGACACCTTCGTTAACCGTAGGCCACAAAATCAGATGACCTTTACATCATCTGCCCTATAGACCACAAGCTAGGTCTGAAAGGGGGAACTTTTTCTCAGGGAAAACTAATCAGCCTGAGTCGGGATTCGAACTTGACCTCACTTGATAGGTAACCAACTAGGAAAATGTACAGGCCGCAAACGGGTTTGCATGGTCATTTAAAATACCGCACTCATCCTTATTCTTCGGAATAAAAAAAAACTTTTTTTATTAAATTAAAAAGAAATATAATTGCTAAAATTTTAAAACAAGAATCTTATTTAGACATGTGTTTGTATTTTGTTATGTGTACAATTTTCACAGATCTGTTGCAGATCAACTGAAGAAAGGGGAACCTGTCATCCCTGAAGCATTTGACATGGTCACTATATACTTTAGTGACATCTGTGGCTTCACTTCACTGTCAGCAGAGAGCACGCCTATGCAGGTAAACTCTTGCAAAATTGACATAGTAGCTTTAGCAGAGCACCAGGTAGACTTTCAGGCGATAAACAAAACCCTTCGCCACCAAGTAACAAATTAGCAGACAACGTAACAAGTTAGCAGACGTAGCTATATGTGCGTGATGGCAGATGTGGGGGATGACACCACGAAAATGTACCTGATATCTAAGAATGTATTTAACAAATGTATTTAGTATTTGAATTGATGTTTCACGACCACTGCATTATACCAGGCTTCTTGCACTAGTGCCATACTGTTTTTGGTTTACGTGAAATAGAAGTAGGGCTACAGTCCCCCCCCCTCAATTTTTTAAAGTAACAAATAATTCTTATATATATATATATATATTCTGTTATTTTTTTTTACCTGTTGTAGACCTACTCTACTGGGCTTATACGTGTAGAAGGCAATATTAATTCAGAATAGGTTTGCAATTTTATCAAGCAACAAATATCGTTTACATATTTGACAAATCATTTACGCAGATCGTGTAATGTCTCCACAATAGAAGTCCGCTTCCCTCGGAAAGAACATAATTGATCTGCCAATCTAAACTAAATTTCTATCACACTAATTGTGTGCCGTGTGTCCATGATGGACAACAATGAGATCTTCTGAATCTGAAAACATATTCTATATGTATTATTTAATATTTCAATGTTACCACACATACTTCATGTAGACAAACAAAAATGAGAGAAGCACTTTTATTTGAATACAACATAAAAGAATGGACGGAAAAGGTTCTATCCAAGGCAAAAGACAGAAGAATGGAGACATGTGGTCGACAAATCTTGTGTGGTGCCCCAACAATCCAAAGATAGGTGAAGGTGATTAAGGGGAAAATGAGAAATGAACCGGAGGGAGAGGGAGGTAAAAGTTAAAAAAAAAACTTTCTATACTCCGTTTTATTTACGTTGTGCTCTATTTCAGGTAGTTGACATGTTGAATGACCTTTACACCTGCTTTGACTCCATCATCAAGAATTTTGATGTTTACAAAGTCGAGACCATAGGCGATGCTTACATGGTAGTCAGTGGTCTGCCCATTAGGAACGGTCAACTTCACGCCATGGAGATTGCCTCAATGTCTCTGGCTCTCCTGACGGCCATCAAATCTTTCACCATTCGGCATAAACCTAATGAGATGCTGAAGTTAAGAATAGGTCTTCATTCAGGTGAGTCTTGGTTTTTATTCAGGTGAGTCTTGGTCTTCATTCAGGTGAGTCTTGGTTTTTATTAGCGTAGGTCTTGATCTTCATTCACGTAGGTCTTGTCTTTACTCAGGTAGGTCTTGGTTTTCGGTCGTCTAGGTTTTGGTTTTCGGTCGGGTAGGCTTTGGTCTGCATTCAGGTGGGTCGTGGTCCTTGTTCGCGTAAATCTTGGTCTTTATTCAGGTAGATCTTGATATTCTGATGCTCATTTAGGTTGGACATTGTATACATTAAAGTATTTAAAGATATCTTTCAAAGCACTTGATCAATTTCAATTATCTCGTCATTCAGTACGATAAAGAATGCATTCACGTAAATCTTGGAGAGGGGGGATATCTTAATGGAGATATGTTTAAGTCTACAAACTCGTGGGGATACGTTAACAATCATGTGTGATTAAGTATAGAAACGACTTTTTGTAGAAAGATTCATTCTTCCTTCTGGCATTTAAGTTCTTCATTCCATTACGTGTTAGCAATTATTTTAAACAATACTTCTTCTTATTCTTGATTTCATCCTCTTTCACATGTAAAAAAAAACACATTTTATTAATATGCAAGCTGCTATAAAAAGTACTATTTCACTCAGTCACTCTTTACATGCAGACAGAGTAGGTCAGCTCACACCAACTATATCAGGACTCTCATAATTGTAACCCTTGGCTACAATTTAGTAAGTGGAAAAAAATATCGTCTAACGAACAAGGAAAAAAAAAAAGAAAAATTCTATTCGGCTACTTTAGAATACGTCTTCTGTTTCCTGTTGGTTTAGGGTGAAGACATTGATCTGTAGTTTTACTATACCTACATAGTAATTATTAAGTATTTTTGGGATAAGTAAAATTTAGGATAGACGTAAGTTTAGTGATTGCGGTTTCGAAAGTCAGAGATAAAGATTAGAAGGTCCAGGCCCACGCCGGGCAGAAGGGGGGGATGATGGACGGGGTTCGAACTCTGGCTTTCGTGGAGATTTTCCAAAGTGTATACCAAACAACCAGGCAGCAATCTCATCCATATGCTACATTGAATAAGTACAACGTCACAAAATACAAGGGAACTCTACAATATAAATACTTCGTCTTGGCACAAAATAAGTGTGTCATTATTTTGTAAAAAATAATTACTGTAACTGCATTGCCCATTATTTAAGTTTTTCTAAAGAGCCTAGTCACTAAATGTTGTTTTAGTGGTGAATAAATAAATGGAATGGCTGATTCGCTGATTAGAAATTTTCATCGAATGAAATCAACATTTGCGTTTAAGAACATACTTGAAAGTTGGCTTAACTAAGTTGTGTTCGACACATTGTCTTGGTGTTATAGAGTGTGTGTGTGTGTGTGTGTGTTTTCTAGGTGATAAGAGGTTAGGCGATTGGTTGATGGTTGTACTTTTCAGAATGATGAACTATGAGCTGATTTGTCGTAACGCTAATGTTAAGGACAGGCAATTGAGAGACGTGAACGAAGAAAGACGTGTTTTTCTGTAAGTTAGATTTTTGTTTGAAATGCTATTTTATATCACCAACACTTGGGGACTGTTTTAATTTAACTTTTTTTAAATCCTTTAGGTCCATGTGTCGCTGGTGTTGTTGGACTAACTATGCCAAGGTACACTCTCTTTGGCGACACGGTCAATACTGCATCTAGAATGGAAAGCAATGGGGAAGGTATGTTGTGTAAAAGTCTTAAGAACTGTTTCTTTCTCAGAGCTATTCCAGTATGAAACACATAAACAAATAAATGCAATGAACTTCCAATCACTTGACGAGAACAAATAAATTAACACTTAGATATTCGTAGGTCTGAGAACAAATAAATTACACTTAGATATTCGTAGGTCTGAGAACAAATAAATTACACTTAGATATTCGTAGGTCTGAGAACAAATAAATTAACACTTAGATATTCATAGGTCTGAGAACAAATAAATGAACACTTAGATATTCTTAGGTCTGAGAACAAATAAATGAACACTTAGATATTCATAGGTCTGAGAGCAAATAAATGAACACTTAGATATTCATAGGTCTGAGAGCAAATAAATGAACACTTAGATATTCATAGGTCTGAGAGCAAATAAATGAACACTTAGATACTCGTAGGTCTGAGAACAAATAAATGAACACTTAGATATTCATAGGTCTGAGAACAAATAAATGAACACTTAGATATTCATAGGTCTGAGAACAAATAAATTAACACTTAGATATACATAGGTCGTTGTTATCAATTTTTACAAAACTTATATCAACTCACTCACATTGGTAAAAAGCTTGTACACGTTATTTCTCCTACACCTAATCTCAGATACAGCTGACATTTTGTTTTGTTTTGTTTTTTTTGCATTATTTGAAATCCAAAAATCTTATGTTTGTGGAATAATTAACACCTATAAGATTTTCAATGATAATTATTCTACAACATCAATTTGTTAATTAACTATTGGTCATTATTTTTTATCTTGAACAAGGGAATGAAATCATACTTGACAGATGTGATGGTATAAGTGGAATTAGTCCCCTTGTGGACTCTTGAACTTTGAACATTTTTTTTATGTATTTAAAAAGCGATCATGTAAACATTCATTAAGATACCGCCTTCTGTCCCCCACCCTTTTTCCCCACTGGTCCAGACAAGTGATAAGGTTATAGGGCATTTGGAAAAACAATTGTTAACGGTATTTCTTATAGCACGCATGTATTATGTCCAGGTTTCAATACACAAAACTACATGACTGATTCAAACCAATTGATACAATAACATTTAATTTAATCCTAACCTTTGTTTTTAAATATGTATTTTTGTATGCCTTTCTTGTTTAAAGTAATTCTTAGAGAAATGCTAAGTGGTACTAAGTATACTAAAAAAAGGTAAGCAAAAAGAAAATATTTTACGAATATTTCTAATCTAGACAACTTTATCAACTTCCTCCACAGCACTCAAAATTCACTGCAGCATGTCTTGTAAGAAAATCTTGGACAGAATTGGAGGTTTCCATCTAGAGGAGCGCGGCTTGATCTCCATGAAGGTATTCTCGTAGCAGCATTCTGTGCTGGGTTTTTTCTATAGGCAACATAAGCTATAGCTATATATAGCCTAGTAGTAAGTTGGGGCCCTCACTTGATTGGTGGCAGGAAGCATATTGTTTTGAAGAAAAAGGAATACATTGCTTTATGATGAATTCAAGGACCTCGTCAAGTTTAAATCCGGCTCTGAGCACATGAGCTAACGGCTTAGGATATTCTGCTGCTTCGCAAAATAACTAGGGGCCATGCGCACTAGTCATTTATTTTTTCTGTTTATCAGATTATGGCCACATTGTGTTGTGGCTGGCGGATTCGCGATGTGACAAAGACCTAGTAGTTTTAGAAATAACATATATAACTAAATAACTGCTGACCATTTAAATAGCTCTATCAAAAGTTTAATCAATTCTTAAGTGAAGAAATGACAGCAATTTTCCAACATAGAAGACTAGTCATATAAAAAGGGAATAAATCAATACCAGGATGTCATGAGTAAGTTTACTTTAGGGCTCTTAGTAATATTAAAATGGGTGTCAATATCTCTCTGCCTCTCTCTCTCTCTCGTTAACTCTTACTCTCTCTCTCTCTCTTTATCTCTGTCACTTTTTCCCTTTCTCCCTCCCTGTCTGTCTCTGTTACTCTCTATCCATCTCTCATTGTTTCTATTCTTTTCTCTCAGGATTTCTGTATTAATATTTTCTTCCTCCATTCGCAGGGGAAAGGGACACAACTGACTTATTGGCTACTTGGGGAAGACAAATCTAAACGAAATATCCCAACACCATCACTGCCAGACACCCGAGCAAGCAGCAAAGATTTGGCTTCTATGGACAGGCGCAGGACATCGCCCCCAGACCTTCTACAGCAACCCCCAGCCACAGATTCATGCAACCACTCTCATTCCCTGTCCAACCACCAGATCAACGCTCTGAATGACAAGTGCCGACTAAAAGACGCCATCAACACTGGCTCATTCCCAGAGGGCATCAACAGCAACGGGATGCAAAAACAATACCTGAGCTCAGCACTTAAAGAGCGTGCCATGAATGCACAATTAGGATCCGCCTCCGATTTCCCGCTTCTCCGAACTTCCGAAAGCACCAGACGATCGCGTGAGAAGATAACGAGCTTCTGTGAAAACAACGAAAGCGCCCCCACGGAGGCGACGACATTGCTAATGGAATATTGTGCCCAGCCATCACTCAACGGGACACAAGTCTGAAGGAAAAAAAATTAGAGTTAGCCTTTTTTTCCTTGGCCAGTTTTCGGTCATGATATATGATTGGAAACTTTAAAACAAAACCAGTCATGTGACATTCCTGTGATGACGTCGAATAAGCAGACGATAACTAGTATTCGTACACAAACAAAAGCCTTACATTTGAGAAATATATTTGACTTGTTTTGTAAAACAGTGAAAATGATGTTATCGTGATCGCTAAATAATACCTAATTAATATGATTTCACGTCCATATCCTAATATAAAACATTATTCAATTGCCATTTTCATTTTCGTATATTTAGTGTTTCTTTCAAAAAGAAAAAAAATGTTTGAACGATTGCCTTAATGGAAAGAGATCTACTAGCCGAGGAAATCTTAAGGGAGTCACTTAGGGCTTCAAGCCATAAGGGAGTCACGTAAGACTTGGACTACAAGTCGCAAAGTAAGACACGTAGGACTATTTCATTAGACAGTTTAATCTTGAATCGGTGAAGGCTAGTATGTATTCTTGTTCTATATGACTAGATATATTTAAACATGCATAGTTTTTCGCCATTTAATCCAAGCTTCAGTACAGGCGTGAACAGATCATGATGACCAATGCAAGAAATGAGTTGTAAGATCGATTTCTAAACCACTTGGCTCTAATTGCATGTGAAATAGATTCTTGGTCCACAGGTGCGATACGTAGTGCTAAGCTTTAACACTGATATTGACCGGGCTTTGAACCCAGGACACACATTTTCTTCGCTTGTAGACTTACATGCAAGTAATATGCATGCTTACAGGAAACTAGGACTAATATTGATATCTTGTTCTTCTTCTGACAAGAAAGTCTTACAAGTTATTAAACCCATATATTTTATTGATACAAGCCAGCAGACAACTTGTTAACCCTAACCATAGCCTTATTCAGCCATGTTTTCCACAGTATGATCTTCAGATTTTGGCTACATTATCTTCAACTGTGATTTCCCTAAGCACTTTGAAGATCTTATTAAGAGAATTTGTTTCCATATGAAGGTTTGTTACACAGTTTACATTCTATCACGTGACCCAAGGAGACTCATTAAGAATGTTTTTTGTTTTTTTTTAATTTGTTGTTTAATTATTTAAATATATTTCAACTTCTATAAAGTAACACATGCTAATAATACCAATTGTATTTATAAGATTCTTATATCTATAACACATCCATATTAATAAAGGTTTTTCCGTTTAACGAGGAGATTTCCTGTTCGGAGATTTTAACTACGAGATCCTTCTAAGGCAGGGGTATCAAACACGCGGCCCGCGGGCCATATGCGGCCCGCGAAACTATTTTATGCGGCCCGCGACCACGTCCGCGAATTTTTAAAAAAATTAGATCAAATTTACAATGACCACATATAAACCGTGAAATGATTTACATCTGCACAAATCAATAAATGAGGTGAAACTGTCGCCCACCGAACGCAGAAGCTGTGTGAACGGTGGCCTGATTCTAACCTCTGGACCTTTTGCAGCCAAACACTGCATTCTGCACCAAGAAGCACTCTGTGGCAAAAGTCTACAAATGAAGAACGTGATGGATGTTGTCGTGAAGACGGTGAACTTTATACGTGCACGGGGTATCTCAACCACAGACAGGCTGTGTCATTTCCAGCTGATTTAGAAACGGAATACGGAGAGTTGCTGTACCATACAGAAGTCAGGTGGTTGAGTCGTGGAAAAGTGCTGCAGAGATTTTTTGAACTGTGACGGGAAATAGTATTGTTCATGGCAATGAAAGACAGAGAAATACCTCAGCTCAGTGACCCAATGTTTTTGTCGGATCTTGCTCATTTGCTGACATCATGCGACATCTCAATGCATTCAATTCACAACTACAGGGCACAAAGCAGCTGATTACCGTGATGTTTGACCGCATCAAATCATTCAGATGCAAGCTGACTTTGTCGGCCACTCATCTGGCAGATGTAAACCTGGCTCATTTCTTTTTTCTACAGAGCATAACGGTTGAACCACAGCGCCTGGAAGACTACATAGACATCCTCTCCAGACTACTGAAGGATTTTGAACACCGCTTTCAGCAATCCACTGCTCTCGAACCACAGTTTTTCCTTGTTGACACTCCGTTCGCAGTTGATGTGGAAAACGTTCCAGATGAAGTCTGAAACTACTTGACCAGCAGTGTGACACTATTCTGAAGCAAAAAGCAAAATACGCTGATGTTGGCGTTCCAAATTTCTACCAGTTTCTTCCCAGAGGGGTTTCCAAAATTATTTTGCGCAGCTGCTAGAATTATAGCGATGTTTGGACGTACATACGTTTTTTGCGAACAGTTTTTCTCCAGAATGAAGGTCAACCAAACAGCATTGCTATCAAGACTGCCTGATGAGCATCTGAGAGCAACCTTGCGGCTTGCCACTACACGTGACTTCAGGCCTAACGTTGATGGTCTGGTCTCTGTCAAACGCTCTCAGCTTAGTGGACAGAAACATGAGTGACGAGACATCTGCAGTAGGACTAGTAATTAATTTTTTATTTATTTTTTTTGGAAACTACAGTTTCTGCTTTTTTATTATTAGTGACAGAGACAACGCCAACTTATTGTAGTAAACTAAACTGCCTGTGCATGTAATAAACTTCACTAAATGTAACTAATAATTATAAAAACTTTATTTTAGCATTGACAGTAGAGTTAATAAAATTTAATGAAAAAACATTCTCTTTTCGTGGTGCGGCCCGCTGACTGGTTGTTACTTTCCAGTGCGGCCCACGTGCTGATATGAGTTTGAGACCCCTGTTCTAAAGTGACTTTAGAATAAAATTACAAACACAATTTTATAATAAATATAAATGTATGTTTGAGATGAGCCTCTAATCCTCTTACTCTCCACCTCACCCACCCCTCCTAAAAACGTAGCAGAATTTGGAGTATGCATTAATTGTATACATCAAGGTACCGAGTCTAGTGTTTTATATCCCAGGTCAGTGTGATCTACTTATGCTGATCTAGTTTAGGTAGTAATGTGCTCATGTTAAGTCCTAAGTAGTGACTAAGGAACCTGTTAATACAGCTATATCCTAGCTACTCCCGCTAGCTACATCTTGGCCTCAAGACTTGCTCCTCCTACACGCTAGC
>JADKLZ010003886.1:10746776-10767296 GCA_021533235.1 Biomphalaria straminea
TAAAACATCAACTAACAACGTTCTCTCATTAAAACATCAACTAACAATGTTCTCTCATTTAAACATCAACTAACAACGTTCTCTCATTCAAACATTAATTAACAACTATTTTTTGAAATCAAATCAAGAAATTCTGTCCATTGAAAACGAAGTCGCAAGATATATTGAGTTTAAAATTTTTTATAAGTTTTCTAATTTGAAATCCTGAAAAGGAAATTTAAATATTTATTTTCTAAAGTTATTGTAAACTTTTATATGTTAAAAAAAAATCTTTAAAAATGTGTGTACCTATCAATATACTTTTCATTATTTGTCCTCATGAAACTACCACTAAATGTGATTATAATGTTCAAAAGTTTCCATTAAGAGCTGTTTAATGTTTACATAGGAAAGAATGCTCAGTTGGTTTATAATTTCTTTCTATTTAAAAAATCGTAGATGTTCATGTATGTAATGATTAACGATAATATGTAAGAGAAAAAAAAACATAATCGATACTCATTTAAACTTTGTGTAGCAGCAATTAACGAACTGTATTATTGCGCAAAAAACAACAACTGAACAATGATAGTTTTTTTATTTGAAGAATAAGTGGAACGCTGGGGGGGGGGGGTGACACCCTGATTTTACCGCACCGGGTGACACCCACCCTAGTGACGCCTCTGCTTACGAGTAAGTGTATTCTGTTCTTGTTGCATCACTGGCATTGCTACTTCCTTTAGGCTGCCAGCCAATGTTATAGTCACGTTCCTCTTGAGTCAACATGTTATACATAATGTTGCAGCCTGGAATCACAGACTCAAAGGGTTCAGGAACTTTACATTGATCTGAAACAATTTTATATGGAGATCATGAACAACGATATTTCTTTGTGTTAAACAATCATTTTTTTTTTCTTTTTAATAGTAGCAATAGAAAGTTAGAGACACTGCTGACAAGCTAAAAAACTTTATCAGTCACAAATACCACATCAGTTTGTGTTAAGGGATTTAAACATAAATGACTCTCTATAAAAACCTACTGCAGACAAAAGAATAGTTAAATGAGATTATCACACATTTAAAGACTTTGTATTAATTTACGACAATGTCAGAGTAAAATGAATTATTTTATTAGGCTTACATCTTTAATACAAACATTTAAAAATATTATGAAAAGAGTAGAGATTTGTTTTAAAACAATCGTCTCATTAATGAAAAAAAAAATCAAATTACATTTATGTAAATTTTGTATATATTTTTTAATGATTTTAACAGAAAATAAGAAAATATTTTTTTATTACTACATTGTTTTTAAACATTTAAAAATCACAATCTAAAATAAAAAAAACAATAAAAACAACAAACATAAGTTCTCATTTATCTAAAATTTTTAAACAAGTTTCTTTTCTTTGACCATTCTAAATGAAATTTTGTGCCCTTACCTGGCTTAACTCTGAGCTGTCTCATTGTGGCATATCCGAGAATTCTTGAGACCTTGTCATTTATGTACGCTCTGAGTTTTAATGGTGGGTAATCATTATAGTAAGGTCCAGCTCGTAGTCCACTCAGAAGTCCAGAATTAGCCCAAGTCCAGAAATCATCTCTGTTATTGAGCTGGTGAAAAGAGAATGACAAGTTACAGACATTCAAAAGAAACTTTTTAAAAATTAATGAAAGTTAAAAATTATTTTCTCTTAATATTCTTTTTTTTTTAAATAAGATCCTTAAAAAGCATGAACACCTTAAGGTTTTAAAAATAACAAAGTCCATCTCAAAGTTGGAGATGTTATTCAAATCTATGAACAGGTAAAGAACACAAAATTAATATCTGTAATTGCAGAAAATGTTGTAGGGCAACACAGAGTCTAGATGAGGGGGTGCCATGAAAGATATTGTCAATAACCCCTTCCCATCACACACTTAATATTATTATTGTGTAATAATTAATACAAAGATAGAGCAGTTCAATTCCTGTGATACATGTGATGTTGTTGTTGATGCTTTCTGTGGTGTTAGCTTTTTTTTTATGTTTGTATGAAACAAATTTAAATCATTGTTTTTCTGGGCAAGACCAAGCTGATGACATTCCATAGCACAAGTAGCCACTTGAAAAAAATATTTCAAAGGATTAAAGGATTCACAATATTGACTATTACAAAAGTGTAAGTTAACAAGAGGAATTTTTTTAAAATGTAACTCACAGTAAGGAAGTTGATATCTGTGTCCAGTGTGTCTATGAAGATTCGCTTCATGGTGTCCTTGTACAGGAAATTGCCGGCTCCAAGTTGACGATAGGAGATGAGCATCAAGATCCACAAGAAAAAGGCATACATGATCACCTGGGAATATAGATGTTAAAGGATATGGTGAAATATGAAACAATAAAGGTTACCACATACCTTTAACTATACACCTTAATTCTTTAATAAGAAAGTATATTGAGACTGATTACTTCTCTTATAACTGCCCACATCTGAATCTCTTTCATTCTCTGAGCTCTTAGTTTCTCTATCAGAATGGGGTCTGGTGGTTTATATCCAATCTTTTTGGGTTTAGCAGCTGCCAGGACTGTCATTAAAAAATGAAGAAATAAATTTCCAGCAACACACAAAAAATGAAAAGGTAGACATTTTAAAAGCTGTTTCCTGATTTTGTAAAGACTTCAAAGTTACCATCATTGTGAAGTAGTTCACTCTCAGAGTCCACTTGAGGAAGTTCCTCATCTTCTTCTTCATCTTCTTCATCATCAGTTGGATTCTTGATGATCAATGACAGAACCATTGCAAATAAAAATACCTACAATAATGAGGAAAAGTAGTTAACAAAGGAAAATATTTTGTTAGTTTAAAAAAAATGTTTTACACGCTCTGAATGTTTTTCCCAGAGTTGAAGATAATCTACAACCTACAACCTAGTCCAAACCTTCCAAAAGAAGTGGGCAGGTTGTGAGCCCTGGACCATCAATAAGTCAGAATGACAGTCCAGTGTGCATACAGCATGATCAGGCTGTGGTCTGGTAGCAAAATCTCATTATGCTTTATAACCAGTGCATACACAACATTCACTCAACAAAACGAAAAACTGTTACTTTTTTTTTAAATATGTAGAAAAAATTTGCTATATGGAGAGTTCGTTTAAATCTGAACAATGTAATAAAATGAACCAGCCTCTCTCTTGATATTCTATTTAGAACAACTGCTGACAGGGAAAAATTGAGAAATTTTATTATGCAAACTGTCACCCCTACAATGAAAGTAAAGGGACAGATAAGATGACATGTTACCACTATTTGTTACTGCTTAAAAAAAGATAAATATTTGAGAACCATAGTGCTTTAAAAATAAATCAAATTACCTAATCTGTTGAAATGCTTTTAGTTTTAGACAAATACAAAGATTTTCACTATTTATCTTGGTTCATCATCATTTTCGCTATGCTTATTATTTTAATTAAGTACAATCTTAAATCTATACTGTGAGTAATAATTAAAGTGACCTCTGACCTTTAGAGGTTGTGTAATGAAGACAGATGTGAAGAAGGAGATCAACAAAGAAGTAATCCACTTCCTGCAAGTGTCATCCTTGAAGGAGATGCCATAGAAGATCACCATACAGACAGATCCAAGTGTGACAATCCACAGCAGAATCCAGGCAATAATTTGAAAATACCATGGGAATTCAAACTTCTTCTGTTGGATATAAATTGAAGTTGATTTAAGTGTCCATAAGTTTTATTGCTTAACTATGATAAGTTATTTTAAGATAAGATAAGATCTTGTCCATAAGTTTTATTGCTTAACTATGATAAGATATTTTAAGATGAGATAAGATCATTTTATTGGTTTGACCTCAGGAAAGCTAATATAACAATAAAAAAATCCTCTATTTCTCTATTTCACATTTCATTCCAATCCTTATTACCTTTTTAGTTTTAGGTGTCAGGGATTTAGTGGAACCAAAGGACATTCCTGTGGCGGGGCGGGTATCTGCAGTGCCAGGTCTGTAGGGATCTTTAGGAATCATAGGTGTCTTAGAGACACTAAATATACTGCTGACCTGTAGAATATAGAACATTGGACATCAATTGTTATTTGTGGGTCAGAGATCATGCTTGAGAGAGAAAACATGTAGCATTATATGAATGCTGACATAAAAGAAATGAACGACTTCTATGAACATTTACATGAAGGTTTAATGAAAAAAAAAAGATTTAATATATAGTGTAATATTAAATGAATGTAATTACAATAATAAGGCTAAGAGATTTATATAAAATAGATGTAAAGAGTTGAAGCTCTTTATAGACAAGGATACAAATAAATTATTTATTGCCAATGTACTGTACCAAAATAAAAATAAACTTCATTGAAACTATACTTGTAGGGTAAAACAGTATCATAATAATGCAGAGCAATACAGTCAGTAATAATAGTAATAATAATAATAATAACAATAATAACTAAATGACCCAAAGATCATTCAAGGATTAACTTGACATGTAGGCCAATTGTTTAAATTGTATTTGGAAATAGCATTTTTAAAATACAGTTTTAAAAAACTGTGAGCCTGTTTAATTACAAATAATTTTGACAAATATTTCAATCAAATAAATCTTCTCTCCAACATCCGTAATACAAATGCTGAAAAAATGAACAAAGAACAAAGTACCTCTGGTTTGACGTCATTGATTGAAGCCTGTTTGCTCTGTTCAGTCACTTCCTTAATAGCAAGGTCAATGCGCGATGGACGTTTGTGGTGAGGCCTGGACTTTCTGAACATGTATATCAGCAAAACATTGACCGGAAAGACAATCAAGTTACAGACGACTCCGATATAAATCTGGCAAAAATGATGGAGTGAAATATAAATAGGGTTTCTTCTTCTTCTTCTAACCAGCTTTTTACTGCTGAGCTGTCAGCTCTTTTGCAAAATAGGGTTTAAATAAACGTAAGATAAAAAAGATAATCATCTCAAGACATATTATACCAGTATCCAAAGCAACCTAATTTAGAATATCTCAAGAAATATTATATCCAAAGGGTTCTAATTTAGAATGTATTTAGGTTAAATCAAAATTATAAACAAACAACTGACCTGTTCAGGTGAAACAGAGAATGGTCCAAAACTAAAAGAGTTGGTTGCTGTCTCTTTATTGGATGTTGTATTGTAGAACATTGCATTGGCCAACATAGAGACATACAGCAAACATAAACAGCAAGAGACTCTCTGGAATTGAGGTCAAACATAGCCATCAACTTGATAGATTAAATTTTGTCATTAATTTTATTCTATGTGAACAAGTTAAACAATTTTCATTTTTTTGTAACTTTTTACAGTAAAAGAACGCACACACAAAATGTAGGGTTTTATTTTTTAAGCAAAATATATAGAAAAATCCAATGAGTAGTTTAATATGCTTTTTCAATGATTTAAAATCTATTTAAAAAATGTTCTTGCTCTCTCTCTCTCTCTTTCTTTGCTTCCGTTTTCTTCTAGTATCATTTTCTTTTACATTTTTTTTCTCTCACTCTGTATTCCTAAATATTTATAATTAAATGTGCAATGTTACTAACTGAACTTCATTTTTTTTTTAAAGTTCTTTTAATTTTTTAAATTATTTGGATTGACAGAAATAGTTAGAATGTTTAAAATAGTTGACTGCCTGCTCTCTACTCTGTCTACCTGAAGACATGTAAATCTTGACTGTGGTGGTCTGGCTACCACAGAGAACCACAAGTGACCATCAACTAGGTTTTTCCTTGTTCTTTCCCCAAACTGATAGCCAAAGTCAGCCATCTGCTCACGTCCAGCTACAGGTATGACTCTGTCAATCTGTGAAGGAGTAATATAGCTTTTTAAAGTGAAGGCAGCAAATGTTTTCTTTGGTGGTTTCAAAACAATGATCAGAACATGAAGAGTGAAGATTGGGCCCATTAAATTTTTCACTATTAGTTGCCAATGGATGCCCACCACAATTTCCTCATATCAGCATGATGATCTGTTTTGTTAACTTTATAAACTTAGTGGTAAAAAAGTGGGAAAAGTTCAAAGAAAAAAAAACACGCAAAAAAGAGATAAAATATTTGACTAAATATTCATTGGAATGTTGGAAAAGCTCCTGAATATAAAAAAATGACACAAGTTTGTGAGTTTAGTGGTCAAAACAAACTCCTTTTCCTTTTGGTAACAAACTGTACATCTCCATTTGCATATAATACTGCTAGAAAGTTACAGGGTTACCTGGCCATCGTCCTCCTCCACTGCAAACCACCTGTTGGCTATGAACACCTGCTTTACATCTGTCTGTACGTCACGAATGATTACATAGTTCAAGTACCAAGAGGCAAACTTGCCACGTCCAGAGTTGTCATGCCAGATTCTCATAAAATTGATAAATCCCAGAGGCCTGAAATTATTTTAATTAGGCATTTGTATTTATCCTCCTAGAACATAGCCTATATTTATCCTCCTAGAACATAGCCTATATTTATCCTCCTAGAACGTAGCCTATATTTATCCTCCTAGAACGTAGCCTATATGACTCAACATGACCTCGTCACAGACACACTTGTAAAATTGTTGGTTGAAGGCATTGCATTCAATCTTTTGTTAATGTGTTTAGTTTTCATAGTTACAACAATCAGTGGCACAGACTTTGCCTTTCTTTTTAATTAGAAGATTGTCTCTTCACAAGAAATATGTTAAGTACATAAAAAAAAATGTTTCAAATTGTATATATTCTGTATAAAGAATATTATCATTAATCAAATCCACTTATGTTTAAATATGTACATAGTTTTTAAACAATTTTTCATTGGCTTAACTCTAGATGGTAAGGAGGTAGATTTTGGGCATTTTCCTTCTGTTTTAATCAATGTTTTTCTTCATCCCATGCTATCTGTAATTTTGAAAGGTTAAAGACTTTTGACTGGATGACTCTTAGAGGGTTGGGCTATGTTCATGTTTGCATGGAGTTCTTTATCTCTTTTATAGTAATTTGAACATAATTATTTCATTAAAAAATCATATAAAATAACAGGCCAAAGTGTAAACATTTCTCTTTATAAGAATACAAAACTAAAGTTATGTGTATGACTATTTCTACCTTGGTACTGCCATCAAGAAACCATCAATTTGACCTCTTCTGAAGATCTTTCTCTTGGAATCAGTGAAAGCCCTCACATCAGTCTCATCATCTTCACCAGACAAAATGAAGCAAACCTTTTTGAAAGATATCATAGGATCTTGTATGCACTTTGACATTAGATGTTTCAAATAACAGCTACACACATTTCATTAACTCTTTCTCTCCTGGTTGACAATGCCATTGTTAATTTGACCTCATTAAATTGGCTTAATGTTTGGGTCATAAACTTTAATTGTTGTAATATGAAAAGGGCATGCATATATCCTTACCAATTATAACAATGTCTGATTGAAAGAAAACCGTTATTGACATTTAACCCTAACAGTCTAGTAAAACACAAATGGGAAAAATGAATAATTCCTTCTGAATGCTGAAAAATATTATGGAGAGATAGAGTTAAGCTACAGGGAATCTATTGCTAAATCAGCTTAGTGAAATAGAACTCGTTAAAGAAACCTATATGACAGTAACTCTAACTTGTTTAGATTACTTGTATAGAGAAAAATTTGGAGAAGAGCAAGTAAACATTACAATAAACTTTCTGAACAATCTTTATAAGATTTTATGTCAACATCAAAATATAGGGCCCAATGTACTATTATTTGTTCGTTTGCATTTTGTTATTTAAATTTTAAATAAGTAATCAGGAAACCTACACAGAAAATAAACCAACTTTGGTCGTCTAGAGTACTAACAAACAAATGGATCAGGTTACCTGCGAGTCAGTGCCTGCGTTTCGTCTCATGCCAGTAGATACCATAATCTCATAGAAGTATTTGTCTCTCAAGTCATTGTCTGCCAAGGGAGCTAATCCAAGCTGTAAGAGTTTGCAAATAATTTTACAGTGGGTTACCAAAATAATTAATACTTTTGCCTGCACATTACAAAAGACAAAGAGATGTAGTATAGTCACACAATTATGAATTGGGCTTTAAAACTTTTTTTGTCTCGTATAATTAAAAACTGCAACATGATAGAAAAAGGAAGGGGATTGAGCCAGAGATTTTTTTTTTCAAGTGGTGAAAAAGGTAATTTTTTAACATTTTAACATTTTTTTACATTTGCTTTTCATACTATACTTTATAGCAAACCTCCTTGATGTTGGAAGGGGAATCTTCTGCCTACACAATAATATAATCTCAAGAAAGAACTTTTTCCAAGATACACATGAAATACTATCCCCCCAAAAAAAACAAAAAGACTAAATAGACTAGCTTTAGTGTACATTTAATATACAAATTAACATTCTAAACATATTATAAATATTTAAACAAAATAAAACTGGAAAATTGTGTTGAATATATCTTTCAACTTTCAGTTGGTTTCTTTTTCATTACTTTCTAAAAGCTCTCCTGGACCCCACTGTGAGAGCTTACAGCGTTCCACAAGGTTCCAAGCTAAGGGGACACTAATGAAATTCTTCTCATTTGGGAAAAGGGGCTCCACTAGTAACAGTTTTTTAAATTGTACTATTTCTAGCATCATAAATAATAACTTCAGAGAACTTATACAAAATTCCTAAATTATAAGTTTCAGACATTGATTCAATGTTATTGATTTTCAAACAGAAGAGTGTGGGAAATTTGCTCAATGATGATGATTACCAACTTAAAGTTTTGGACATGGAGACTGGATATCTTTTAACTACAAATGAAATCTTACCTCTTCCACAATCTTTCTATCTCTCCTCCTGGCCCAGACTGCAGCTATAATGTAGATGACAGCAGTGACGATGACGGTGATGTAGATGGTGGGGTTGCTGAGAAAGTCTGCGTGAGAGAACACGTAGTCCCAATCGATGGTATTGGGCACCACCACCCAGCCCCCTGCAAAGGTGGTCAAGTGAGTGCAGTAGCAGACAGTCTGGCTGACGTTAGTCTCCTTGCCCACCTGACCAACAGACAAAGAACTGCCTGAATCATTGAACAAAACATTTCCACAGGTCTCTTTTATGGACTGATCAACACACTTGGCACTTAGGGAAAGGCAAACTAGACAGCCACCTCACATCATCTAAGTCTGGCCCTACTTAACACTAAACATGTGAGGACATTTCAAGCAAGGCTACTCTACTAAATACATCTCTTGACACTTTGACAAATCAAAATAAAAATACCATTCTAATACATTTTGTCAAACACATGTGTCTATTGAGTAAGTCAATAAATGCCCAATGTTGTAATATGATACATTCAAAGTTACTAATTTTGAAGTATCCACTTCAAATATATACATGATATTTTAGATTTTAAAAAAACATGCAAAATGCACCATCTATAATGTAGGCAAATGTATGTTATTCAACCGTAAAGATACTTGCTCTAAACAAATTTAATGTATACCATATCGCTTGTGGGAAACATGCTATACTTCTTAAAAGTCATGTGGTATGTGATTTGGGCTGTAGTTGCCATGTCTACCTGACGTCATTCAATACAATCCAGCAAGAGATTTCAGCTAGGACATATTAAACGTCATTTCTGATGGTACGGCTGAAACTTGACTAGCCAATTTAGCTTCATTAGCAAAGAGAAACATCATTCATGATGAAAAAAGGAAGAGTCCCCTCACATTGAAAACTGTGACTGCTTGACAACAATGTTTTATGACCCCTAAACACATTTCCATCTAGATCTATATAACATTTTACTTGTAAAAATTATGGTCTTTACCCAGCAACCATCTGTCGACCAATCAGAAGCATCATCCGATATAGCCAGGCATTGTGTCACATATTGCCTAAGTTTGAACTCGCCTCGGAAATAGTCTGATCCATTCTCGTATCGGGGCAGTGAGGCGCAACCACTGCTGATGTCCATGTTGAATTCTGTAACATTTAGCTCTCTTATGCCAACATAAAGATGACCAGTGAAATTGCCAATGGCTAAGTCGCTTATTTGAAGTCTGTATTTATCAGCATTGGTTTCTGTAATGAAAATAAATAGTAAAACTTATTGAAACTAATTAAGTTATGAAAGAGTTCTTAGACAATGTTAAATTAATTTCCTGTTTTCTGTATGAAAATATTCTAGTAAAAACAAGTTAATTTACTAGCTCCATATTCTAGTTTAAAATGGCAAGCCACATTGAAGCCTAATTGATACATTTATATTCAAACTGTTTTATTGAAGGTTGTTCTTTCTAAAGTTGTTATTGCTTCAGGTAATTTTTTGCTTTTAAGCCAAAGTCAACTTGAGATGAAATCAAAATAAACTTGTATTTCTAACAACTTTGACAATAAAAACAAGTCCTTACACTCTGAGATCTTAAAGTCACCTAGCCCAGACAGCTTATGAAAAACAATGCTGCTTTTCATTCACATTGGATAGCCATCTACCGATAGCTAACTTTTTTTTTACATCACCATAGAAACGCATACACAGTCACACACACAGTCACACACACGCGCTCCATAACACCCAGACCTTTAAGTGAGAACGGTTCCTTGATTGAATGTCAGAACTAAATCAATCAAACTTAATATCTGGATTCATCAAATAAATTTCAAGCAATGATAAGGAGCAAAGAAAAACACTTTCTGATGTTTCTGTTTCATCTATTGTGACCATTCATTTACACTCTTTAGATCTTGTAACAGTTAAAGTTACAATATGTATTCTTTCCATCCATTGTATAAATGCTCTAAACATAACTCACTATACACACATTTAAGGGCTGCCTGGTCATGCGGTTTGCACACTGGATTGTCATTCAGACTTATTGGTAGTCCCAGGTTCAAACTAAGCTCGCTCCCATCCCCCATCATCCTGTAGGAAGTTTGAACTCGGAAGTAAATTATCTTCAACTCTGAAGGAACATACGAAAGATGTAAAAAAATGTTACAAAACATAATTTTAAAGAACTTACCATCAAGACTTAAGTTTTGCGGCATTAGGTACACAAAGTCACACATGTCTGCCTCTGTCTCGTTACCTATACTACTCAGATTGCCTTTCTTAACTACCAGGAGAAACTGCCTGTCTTTAATGTCATCAAAGTCAAGATGCAGGGAAGAGTGTGACCTGTTGATCTGAATGTCCAGATTCATCAAAGTTGTCCATGCAGGGATCATGGGCTTGACTGTCAGGTACTGGGGCACTGCCATCTTGGAGTCATGTGGTAGTGTGACTTTGATAGGTTCAGTAAGGTTGGATACAGACATCTGCGAAGGAAAAGACACAACATTGCTGGATATCTTCAATTATGGAAACAGTCAATGTAAATATGTTATACTTTATACCAGGAAACTTTACTGGTTGTCACTCAAAGATGCAAGTTAATTAAACACAATGTCATGCCTTCCCCTTGTGTTGAACTGGGTTTGAAAGTATTAAACCCAAGGAATATATATTTTACATCATGGTTTTTCCAATGTGTTTAAATAGTGGCATAGTGGCAGAGACACACACAAAATACATAAAAAAAAACATGGCAGTTAATTGCTATGGTTATGCTAAAAAAATGTTTGAACCTCTTAATACTGAAAATGACAAACTCTAACAAAAAGCAAGACAATGTACAGCTATGAATATTTTTTAAAAAATGTATAAATAAATAGAGCAATTCTTCTTCTTCTTTTTGGTTATAATTCATATTAGAAGAGAAATATTAAGAAATAATAATCATCGATGGATTATTTCCACCTTATGACAAGAAACAGATGTATACATGTTACTTAAAGACCTAGATGTACATACCTTAGAGGAGTTACGATTGTAAATATTGAATGTGACAAAGTTGGTAGTTGAGGAGATACTCTCACCTGCCTCAGAGTATCTGATTGGATAGTTGGTGGACTGTGAGACCTGGACAGTGATCAACAATGTAAGTCAGAATGCCTTGCCAAAACTAATTTCTTTACATTAAAATTATAACATCACAGAAATGAGATTTCATCAAAAGAGAAAGCACACAAAAGATATGATATACAAAATGAGAAACATACAAGTAAATAAAAGGATATGTTGATAATTGTAGATAACAGAGTGAGTAAGTGAGAGGTTAAATGATCGGCAATGAACAAGATGGAAACGAAACACAAAAAATGGGTTGTAACCGACAAATGACAATAAATTTTAATGTATTAATAATACTAGCATTACACGCCGGCTCGTTGATTTGTTCCCAAGCTATGGGTTGTTTATTATGATCGAAATATTCACTCCTTTTTAAACTTTAAATAAACGGGCCACATTTTAACAACTTCACATGGAAGTTATTCAAGTTTTGTTTCTAGTTTATTAGTTTTTTATATTACGCCTACAGCGGTTTAGTTGTCTACTAGCATTTTGGTGCTACAAGTCAATGACGTGTAACACCCCCAATGCCTTTGTAAGATTTCTACAGTTTCTTGTGGAAGGCAGTGGATGCACTCACAAGTGAATGTGATCGAACAAATGGGTAACTAAAACTTACTGAGACAAGAATCGTGTCATTAGCATTGTCCAGAAAAGAAGTGGCTGGCAGACTAACACCAGCAGTAGAGTTTGAGGTGGTCAATGTCTTGTTCTGCATCGTCTCAGCACTTGTTTTCTCTAGTCGTACTTTCATTTTGGCAGACTTGATTTCAAAGGACTAAAAGACAGAAAGTCAAATTTTACATTCAACTCATTCCAGCAAATCTAGACGTCAAGTTTTTATATCAGTTATAATATAAATTAGTATAACCTGAGATTTGTTCAATCATTTAATAAAATTTTAGCTAACCTGCCCTGGCACGCTATATCTTGAGAAGCACTGGGTTTGTTTGTCTAATGTTGCCATGGCCTGGTCCCTCACTTTCTTAGCCTGGTGAAGAAAAAATAATTGAGATTGAAGTAGCGACAAATGTGTTTTCACAAGTAAGACTAAAAAAATTCTTTTTCTAGGTCATCATGTCTCTGGCTTTGTCTAAGCAACTAAACAAAACTGGTATCTCAGATTAATGATGAAAAAAAAATTTCGGCTAATGTTTTAAAATGACCTGAAATATTGACACAAGACAAAAATGTTCCATGATCTACTCCAGCAAAATGCAAGAGAAATATAGTTTTTAAAGCGTGTCTATTAGTGTCTTGGAGGCGCGGTGGCTGAGCGGTAAAGCGCTAGGCTTCTGAACCAGGGGTCCCAGGTTCGAATCCTGGGATTTTTATTTCTGGATCCTTGGGGGCTTCTGAGTCCACCCAGCTCTAATGGGTACCTGACATTAGTTGGGGAAAAGTAAAGGCGGTTGGTCGTTGTGCTGGCCACATGACACCCTCGTTAACCGTAGGCCACAGAATCAGATGACCTTTACATCATCTGCCTTATAGACCACAAGGTCTGAAAGGGGAGCTTTTACTATTAGTGTCTAAACTTAGGCTTCTGGGGAGCATTGAATTCAGATTGTGTCCTCTTACCGTGACACTTTGTCTCTTCTTGTGAATACTGGCTGTGTGAATCTTCATGGCGTCTTCGAAGGAATCAGCAGTACTCAGATCTTTTCAAAGATATAAAAGTTGGTGTATTGAGTAAATGATTTCTTAGCTGAGTTATTCAGAGGAAGTTCTTTCTAAGTATACACTATAATGTTTTCATACCATTTTCACTACCAATAGAGTCAACAGATGTATCATAATCTTTCCAATCTTTGTCTTTGGTGGCTTCTTCCAGTTCAGACAATGTGCCAAAATTTCCATTATGACCTGCTGCCTGTTTTTAAAAAATCACAACACTTAGATGGTATCTGTCTTAAATGTTATATAAATCCAGCTTTTGTATATTTTTTTAGCATTTTTTTTTTTACAAGTTTCTCAAAAATAAATAAGAGCGTTATTATACCCGGTACTTCCTTGCCCAAACCACTAGGACAGCAGGAGATGGTAAATAAACATAAAACTATATTACCTATATATTAACTAGATGTATATAATTAAATATATTAACTATCAACAACTCCCCCCTCCCATAAAACAAAATCTGCCAGTTAATTATTTACTTATCGTCTAAGTCTTACATTGTGCAAGGGCCAAGATATAGAGGCGGAAACATAAATAGACAACACAGCCTGAGTATAGCTTCAACGTCTCCTCCCGTGTGTCCAAAGTCAAGTAAACTGTACACATTTATCCTCAAGTTTCTTCTCACAAGTGTCATTAGGCTTTACTGTTCAATGTGATGGGATGAGTTGTTATGGCACGATTAGGAATTACTTATTTGTTTCGGAAATAGGTGAAGTTTTGACTCAGGTTTTAGGCAAATAAAATATCAGCTGATGTAAACTTCCAGGTCGCTTTAGAGATAGAAAGCTTGTTATGAACGTAAAGCTGACGTTCGACGGTTTCCTTTATTGCTATTAAACGTCTTGTTAAGTATCAGCCTCGACTAACTTCTATTGAATGTTCGGCCTTTAGCTCGTATTATTCGAGTTGGTTACTTGCATTAAACACCGCAGAAGCACCTAACATGTAGAAGTTAATTCCCTTACTTATTAGTTAGATATTAAACGAAATATAGTTGTGTAAAGTTTCAAATTGGTCCGAAAAATGGGTGTGGGAGAAATAACGTGTGCAAACATTTTTCCAGACAAACAGAGTGAGTTGATAGAAGCTTTGTAATAAGCTACAAACAGGGGCGTTCTTAGCAGTGCGCGGGGCCCTGGGCGAGTGTCGTGTGTGGTCCCTGAGCCCGCCGCGCAAGTTACTTTGCCTCAACGTGGCGCCGGCGTGGAAACGGCTCACTAGGGGAGGTGAGCTAGGCGAAAAAGTAACAAATAGGACTCCCGTGGGGGTGCCTACGGGAAAGACGAGAGTCTGCCCATTGCACTGCGCGGAGTTGTAAGAGAGCTCCCACAACCCGTCACCACATCCATGCGCTGTTCCTCAAGGGACTGTCTCATCAATGGCAAATCCCGCACAGTTAGCTTGGTACAATGAAGGAACATGGTGGAGGCCCCCGGTGCCACCGAGTGGTATTGGAAACAGCAATGCTCTATAAGCATTGACTCGGGTCGCTCCCAGACAGGCCTGTTGGTCCGCAGGTTTGTTTTTTTTTTACTGTTTGATTTTCGGGCAGTGAGGTCAGACAGGTTTTTTTTTCAAACTTAGTGCTCGAAGAGCCTTCGGCTCAGCACTTATGACTATCCAGCGGTCCCTGAGCCGTAAGGATAAACTATGTATACCGTACCACATCACGCTAACCGGCTAATCCGTCTCTAACGCTGAACAATAACAAGGCAGTATGTCCGCCTTAACGCTGTATGGGCCTTCCTTATTTTTGTTACAAAACATAGAACATTGCGTAGCCATTGTTGGCTTACTATTGGCCGCGCTAAGTGATATATATATATATATATATATATATATATATAATCTATACTGTATTGTAATTGTTGTGCTATTATTTAAACTTAAAAAAGTTTACAAATTACTCCCAATGGCCATAGCCTATTGCAAAAAAAAAAACAAAAAAACACATAGGCGGAACCAACCAATCCAAATATTTTATTTCGTATATTGACATCGACATCCAACCGGATTTTATTAGGAAAATGTGTGGTGATCAAGTTTGTGACAATAAAATCTCCGATCGCGGGGACACCCTCAAGCCCGGGCCTGGGGCGGCTGCCCCACCTGCCACCCCCTAAGGCCGCTACTGGCTACAAATAAGGAAAAATTAAAGAAAATAACTCAGAAGTACACAATGTATCTGAAAAAATAAACTACACATGTAACCATGTAAAATGTAACTGAAAATAAAGAAGGTCGTAAAAAAAAAACGGAAATAAACCATATGTAGAAATCTCACTGATAAATGGTATTCTACCCAACACAAATGTAATACATGGTTCATCCAATTATTCTGAATCTAGAACTAAAAAGAATCTTATTTTATTTCTATCATTTTGATCGTAACAAAGATGTTCCATTGTATAACAAACTCACATCCAGTATTCCTCCAATAGTGGCTACACCATTAGAGATGGCCACCTCTATTTCCTCAGAGGGTACTTTGTCTATATTTGCTGGCTCCAGTATAAAGTCGGTCATGTTCTCTATGGCGGACATAACAGTTTTCTGTAGACGTTTGTCAAAAAATACAATTGCATAGAACACTTTATACATTTCTTTCATATCACACAAATAAGATAATAAAGATGAAAGGATAATGTCTACTTTAAATCATTTGCAAACAAAGTGGTGTTTTAGAAATAAAAATAAAATTGTTGTTTTTAGTAAGCTATTTGTGTAGTTTAGAAAAATAAAAAATCACGTCTTATTGTCAACGTTTTAATGTAAATATAATTATATAATCCACCTACCTGACTTGTCTGGTCAATCTCATCACCGTACAAGGTGGCCTCGGCATAGAAACTGCAGACTTGTGTAATGGCCATCACAGACTTGGCCTCTAGCTTGGTCATTTGATTGATCAACTCTTTACGTAACTGTGGAGAGTTTGCAAAACAAACAGAAGTTTTATTTTATTCTCACTATTTATGTATTACTTTCACAAGTCTCATACACATGACATGTGATTTTGTCCCAGCTGTATTAAAGTTACATTCATGTCTTTGGCTCTGCTTCACTGTTTCATGTGGTATGTAATGCTGGGCAGTTTGGGCAAAGTAATTTCTTGGTCACCATTACTCTTTCTAGTTCATGCCCTAAAGGTCAGTCTCACCGTGAGAGCTTTAATCACTGCGGGTGGCCAACCTACAGTGAAACAATTTCTCTACAATTGCAGGGTGTTCAGTAACGGAAATCAAATCTTGAAACTGATACAACTGATGCATGCGTGCATCTCGCTCTGTACGGAAAAATGCGAACCCTACAGGACACTGCCAGATACCTGGACCATGCTGTAAGGGATTAATCCAAGTACCGAGCCTTGCGGCTTACTAATGATGGCCAATCTGTGGTGCATGCGCCAAAGGTGGCACGTTGCACAATTACAATAGCGCACTACGTACACATTGTCGTGAAATTCCTTCTACAACTGCTACATCTACCCTTACTATCAGGGGCGGACTGGGTGTCGAAATCGGCCCGGGCTTTTCAATACAATCCGGCCCGTAACGTGGGCATCCAACTCTAAGCCTATCTGTCCTCTAAGTCATTATGTTAAGTTTGATAATGTATCGATGTGCATGGATATCGTGAACTCCAAATCTTTATAGAAATAAAGGCCCTCTGTTGCTTTTTAATCGCTAAATGTGTAGGCGCTAGAAGGATGAAGCCTACTAGTAGCACTAACTAGGGATGTAGGCTATCACATTATTTCTGAAAATGTGTTAAATTAAAATACAATGTGAGTCTGTGAACGTTTTTTTTTAAACACATCGCTCAGAGGGCATTCTAATAAGGTTTAATAAAACCTTTAACAAGTTGATGCGTGCAATAGTGGCATCCATGAGGCCTTTAAGTGGCCCTATCAGCCCATTTGTGAACCGGCCCACCGGGCATTTTCCCGAATGCCCATATAGCCAGTCCGCTCCTGCTTACTATCAAACATGTATATGATTTTGATAGAAACGATCATACATGGTATGTAAAACTGCCAAATATGTCAAAAAAATTACCATATGTCAAAGGTATAAAAGAGGAAGAAAGTTGTGTGAAAAAATCTGCATTAGAAAAAACTGACGCATAGAAACGAAAGGTTGGCCTCCCCTGCTTTACTGCCTATCGTCTATTGTTCATTCCCTGTGTAACCTAACTTTGACAAACAGGAAAAAGCGACATTGAGGAATACGACTCTGTAGACACAGTTCTGTTTTTTTGGTTTGAGACTAAAATGAAGATGCTATCAATAACTGCGTACTTACAAATGCTCTTTCATCTCTTTCTGATTCCTTTTTGTATTCCAAATATTCCTGGTACGCTGAGGAATTCTGGGAGAAAAATAAAAGTTTCATTTCGGAATGTACTTTAGATGAGAAATGATGCAACAGCGCCATTATAACTGGCCTCCAGCAAGTCAGAACTTTAAAGAATGGAATAAGAACAAGCAAAATATCTGGGAAAAAAACTCTTTAAAAAAAAAGCTTAACTTAATAAAGAAATCCACTTTTACAGCAATATCTCTCAATACTTAAATATTAATTTTCCTTTTTGATATCAACCAAAATTAAAATTAATCAATTACCACTAGTTAATTAAAAATTGATTCTTTATTTTTAATGATTCTTTTTTTGTTGTTAGAAACATTGAATAATTCTACAAAGTTTCAACTTGATCCGAGAATGGGAAGTGGAAGAAATAACGTGTTCAAACATTTGTACAAGACAGACAGACAGACAGACAGACAGACAGAAAGAGCTTTATAAAAAATGTCTAAAATATAATATATAAAATATAACTAAATGCATGACGCGTAGGACGTAATCCTCTTCTTTATTTAAGTAAATCTGTATTATAATATACGATAAGAAGATAAGATGGTTGGTACCCAGGTGGGTCTCAAGGAGCTGTGTCATATAAATACGAATGTTATTAAATGACTATCTGGTTGATGGGGGGGGGGGAGGTCAGTAAAAGGCTAATTTCTCATTCCTGGCATCTGGATAAATTTCTTCTCGCTGGTCAAATTGGGCGCAAGCAGTGGCAGGCTATTTGGTCGATGGTAGGCGATGTGGCCGGTTTGGATATCGGTGGCTAGAGTACAAGTCACAGCTTATGTTTCACCATTTTTCTTTCAAATTCTGTCTTGAAACCCGGTACAAGTTTATTTAGTTTATGAAATGCTTTTAGTTCATATTGGACTTGAAGAACCAACTTACCGTTGTCATATACGAGGGTCTGTCCGCATCAGCTTCTCCATACATTGAGCCAGCAAAGTTACTAGCCACGTTCATTCCAGCGTACTCTAGAGTCAAAGGAAAGACAAGAATATATTTTAACACTGTAACCTACGAATTAGTTTGATTGATACACTTTGGTGTTTCTCGATTAATCTGAATAGAATTGATAACATGGTAACTAAAATGTTGTCATATATTGCTGTAGTAAAAAAGAGACACAGGTTTAGACTATTATTGAATTTATTTTTTTAAAGCTGAAGTTTTCGAAATTTACTAAAGTTAATTGATCAATAAAGTTTAATTATTTTTATGATTTCATAACTATTACAATCGAGTTAATGGGTATTGCATCTTAAGACAGATAATTTTAATTGTGGGTAATTAAGAAAAAAAAATTTGTTAAAAGTCATATTAATGTAATATAGAAATGGCATGCATCAAAGTCAACTATGATTATACTTCTCTATCTATAATTATGTGTTATGCTATTTCAGATTGTTTTATTAGTGACTACGTGTTTTTTTATTTGGTGACAGTGAATCCTTGAGTGGACTGTGAACAAAGCATCATCACAAGTGATCAATACGTTAGTATCAAAATCTATCGTCAGCTTAAAAGAGTTAGTACTTGGTTAATCAGTATATAGTTAGACTCAATTATCTATTACAGTATAAAAGTATTAAAGTAATGATGTATTGCTGGAGCTATTTCCTTACTAAGAATGGATTACATTGGTCCAATTTATATAGAAGGAATTCAATCATCTGAAAAAATAATGTTTTAAATATATTTATTTTGAAAGAGTAATCTTAGCTGAACTGGTATTAACAAATCGCAACAGTTTATCGTTCAGCTCAGTCGAATATTTTTAGTTACAATTAAATGTTTTATTTAATATCAAGACAGTTTTTAAGGCACTGAGTTGGATATCAGTAAGTTTTGTGGTGTATTTATGCATCTATAACTAACGTGTTAACACCATAGCGAGTTGTACACTATGAATCCACTTGTACTGTGATAATTTGTGTTGATGTGTGCAATATTTATAGTATTAAAACTATCGTTGAATCAGTTTGTTGGTATCTAAGTCGTTAGTTCACAAGTAGGTTAGGATTTAGACAGCTGTGCGAATGCAGGCTCATGCAATAACCATGTTAGTTTAGATTACTAGTGAAGACATAGGGACACCGGTTGAATACACAGATCAAGACAATGCCACAGAACTACTAGAAATGTCACTCACTTATTTCAAAACAATCATGCAATTAGTACAAGAATAAAATAGAAGTGGAACAACTAGCAATTAATGTAGTGAACAGTGATCATTGTTAATGTATATTAAATTGCAAACTATATTGTGAATTAGTTGTTAAAAGGCGAAATGTTATGAGCTAATTTCTTCTCGACACTGTACAGTACATTCACATATCTTACCTTAGGAACACTTTTAAATGGAATCATAATCAAAGTCAGAAATAATGGTGTGCCATGCATCGATATAGACGTCAAGCGGGAATCTAGTTTGAGAATCTCTCGTTATAGTTTTGTTTTACCTTTTTTTTTCAAACTTTTGACCATTATCCTATTCTATTTCTACGACTTAGGTCAGTATTTTATAAGATAAGATTTGTACTA
>JADKLZ010003886.1:10770393-10787835 GCA_021533235.1 Biomphalaria straminea
CCGTTAATGTGTCTAGGCTTATCATTACATTTGTGTCCATGCCGTTATCTCGAGACGAGTTCAAAAAAAAAAAGCACGAAAAACTGGAAGTCTCCATCTCCGATATGTGGATGTAATCAAACGCGACCTCAAAGTAGTGGACATCGATATGGACTACTGATAAGAGCTAGCCATGAACCGCACAATGCGGACAGACATGGTGACAAAGGTTCGGAAAGCGAAAAAGCCTTGACCTCAGCAATGGAAGAGCAAGCGAGGAAAACGAAAAAAAGGATGGTTCCTCTACCACCAAAGAGAATGTCACCTTACCCTCCGTTATAGAAAATACAAAAAAAAAACATGTATAAATGTACCCTGCGGGACCAAGTAAAACAAAGGACGTTTGGGCCACGAGGCCTTCATCAGCTACGAAACAAAAAAAAAAATTAACACAAAAGCGTCTTAAGGTAGCTTATCTGTCCGATGTCGTTCTCTATCGAGGCAGAAAAGAAATGAGCTACGCTGGGTGTAAAAGCGCGTGAAATCGGAAGGGGGCGGAGAGGTCAGGCAAAGATGAATGGGAAGATGGGGTAGTAGAGTGACCATCGCATATTACGCATATATCGCTTACCCTCCGTTATGTGTGAATGGAAATCTGTACATGAAAAAGTACTTTACCAGATGAACCATAGTCTTTCAATCCTTATATAAGCCCTGTGACTAGACTCATCACTATATTTTGTGTCATATCCTAATATTATGTGTCCAAACTTACCACTAAATTTGTGGCCACTCTTCCAGTCATGGTGCCCTGAGTTATGTTGCACTCAGCCCTCATTTTGGATACATCGAATGTTCTAAAGAGCTCGGACTCGATGGCGATCTGCTTAGACTTCTGGCCTGTTCAATGAATATGGGTAGGTCAGAGATCTTTTCTCAGTGAATATAATAAACATATTTATTGCTTTGTACAATAATTTGTTTCGAATTGTGATGTATACTTCATGCACAGCCTTCATACTTATATCCGAATTAATAAAGGTATATCCCTAGAGCAATGGTTTTAGTTTTTGTTTTTCATTTAATGATTAAATAGTTTTACAAATCAAGTTTTCCATAGATTTAAAGATCAATGATAAAAATAATTAAAAACAACTATTTTAAATATATAAAACTACATAAAACTACATAAAATGTTATCTTTCACAGACTTTAACAAAAGCTATATTATAATTTATTTGTATGATACTCTAAATTTGATATATTAGAAAATAAAATCAGTAAACGCGGCCTACAATATAAACATACACAGGAATATTTTGATGAAAGTTAAGCTTCTGACACCATTTATTTAATTTAATTTTACCTGTGCACCCGACCTATACATTTTTTCCACATTTTTTTTGCTAATCAGATTTAATATTATTAACCTACCTTCTCCATACAGGTAAAAATCAGAAAAATGACAGAGTTGAAGTTGCGTAGATGTTATACCTACTATATTATATATATATACTACTTATACTGCAAACATTTGATATTATAATCTCTGCAACTGAATAGTATACATTTAAGCTGACGACCTAAATCAAATACGTTTTCTAAACTACTAATACACTGTACTTTTAAAAATAGGAATGCAATTATCAATACACCTCTCTCTATGTTTTAATAAACGAAGCAGGTTCATAGTGTTAGAACTCATTGGTCCTGATAGAAATAGACAGAACGAAAGTATTTAAGTTAAATGGAGAGGATAAGAGAACAACTACGCTTAAATATTAACAGAACAGCAAGAAAACACTGAGAGAATATTGACAAGTGAACATTATATCTATTTAAACAAGCGAACAAAATATTTAGTATGAAGATAAAATACTTGAGAAAAATTCAGCGCCAACATTTTTTTTTAAAGAAAACATTCAGAATATAATGAACAATTTGCTATATAAAGCTGTTACTTACATAGAGAAATAAATATTTATGGATGATACATTTATTCGTCTAATCATGGATTAATAAATGTGAATTAGTCATAAATGGGCACATTCTCATAGTAATATGAATCCTATTTTCTGCTAATTGATCCCAAAGACATGATAAAATTCATGGACCTATTGTGAAATACAAGCCTTCCTGCACTAATATTCATATTTAAAATTTTATAAAGAAAAAAATGTCAATACGTATTTAACATTTAGATACGATAGTAAAATAATCATTTAATATTTTAATTGTTATTGAAAAATAAAGAAAATGGTTAGCATGGGAATTGACCCCACGACATTCGCGTTATACGCACGGCGATCTATCAACTTAATTAACAATACAGATACGTGCGAAATTTAAGCTTGAAATAAATGATTCCATTTTTTTACTTGCATTGTTTTACCATCTTCCCCTTTTTAGATACGACCTTTCAACATCTTTAGACATATTTTATTTTGTTTTTTTTTTACATTTTTCCCTTTCACATGCTCCGTCGAAGATAATCTACTTCCTGGCCCAAACCTCCCGCAGGGGGGCGGGGATGGCAGCGGCAGGGTATGAACCCGAGACCATTGAGACCACCCAACGACAGGTCAGAGCGCATACCACAAGACCAGTCTGCCAAGAAAATGTAAGGTTAAAGAACTAGAGTAGGAATTGAATTGAATCTGAAGTTCAGTACTAGTCTATTTTTAAATAAAAAAAACAATGGCTTAGATTCCATTAAAACGTGAAACAAAACATGTTAAACAGCAACTAAATCCTAACTATTCTATTTAAAATCATAGACTATGTATGTCTATGTTTAAAATGTAGTTACAAATGATTTTAAACTTAAACATAAATGTAATAATAATAATAATAATATTCAAGACTATAGCAAATTTTAACGTGAAATTCTAACTAATGACTGTTAACTGACAGAAGCTAACACTGAAAAAGTAAGGAGATTAATACAGGTGTTACTTCATGTTCGATAGTATGAAAGTACTATATGTATATTTAAAAAAAAGTTACTGTTAGTAGAATATTCTTCCTGCTTTGTGTACAGATTTAAAAAAAAAACTGGAAAGCAGAGGTAACAGATTTAAAGTCAATAGACTGAAAGTATAATCAACAAAGTTATGGAAGATTCAGGTCTTAATAAGTTAACAGATCTAAGCTGGGTATTGGAAAGTATTTTGAACTTTTAAAACAAAGTTACCTTAGAAACATTTATTTAAGTTTTTTTTTCTGCTTATATCTATATATTTTCTCACGATATGCATTTTATTGTCATTAGAAATTTAGAATCACTTGTTGCGGGAAAAAAATATTGGCGCTTTTAAGTGAAATCAGTATTATATAAAAGCCTATCACATATTCAGTCGACTTTCAAAAATAAATAAAATTAGAATGTTTTTCGATATTTATGTGATAATCTAGTTTTTACATTTCGTTTAGAGATTAAGCTGCGAAGCTAAGTCTTGGAAGTTACAATTATCACAACGCTTTTTATAGAATCAACACAGATTAAGATGATGATGATATATATTTATATATATATATGTATTCGCACAGGAGTGAACACTATACACAACAGAAGTGTAGATGACAGTTTGCAACAAACAATTACTCAGGGTGCAGATATACAGTTAAATAATGCACATATTTTATAACATTGATCAGTATTATAACATGATATAAAAGTAGTATAATTATATTAGGCATGAGTACACCAAACACAAAAAAGAATTTCCAATGTTACCGTCCAAAGCTGGGTGGTGCCGACATGGTTGGTTTCAGCATCATTGGGATGGGGGTGATAAGGACGATGTCAGTGATGGTTGATTCATGCAGTAGGTGTGAAAGTGGTCACAGTGGCCAGGTTTAGGTTAAAAGGTGAGTGGGGTGAATGAACAAAATGTGTGATTGTGAGGCCACACGGAATGACAGTGCAATGTGGTGAACACCGACGATAGTCAAAAGATAGAAGAAAAAAAATATAATCATTTTTTTATATAATTTACTGTGCATTAGATTTATTATAACAATAAATTAATTTTTAAAATTAGTGATTTTAAAAAAAAAGATATTTATTAATTAAGGTCAGTAGGCAGTGCTATGCTGTGAATCGACTTTTAAGATTTCTATACAACGTTTTAATGAAATTATAAGAAGAAACAAAATTGATATTAAAAGAAATAAAATACACAACAAAGAGAATTTCAAAAGAGAATTGTCAGGTCATCAACAAAAGTGCATGAATGTTTAAGTGGAATTGAAAACAGAAAATTGTTGTGTTATTTAGTTTCAAAATCGTGAAAGAAAACAATGGAAAACAAAGGTGTGTATTAAAAGTATCGTACCGTTTTGTCCTAAACAAACCAAAAAATAATTTTTTAGAAAATGTTTAAAATAAGTTTTAAAATCGGACAAATAGAATTAAAATTATTTAAAAGTGGGAAAAAAATGTCTTTGACGTTTTGTTGTAAACAGTTGGTGAGATTTGGTGCTATGGGAGGGTGGGATAACTAATGCATGCAAACAAATAAAAATATAAAACTTGTTTGTTAGCAGGAAACATGTGAGTTTTAGTTACTAGAGTCTCTAGCAGATGTAGTTGCCCTAAGCTAATATCATACTGTCACGTGGTGTCTGCGTTACAAGAGAAGTGTAAACAGGACGTCAAACATTGGCTTCTCGAAGATTTGAGTTTCTACACGTGTCAAGAGAACTTATTAGAAATGAAATATTAGAATTTAGTGCCCAAGGGTTGTGACGTTGCATTGTGACATTGTTCAGGCATTCTGTAACCAAAGGTCACGGGCGCATTCACCTTGTAGTCGCTTCTCCATGCAGCTTATCTGTAAAGATACTCTCATGACTCAAGAGCTTCCTGAAGGAATTTGGAATCGATACTTACAAAAAACTTTGGAAAAGTGAACCCTTGATCGTGGAGTTGTGAATGTCAGGGTTACAAAATAGGACGCGAAGAGAAGTGAACTCTGCAAAGAACTAAGAGCAGTCCAAAAACTATATAGCAGACAGCACTGCAAGAGATCAACATAGTTCTATCCGTTAGTTGGCTTATAGAATCGAAGATTGGACTTTATAGCCATCTTTAAGTCCATAGGAAAAGTTAATGCGCTTATTTTCGACCTCAAAGTAGGGAATATAGTATATATATTGTTACGTATTTCTGAATCTTCTGGCTAAATGTAATAGTAGGCAAACAAATCAAAACACTGCAAAGAACTTGACAACTAAACTTTCAGCCTCATATAACTTTATTGAATATAAACTGATTGTAACAAGTAGCTTAGAAGACTGTACAAATCTGGTTGTTTACAATTCACTGTACTTCGAACTGCACTTCAATCTTTTTCAACTTTCATCGAGCTGTATTTCGCTCGACTCAGCTGTTCCGAGTCGTCCTCACTACACAAGTCAGAACCGTACACGTCTTACATCGACTGTATCGACTGTAACGGCTCAAGTCCACTGTAGTTCGCTTGTATAGACTTTATTTAACAACTCCAGTCAGCTCCCGTTAACTCTACCCTAGTTAACATGCTTCGAGTCGCACACATCTCTGGTCGTACTCCACTCTACCAAATCAGAGCCGTACACGT
Source organism: Biomphalaria straminea (assembly GCA_021533235.1). Lineage (NCBI taxonomy): Eukaryota > Metazoa > Mollusca > Gastropoda > Planorbidae > Biomphalaria > Biomphalaria straminea. Next base: position 10,775,976 of record JADKLZ010003886.1, read on the forward strand.
CTTACATCAACTGTAACGGCTCAAGTCCACTATAGTTTGCTGTAGAGACTTAAACGACGACCGCAGTCCACTCCAGTTAACTCTACTCTAGTTAATTAGCATCGAGTCACACACATCTCTGGTCGTACTCCACTCTACCGAATCAGAGCCGTACACGTCTTACATCAACTGTATCGACTGTAACGGCTCAAGTCCACTATAGTTTGTTGTAGAGACTTTAACGACGACCGCAGTCCACTCCAGTTAACTCTACTATAGTTAACTGGCATCGAGTCGCACACATCTCTGGTCCTTCTCCACTCTACCGACGACTCACTACGACTCTAATCACGACTGCATACTACGACTCCATACTACGACTAGCTTTCACATTAACAATCTGGCTTATATAGAGTCCCTAATCACTTCTCCAAAATTGCCCAAACACTGCTGGTATCTTTGGGACAACACTCACATCCTGTCTTTGTTTTCACATGTAGATTCTAGAAAATCAACCGCCACAGTTTTACCTCGCTAACTCACATGTAGTGATCTCTACCTGTCACTCTGGAAAAACACGTGAGGAAACGTCACATCATGCCTTTGTTTGTAGGAGTAGATAGGAGAGAGACTCAATGCTGAGTCATCTTGATGGTGTCACATGCTGACCTCCCCTTGTCATTGTTCATTTGTAACAATATATATATATATATATATATATATATATATATATATATATATATATTGTTCATACAATTTTAGTGTATGTAAAGCGATTGAGTTTCACATAACTAGAAGCTGTATAAACTTAGTCATTTGACCTCTATTCCTATCTTAAAGATACAAGCATACAATATGATTATCTAAAATACTGTTTAATAAAGTGTTTACATTTTATCACAACGCTTTGTAAACCCTGTGTCCCATTGTCGATGTAATGTTCTATTCTCAAATACGTGTTATTATGTTCAGTTCAAGATACAACACAGTGGGTCTCATGTCATGCAATGTGCACCTAACTCTTCATGCAGCACAAGGTAACCAAATGGTTCTCATGCAATGGAAGGTCACCTGACTAAGCATGCATTAGAACAAGACTCTACACAAACATGCTCTTCTTACCTGAGAGCAATCCTTGTAGCTCATCAGTTCGCAGAGGTCGCCATCCGTTGGACCACCTGTAGTCGCTTAGATAGATGGCCCACTCGAAGGAGGCGTCATTTTCGTTACAGTTGTCACAAACGCAGTCCAGGGCCACCCTCGAAGATTTGAGAACCTTGTAGCCATCAGCGATCTGATAGTAGACACTCCCAACAGCAGGTCTGACAATTAGAGAAAGACAACATAGTACAATTTACATTCTACATATGTCTGGAATTTAATTCTTTTACTTCTCAAATCTAAAATATATTATTTTAGCTGGAGAGAGGACTTCTGTTTAATGCAATCATTGTTCAAAGTTATGAATTATTAAACAGTAGCACTATTGATTTCTCATGCTATAAAAGTATGTTGGTGTAACTTTTACACAATTCGTATCATCCACTTTTTAAAACACTTAGCAATATAGCGAGTATCCACCTTTAGTCATAATCTGAAAAACTTACTCTATTGACGCTGTGGGCGGTGACCCATTGACCACAGTGACTTTCAGTTCAGCAAATGTTGTCCTGGTATCTTTGGATAAAGTTACTGTAAACCTGTTGTTTTTTTAAGATACAAAATTATTTTTTAAAAGATGGCGAAATTTAAAAATAAAATAAAATTTAATTCTTTCTATCGACTTACTTGTGTTATTAAAAAAAAAACTTTGGATAAATAGACACTAATGAAAAAAAAAACTATCCTTTCAGACCTTGGGATCTATATGACAGATACTGTGAGAATTTCTAAACTGTGACTCACAGTTGATGAGGGTGTCAAGCACAACGACCAACCGCCTTTACTTTTCTCCAACTAATGTCAGGTACCCATTAAAGCTGGGTGAACTCAGAGGCGCCCAAAGATTCCGAAATTAAAAATCCCAGTCTTCACCAGGATTCGCACCTCGGGACCTTTCGGTTTGGAAGTTAAGCACTTAAAAACTCAGCCACTGCGCCTCCCAGACCCTAATGAGGGTGTGAATAAAAACGAGCATCAATAGTTAAACTCTAACCTGTAAGTTGTTAAATTCATTTTGGCCAACGTCAGTTGCTGCGACTGTGCAGAACTGTTAAACCCAGACTCCAAACAGCCAGTCGACACAGATTTCCCAGCAATCTCACAAGTCCAGCTGGTAGCTATAATGTTCTTGAAGGCGGGAAGAAATTTATGAAGAGATACATAAACAAGGCTATGTTAAGTACAATTTATATATATATATATATATATATATATGTGTGTATATATATATATATATATATATATATATATATATATATGTCATTTAGCTGTATTTTGTCCCAATACCTGCTGTGCATTGTCTTCCACATCTGGGTCCTTAGAAAACAAAGTTGGCTGCAAGAGTAAGTTCTGAAGAGTTCCCCTCTGTATCTCACTGGCCCCGCCATCAATCATGATACCGATCAGGTCGGACTTTATTACCTACAGAGAACATAAATTTGCGGGTGTGTAATGGAGTTGGCTAGAATTGTCACAAGTTGAACAAGAAAATGTCAATGTTCTAGAGCCAATACCTCCCGCCACTATGGTGAAAAGAGGCGCTCTTGTCTCAGACAAAACAGCTTGAATCAGCAATTTTATATTCTGACACAAAAGTCTCATCGTATATTTTGGCAAATTATGGGTTAGAGGTGGCCGCGCAATTAAGTTTTGGCTTTCGATCAAGGCGTGATGTTGGGGTTCAAATCCTGGAAAACACTGGACGTTTGAACTTCGGGACCTTAAGAAATGGTTAAGTGTGTGAATTGCGTGTGTGTGTGTGTTGGTTGTTATCTACATTGTAAACATTCCTTATAGGAGAATTTTTTTTGTAAAATATTCATTTTGGAAAATGTGTTATTAGTTAGATTTTAAGGTAGATTATAAATTATAGAATTAAAAAATTATTGTAGGTTAATACTTTAAATAAGATAAATAGATAAGATAAACATCATACTGTATTGAAATTATTTCAAAGATTATTAAACTATTACTATAGTTCTTAGTTAAGAAAATACTTATTCTACAAAGTAATATCAAACATAGTAACATCTTGACAAAAGCAAACGTTTTGGAAGAGAGCAACAGAAGTGTCTTACCTCAAAGTAAGTGAATGTCGTGGAAGAGATCAATGCTGACCCCACAGCACCGGCCATTGTCATTGTGTAATGGGCTCTGTAGAGGCCAAGCTCCAGGAATCGGGCTGGGATATTGAGCTCTGCCTTGCTGGTTTCCAGGCTAGCCAACGAGACGTTCCCAGTCACCTGTTGGACGTTTTAATACAAATCAAATGTTGAACTATTTGTAGAAGCAAGTTACAAGTTTTCCAATGGCTCTGTACATGCAATTAAATATGAGCATAATATCTAGGTCATGAGAAACTAATGTTAAAATTATTTTATTGTTAAATTCTCATTTGGACCAGACAATTATGTCAAGTTATAGATGTAAGCACGTCATTTCTTGTGTGTGTGTGTGTGTCGTTTGTTTAAATACGTTAACACTGAAAAGATTCAAAATGGTTATGAAAACAACTATATTCTCACCAAATGTGTAAGTAACGAAGACTGTAGACAATAATATATCACAAACTGATTGTACATACAAGACTCGAACTACTAAGACTGCAGGGAAGGACAAACACGAGTTTTAAAAAGCTAGAAAAGTCGACAAGAATAAAAGAGATTTTAAAAAATCTACGATCTCTACTCTTTTCTTTTTTTCTAACTTACAATACATTTATTTTGCCAGCATTTGATTTTACAAAGCTTATATCAATTCCTCCCCCCCCCCCCGTCTGTACAGCTTTTCTAAACAGTTTCCTTGATTTAAATTGAAACTCTACACAATTATTCATTGTATCTAACAAAACATTAATTATAAAAATAATAAAACAATTAGTTAATTTTCAAACAGTTTAATTGATGAGACTGAATTAAAAAGTTAGGCACGTACAATGTTTTTTTTAAAGGTTTTAACACTATATCCTATCCTTTTCGTAATTTTTCAGTAGGACATACAAAACGTACATTATCATAATCTTTATCAATCTTGAACAAATTCCATGACTTGACGTTGTCAAAGGTCGTCACGCACAAAATGTTGGACAGTCCACGAATTTTGATTCGATCGCTCCTTCTATAGATCTCTGGACTCGTGAAGTAAATTCTCCTAGAGAAATGAATCATACATTTAACAACAATATAAACTAATTCACCACCATCAAATGTTAGTTGAAATATCGAACAGGTCTATTAGCATTTTAACAGATAGAATTTTATCATTTCATTTTCGGTATAATATTATTACCTTAAATTTCTTTAGAAATATATGTGTTCTTGTACATGTTTACTAACTTATTTCTTTCTTTCAAGATAATAAAGTCTAGTAAAAAAACTCCATTTCAGACATTGCAATCTATAGGTCATATGTTTCTTTTGCCTAAGGTTAACGAGGGTGTTATGAGGTCAGCACAACGACCTTTACTTTTACCCAACAAATACCAGGTACCCATTAGAGCTGGTGGACTAAGAGGCCCCCTAAAGATTTCGAAATTAAAAACCCAGCTATTTACCAAGATTCGAACTTGAGAACCCTGGGATAATAAACCCTATCTTTAATTAGTCCTGAAATAGTTCGCCATATAATCGTATGTTCTTCATTGCTTTGTGTATACTGTCAAGTCCCTGACAATTTGATTCTTGACAAAGTGTGAAAGACTCTCACCTTTTATCGATGTTGACACTAGGCTTGGAACAACCCAAACCATTAATGCTAAATCCCACAACTCTTTTCTCCGTTGATTGATCGTTCATTGCAATTGCAGTGACTTCAAAGTATTTCTCTTCTGTGTAGGTATGGTTTATTTTGAATGAGGACAGATCTTGTTTCTTCGGTGTGACTTTTCTTTACATTTCCAAAACACAAAGAAATTATGTTAGTGCACAACAGAAAGAGTCGTGATGTTAGAAACAGGTCAGTATTCTAAGAATAGATTTTATCTTTATATTTCCGAATACGTTTGTATGATAAATACACTTACAACTAGTGAGATAGATCTATCCAGTCATTTTTTTTTTTTTGTTAAAAAAATAGGTGCCGGTACTCAGTGATGGATTGCCTACCTTTTAACTATAAATAATTAATAATAAACGTAAGAATACAAGAAAAGTAAAACTTTTTCCCACAATGAAAAAGGTACCGGTACACCGTACGGTGCGTACCATCACAAAAAAGGCAATGGATCTATCTGTAGAGATATGTGTATAGAGATGGTGTTAGCAGACTTCAGTTTTTTTTATTTCATAGTGAGCTCTTCAGTCTTTGTAGTATTTGCCATTTCAGTCCCAAAGCAGGAACCATAGGATTGATAGCAGCAGTCTACCTGAGTTACATTTCCTTTGTCTTAAATTCTCTAGCGGCGTAGAGATGTGCACTGGCAATGTCGGAAGCCTCTTACCACTTGGTGTCCAATGCTCTGAAGTTTTCCATGACTATGTGGCGCCAAGTTACGTGCCCATTAGCGCTTTCCTCGTATCTGCCATTAGCGCTTTCCTCGTATCTGCCATTAGCGCTTTCCTCGTATCTGCCTTTATCTCATTGCAGCTCTGGGTATGCATGATTCATTCTGTCCCATAAACCCCATGCGACGCTCGGTCACAACGGTGTCGAGTTCCAGTTTGGCATAGGATTGATTTCTTTGAAATCTTATTTCTGTAACTGACTCCTAAAATCCGTCAAAGCCAATTTCGTTAAGCCACATTTAGTCTTTCTTAATTTTGGCAGATGACTTCCATGTCTCGCGTGCATACGTTTTTGTTGGGATGAAGATTGTGTAGGTAGGTAGCTTTGTGTCGCAAGAACAAGTCCAATAGCTTCGGGCTCCTAGGCTTTCCGTCATTTCTTGTATGCATTTACTGTAGACCCGAGTAGTGCAACTGTCAGCGAAGTCCGTCATTCAATTCTGTTCACGCCATGCAATACCAAAGGTAGTCTGATTCATTGCTCTCCTCATTATGTCGTCGATGGTTAGAAGGAAGAGGAATGGAGACAAGATGCAACCCTGTCTTACACCTATCTCGATGCTAAAGAACTCTCTTATTCTTTCTGTTTTAAAGCAGCAACTAAATTGACTGTATAGGTGTCATGGGATCTGGACAAATTTTCAATGATGCCTTATTCTCAAACTATTTTTATAGTGATTCTCAATAGAATAATGCTGAAAAATGTGTCCGTGACAGAGAGTGGGTTAATGCCCCCCCCCCACCAGTTGTTGCAAGTTGGTCTTTTTAGGAAGCTTAACAATCATTCCTTTTTGCCAGTTCTCAGGGACTTTAGAAGTTTGCCAACAGAGATTAAAAGAGCCCAGTCAATCTGGCAACAATGCACTGTCCCTCGTATTTTAGCATTTCAGCTGAAACCATGTCTAGTCCTGGTGCTTTGTTGCTCTTTAGGAATCAATGGACATGGTATCTTCCCCTGATGTAATTGAGTCTGTCTTGACCTAGAGATCATTGTCCTCAGAGGGCTCTTCGAATGTGCAAGTCATCTATTTACTCACCAAAGAAATGATCTAATGCTCTAAAATTGTGTCAGAAACTCGTTCGCTTACTAATATGTCTAGTCCAGGTTTGAACTTAACGATTTAGCCCACAATTTTTCGCGAAATATGGGTTATAAGAACTAAATTGAAATAGAAGGCGTCGAGTCAGTTCTTTGACCTTTAATACTTACTGGAAAGGGCTGTATGTGCATTTCGTAACATCGGAAGCATATGTTTCTTTGACACCGTCGCCAAAGTCCAAATACAAACATGTATCAGTGCCAACTTTGTCAAAGCTCACATTGAATAGTTTCGCCTCATCAATTTTCTGTTAAAGTATAAGAGAGATTAATTCGATTTTTTAAATTCTCCTATACAAGAGAAGAGTAAGGCTAAATTTTAAGTGTACAAACTACTGGCCTTCTGTTATGTTTGTATCATAATCGTAGCCCTTAACCTGTTTTTATTTTCGAATCATATAATTATGGATATTAAATGTAATAAAATTGATCTAAAAGTGTAGTTTGAACGAAGTTGTCTTTCTACTAGTGTTTTTTTTTATATAAAAATGTAATTTTTCAGCTTGAAATTTATTAATGGGAAAAAAAACCTGGACATGATTCTCAAAAACGGTTATAACAAATTTCCTAGAAATTTGACAGTTGGTGTATATTTTTGGGAGAATAATTACTAGCTAATTGGCCACATTGGGAAAAGTCTGGTTTGACCGTTAGAATTTTAAAAAAATATTATCTTCTACAATTAAATTTGGTCTTAATAGTCTATATGTTGGACAGACACGTGTTCGGGTATTTCTTCATGTAGGTCACACATTCATTCAAGAGTTATTTTTAAAAATGCATGGATGTTCAGTAACATTTTGCGCACAGTCTTGTAAGTCAGGAGCTAGAGGCGGCATAGGCCTATCATTATTTTATATACTCTCAGTAGATTTATACATTCGCTTAGAGAAGATTTGTTTCGTGGGGGGTGGGGCTGGGTCATGTTTTTTAATTCAAGTTATTATGTTTAAAATAATCGCTCTTAGAAAAAGTCATCAGTAATTATCTTCTTATCGGGAATTATTTTGTTTTTTAGTCATGAATTGTCTTTTTTATCATGAATTGTCTTTTTATCAGGAATTGTCTATTTTATCAGGAATTGTCTATTTTATCAGGAATTGTCTTTTTTTATCAGGAATTGTCTTTTTTATCAGGAATTGTCTTTTTTATCAGGAATTGTCTTTTTTTTATCAGGAATTGTATTTCTTATCATGAACTGTCTTTTTATCTGGAATCGTTTTTAAAAATTCTTTTAATGTTGCTTGTTTTTAGTTCCTGTTGCTCTAAAATTGTTTCTGTTTGAATGTAGGCCTAGCTTTCTGTCAGGGGACACCACACTATGAAGTGAACTAACCGTTGACGCTGTGCTGTTCTCGTCAAACACAAACCCTTGAATCATTTCAAAGAACTTTAATTGTTTGGGAACAATGTCTGCCGAGAAGAGTGGATTCCATGCTGTGATATAGACTGTATACAGGCCAGACTGTTGAAGGAAGAAAACACATTACAAATGACATACGTTTACAAAAGTCCTGCTGTTAACACTTTAATGAATGACAGCATTGTTCATGCTCACAGTGACAGTGACAAATAAATCATGTACATTTTCCTTTATCATTCTGATTTATAGCAGTAGAACACGGGCATGGTACCCTGCCTCATAGTGGCGGGTGGAAACGATCGTAGGAGGAAACGATTAGGCTAAAAGATACCAAAACAAGATTACCGTGGGAGTGCCTAAGGGGTGCGAGAGCATCCTCATTGCACAGCGCGGAGTTGTAAAAAAGCTCCCACAACCTTGTCACAATCCAGGAGCTGTTCCTTATGGGGCCGTTACATAAATGGCGTGTCCCGTACGGTTAGCCTGGTATAAAAAAGGAAAATGGCGGGGGGTCTTAGTGTACGCGGCCTCTTTCCGCGAATCTGACCCACCCGCCAGACAGAACAGTGTACACTGTTCTCATACAGGCCGGTGAGAGGGAGCTCTTGTTCACTTTTGCTGGCCGAGAGTTCCAAGAGCCGAAGGCTCAACTCTACCTGACAGCTTCAAGAAGAAGAAGGTAGCAGTAGAAAGGGGAGGGGTAACTAACCCTAAATGCTGAGATAACTTTTACCCTTGTAGAGGTCATATAAAAAATGAAGTTCCCTCTTCAGACCTTGTGGTGTCAAGGGAAGAGGATGTTAAGGTCATATGTCTCTGTGGCCTAAGGTTAACGAGGGTGTCTCTCATAGGCGCCCAAGATCCAAAAGTTAAACATCTTCACCAGTCTTCACCAGGATTCGAACCTCGGACCGATCAGCCATCGCACCTCCACATAGATGTCATATAACTAACCCTAAATACTTAGCTGAACTATATTTGTATTTTTTTAAACTAATTTTTTATTTAAAATTATGAAAGCTTTTCAGAAACTTCTTTGATATTTATAAAAACTCATATTAGCAAAGTTATTTTAATGTCCTTATGCGGCAGTGGCTTTAAAAAATAAAAGAAGTACGTATATTAAAATTGGTACGATACAGAAAAGATTAGCATGGCTCCTGTGCAAGGATGACACGCAAATTTGTGAAGCGGTCCATACATGTTGGGTTTCCTGAGCAGAAAAAATGCATTTCTAAATAATACAATTTATAAATACATTTCTAGTTCTCCAGCTCTTGTATATTCTGTATGAGGTTATATGAGGTTGGTTTTTCTTTCCTTTATTTTTTTTTTTGGGTTCCTCTGAGAAGAAACGTATTTTTATTAAGTAAGATTATAAGCATGCACATTTAAACTAGTTTCATTTACCACTATGTACTGACTCATACTAACCGTTGGAAACTTAAAGCTGAACACCGAGCTGTTATATGTAGCTGTAATGTTGGTCCCAGTCGAATCACTTATAGTCAGGTTATAGAAAGAGGCATACGCTGTGTGCGAAAAAAGAATTGTTTGAAAACAAGTATTTTTTTGTTAAAAAAAAACGAGTTATCAATTACTATATCTGATTAATTATTATTTCAATAAACTTTAGGATGATATTCTCTAATTAGGGAGATTGCACACATAGACTAAGTGACAGAAAAAAGGAATACTATTATGTTGAGCTCATAGACTAAGTGACAGAAAAAGGAATACCATTATGTTGAGCACATAGACTAAGTGACAGAAAAAGGAATACCATTATGTTGAGCTCATAGACTAAGTGACAGAAAAAGGAATACCATTATGTTGAGCTCATAGACTAAGTGACAGAAAAAGGAATAGACCTACCATTATGTTGAGCACATAGACTAAGTAACAGAAAAAGGAATACCATTATGATGAGCACATCGATTAGGACAAAAAATACAAAAAGGTGTTTCCACCTACAACTAAGTTAATCCCCGAACCGTCTAAAACAGATGATTGTCCGGTCACATGGTGTCGCCTCCGGTCACATGGTGTCGCCTCCGGTCACGTGGTGTCGCCTCCGACTGTTGTCATGATGGTTCTAAGTTCGAAATCTACCTGCTTCCCCTCTCTGCCCCTTCTGTTTTGACTAGAGGGACTTATTTTCATGCATCGATCCTAATTTAGGAATCAAAACAAAGTGTTGCCTTACCATTGTTGTCATCCACCAACCGGAAGTAGAGATCCTTGTTATGTGGATACAATTGGGACAAATTGTTGAAACCATAGAGAGTTGCGTTGGGGGGCTTGTCTGCTAAATAGAAGACCAGGGGTCTCAAGTTCTTGAAATTCTGATACACGCCAACCTGGACAGTAGAAGAGAAGTAACTGTGAGTCTTGTATGTCTTAGTTGTGATAACGAATGTTCCATTCGCACTGTTATATTGTAGGAGCAAAGTTAAGGTATTTCGTTCATAGTGGCTATTAGGATTTACGAGCCAAACAGCGTATAGCTTGGAGAGGAGCGTAATATGGGAGGGGGGTTTCAGTTGGAAGATATATAAAAAGGTTTCCAGTGAAAAAAAAAATACAAAAGTCAACTTTCCTGTCGTAATACAATATGTCTTCACGGGTATCGAGTTTTTAAAATGATTTTAATTACGCTCTGTTTATTCACATTCACGCTCTCTGTTTGCGATGTGCCTCAATTTTGAATGAAGGAGATTCCAATCCCAATATCGATACAACGTCTGCGTGATTTTGACTGAAATCTGAGAGAAAAGTCTATTTAGTATGGAGTTTAACGAAAACCTATAAATGAAATTAATATAGTTGTTGTACACAAATCAGATACAGAATCGAAACATTGATTAGTCTCGCCCTACTAAGGCATTCCTTTCTTATAACATGATGAGAGTAAATAGTCTCTAGCTCCTATGTATTTAACTAAAATATCTTAACTAAGTTGAAGTGGTCGGATGGCTAGTACAATCATCTACCACAGACTTGGCACTAAACGTTCAGAACAAAATTTTCTTCATGCTACTATAGACTTTATAACTTTTAACCTTGTTTTTTTTTTCTATTTTTAGAGGCCCGTTATTAGTTTTGAGTGGTCTCTTTTTTTTTTTTGTATACTTGTTTTAAAATCTGTTTTCGCTATGAAAATACAAAGTGATAAAATTTTTCTATTGGATTTTTCATAAGAAAGTAAACAATGTCAAATTGAACTTCACAATTGCCAAGAAATGAAAGTTACAAATAGAAGAGCTTCAAAAAGTGTACTCCGCAGTGCTAAAAAGTATATAAACATTATCAAGAAATGTTTAACCCTTAAAGTACTGAGCTGCTTTAGAATGAGTGCATAAAAAATGGTATTACAATTCTGATGTTTAGAACTACCACACGCGTTTTAAGGGTTAAAAAGCAATGCTATCAATACTTATTTTATTATGCAAAGCAGATACACCAAAAAGCTTCGTGTGTTCTTGTCGAAGATATGTAACGTCTATATGTTGGTTTAGTTTTTTACCTGGACCGTTTTGTTGACCATGGTGGCATCATTGTAGACAGAGATGTTGGTTCTAAACAGGCCATCTTTGGCATACGGACGACTCACAACCAATTTTGGAATAAAGCTGTAGGTCTCTTGAGGTGTGCCGTCACCATAGTCGATGCTGATGCTAGCGTCGTCAGGCGGAACACGTCCCGTGAAGGTGACGGTTAGTGTGGTGTTAGCTTTTCGAGAAGAAGAAAAAAGTG
>JADKLZ010003886.1:10792274-10808501 GCA_021533235.1 Biomphalaria straminea
AAAGAGATTGGGTGACAGCGAGAGAGAGAGAGAGAGAGAGAGAGAGATAGGAGGAGTGTGTATCAAGAAAGAAAGAGATTGGGTGACAGCGAGAGAGAGAGAGAGAGAGAGAGAAAGAGAGAGAGAGAGAAAGAGGATGAGTGTGTATCAAGAAAGAAAGCGAGAGAGAGAGAGAGAGAGAAATGAAAACAAATATTTTGTATTTAATATTAAAATTTTAAACTTACAATATTTTTATGTTGTAGAACATTTTACTTACAAATGATGCAATAAAATTTTACAGATGTTATTATACTTACTCCATTATATTTGAATGAGTGTTTCCTAATTTGATTCTAATTTGATTAGACTGTATAATTACAGCAGTTTATGGGTAATTATTTCAGGTCTAGGAACATTTACAAATATTATTATTATTTCTTATGTTTCTCGTGTGTTTCGTGAAAACTGTATTGTGGTTTGAATAAAAATTAGTATTATTTTTTTTTTAAATTAAGAAATTTTTGTGAATTTATAATATCGATAAGCAGATTAAAAAAATAATGTTTAATGTGTGATAAGATTTAAAAAATGGTGAAATTTTGATAAAAGAAAAAAAAATTTAAAAAGAAAAAAAAGAAATTAAAAAAAAAAAGAAAACATTAATGTAGTAAAATTGTGCTGGACATTTTTTTTTCATGTATATTGATTATTTTCATCAACTAGAAGAAAGTGAAAGAAGAAAGTGTTAGCTTCTGTATGCTTATTTTTAAGATTGACTTTCTTTAAGAAATAAAAAACAGTAACATAGAAAAAGGAGAGAAAGTGATATGAAAAAATGTGGAAGCTATATAAGGTTATTTTCATTAAGAAAACAGTTTTTTAAAAAGAGTGAGAGATTTTGAAATTAATGCCTAAACTCAACTATTCAAATCGGTACATAGAACTTTGACTGTTGCCAAGTCAATAATATGTTAAAAATACTTTGAGCTACACACGAAAGAGCTTAGATTGCCTAAGAAACTTGATTTCTAAGTGCTTAAAACAAACCATATAAAATAGCATAAGCATTTTAAAATGCATCAGCACCTCTCAACTTGTGTGCACCAGAAACACCAAAACAGCTGGCTTAATATCTAGGTTTAACAAAAAGTAATTTAGCATATAGTTAATATAATCTTTAAAAATGGAACTACTCTGTACTTATAGATCAAATGTTTCTTGATTTGTGTCTCTTAAGACTAAATATTCTTATTGTGTTGCTGCTTGTGGGACATATAGCAACACTCCTTAAAACACTTTCAGCCACAAGTAAAACTCTTCCAGCCACACGGCTTGTCTTATGGCACACAATTCAGACAGACGGGATGCAAAAGTTCCCGAGGCCCGCACACTCTCAGTCTTTCTAGCTCTTCAGGATGTTTTGATAGTAGGGATGCAAGTCTGAGTTCAAGTTCTTGCATCTTTAACTCACTGTGGTCAAATAGAAAGTTTAAACTCTTTCCACTTAACCACACTGTGGTCAAATAAAGTCAAAAGTGATGGAGACTTTATTACATCACATCTAGAAATTAATTTTTAAAATTGCGTGAAAACAAAATCAAGAAATGTGATGCGTTGCCCAGTAATTGAAATTCATCAAACGTGGCTGTGACTCAGTAAAAAAACAAGTGCGTTAATATAAATACAAAAGAGATGTTGCTCTATAATGAAAACGTGTGCTGTTGCCCCATAGTTATGGGTCATTAGAAAAAAGACGACAAACTAAAAATAAGTTGTACATTTTTTTTAAAGTGCTTAAAATGAGAGAAAAGATGAAAGAAAAAGTTCAGAAGCACTCCTGGTTCTTTTCAGTGTCATTAAAATATTAATTTCCAGCCTTTATAGTATTAATTGAAAAATATTCAGAAATGCATAAAAGAAATGAAGCGATTTAAAACATTGAAGTTAAGTTGTAATTGTAACAGTACTGTCTTGTGTCAGTTATGTATTAGGCTAAGTTGTAATTGATATGTTGTTTTTATGACATGACGTCGACTGTCTACTAAATCTAAATCAAGGAATCTAACAATCCAACTGAAGTCTTAAGGCCACTATTAAAATCATGCAAAATATGTAAATATCTATCTAAAGTTGTATGTACTCTATCTCATGCTATAATAAAATCATCTAAATCAATGTCTTACTTCAGTACAGTATTCCTTGCATACCCTGCGATATATAAGGCAGATGATGATCTGTTTCTACAACCACTGGTTAAGGAGTGTGTCATAAGGCCATAAGGCTAGCACAATGACCAACTGCCTTTAATTTCCCCAAATAATGTTAGGAGGTAACCTTTAGAGTTTAGTGGACTGAGGGGCGTTTTAAAATCAAGAAATTCAAACTCCCAATCTTCACCGAGATTTGAACCCGAGACGTTAGATTCGGAAGCCAAGTGCTTTAAAACTCATCTACATCGCCCCGTAGTCCTATACACTATGTTACTTCATGCTTTAATATGTTAAGTCTAAAAGTTTCATGCTATCATATGTACAAATCTCAAGTCGTATGTTCACTATATTACCACATGTTAAGTCTATCTAATGTCTACTGTCCATTTTATCAACTCATGCCATTGTATTTCCATAAACATTGAGATCTATACTTACTTAGTGCAGTGATGAGACCTAAATATTGATAGCAATATAAATCAAACAGACTTTTATCAACTTAAAGTATTTTTACAGGTAGACAGCTAAGTATTATCTTCCCAGTATCTAGATGGGTCCTCGGATTGTTATGTATTTAAAGCTTATGCTGTTCAATTAAACACTTTGTAACTGCATGTTACTAATACAAAATCTTTTAGAAAACACCCCAACTATGAAATAAAATAAATGCATTGGAATTGCTTTACTCATGTGTAATATTTTAACAATATTTTATTTTTTAAATGGTGCGGTCGTATATATGTAACCTCTTTGTGGTATTTTGTCACCAGGAAAGATAAATTTCGAAATGTTTTAATTTCAAGCTTAGTGTTTTTGTAAAGCAGTAATCTCCCCTTACCTTTCCTTGCCAGTGTTAAAGGTCTGGCACCATCACCAAAGTCATATGTCAGATTGCACAACTCTTCACTGGGTCCCCGGAACAAACAGAAATTCACTACAAAAGGTAAATTCACTGCCGCCTTCTTAAACGGGAGAATGAATGAGGGACCAGACAATTTCTCCACAATGGTGATGTTCTGAAAGAAATAATACCAACGGTATTAGCTTCAAGCTTTAAGTTACATTTTTTGTCTGGTTAAATTTTAATGTCGTCACATTCTAAGAAATTATCGAAATAGAAACTAAGACCAAAAAGTTACTCTTTTAAACATATAAACACGTAAGCAGATTTAACCAGCTGTTAATGTTTCTATTTGGCAAGCGATGACGTTAGAAAAAAATGTATGGATACTTTTAGCCGCTCGGTTAAAATTAGATCACAAGACCGCTTTCGCTTATATGTGTAAATTACTAAATATAAATATTTAAATAGCAACCTCTTATTGTAGTCATGGTTAATATCAAGAACTTAGTAAACCTTATACATTACACTATTTGAAGGAAAATTTGATGTGTGAGTATAAGGAACTATAAAGTAGAAACAATCAAGAATCAAAATTCTGTCTCCATCCACTTGACACATTTCCAATGCATGAGATTCTGTCTATTGTCTGAGTGAACATTTAACCATGCTAACATGTTGGAAGCAAAGTTTATGAACATTTCACCATGCTAACATGTTTTAAGCAAAGTTTATGAAATATGAGTGTTCATGTTTGTGTGTGCTGGCGACACCCATTTAATTGCTCCCATGCTAATTACATTTTGTTCAAATTTTAAACTCACCTTCCTGCATAGTTTGGTTCCCATTAAATTTTTCAGCTCGGCTTTTACGATGAAGGTCCCAGTATCTCGAAACTCATAAGGGAAAGTAATGTTTGGTGTTAGAAGTGGCTGTAGAGAGAAACAAAACAAATATATAACCTTGGCTGGCTTGGCCACGTTCGCAGAATGCCAGTTGGTCGACTACCACAAGACATACTGTATGGCGATCTTATTGAAGGCAGGAGAGCCGATGCTCGCCCACTTTTACGGTATACAGATGTATGCAAACGCGACATAAAGCTATTTAAAATCGACACTAGCAGCTGGGGAAAAGTAGAACTGGATAGATCCACATGGAGAGAGAGCATAAGAGAAGGGTCTCGGATCGCAGATGCCATACTCAACAGAAGAAGAAAGAAGGCTGAAAATGCAGCTCCGCCTGGTGATTTCATATGCCCAACCTGCAACCGCAGCTGTTCATCAAGGATTGGCCTCTTTAGCCACTCATGAAGTTGCAAAAGGAAAAGATCGATCGTCTCTCGAGACGTAAAATGCCACAGAATAATTTGTACTCACACTGGCAAGAAAGTTTTTTTTTCATGACAGAAGTCATTTTCTTAACATTGTGATTTAGATTTCTAATTATACTAGTAAAAATCTACACTTTCATGAGAAAAATATGGATTTTTAACAATAATAACAGAATCAGACAAAGGTTTTTTTGTTTTTTTAAATTAAAAAGTGTTTCATTAAATGTGCTTAAACTCTGATCGGGTCTCTTGAATGGAATAGTAAGATAGTATATATATATTCTAACATACAGAATAAAGTATGTCTCTGCTGGTCCGTTCCCCCCAGTTCAAGGTCAGTGATGGCTCTGTGGGCATGACAGGGGCTGAGAGGGTCAGGTTGACATACGCTGGTGGGTGGTAGAGGGCATAGTCTGGTAGGTCGCAATCAATGATGCCTACTCCGACAAGGATGAGGATCTGCAGGCTCCTATTGATAGAACCTGGGAAGCGAAGATAAGACAATTTAAGTTTGAGAAAATTGATGCACAATTTTAATAAATAAATAGTTCGTTTAACGTAGGCAGTGTGCAGTGTAAGAGTGAGAATGGAAACAATAAACAAGATTGGAATAGAAAAAAAGTGAGAATATTGAAAAGTTTATCCAAAACCTAGCAACGTGTTTTAATGTTATTTGTACACTCAAGAAAATAATATCGTCAATTGTTTATAGTATTTTATACCAAGAAACTCCGCCGCCGAAGACAGACGTAATAAGTGAAAATATAATCTAAATCGACCACCGGCGGACAATGGTTATGCATGCGCTATTGGGGCAAAATATGTAGGTCGCAACTGGGGCTGCGTTGCCACGGGAATATAGACATTAAGACAAATAAGTATAAAAAAAAATAGCAGTAGCTAGAGAGGTTTGGATTCCTTATTCAACAGGGTTGTAAGACATGTTTGTGGATATAAAAAAAAACTAATGGAATGGGATATTGAAATTTTAAATGGTGTTTTATAAAATGAACACTTTATAATGCCTTGTTTATTACTTCCCTTGTTCACTGACATCGGAAAATGACGAGTATTTCAGATGTATAAGAGGCGACCAACTAAAGAGAGTATGTTACCTCCGGCGTTTTTGAAGTTGGCCGTGACTGTGAATCTCCCTCCACTCGTGAAGATGTGCGTAAAAACGTAAGCTTTGGTCCAGTCGGTTCCGACGGGCGCCACAAAACTCTCGTAAGAGCCGTCGCCGTAGTCCATTGTTACGTTGACGTCAGATCCGGCGGCCATGTTTACCGTGAACTCCACAGGCTCGTGGCTGAAGAACAATTTGAATATATTCAATCAACCATTTAGTTAGCACATAATACATTCAATAGGATTAACATTTAAAATGTAGACTTGAATACATCTAGGGAACAACACACATTCTGAAATCTAAATTTAGATCTTGGTGCTAAAAAGTCATTGCAATTAGAGTAGACCCCATGATACCTGCAGTCCACTGCATAAAAAGAAAACGCTAACTTAAACTGAATGGACATATTACAGGACCTTCCTGCAGGGAACAGTAGGGAGAAAAACAGGAGGAAGTAGACAGAGAAAGCGATGGGAAGACAACATCAAAGAATGAACGGTCTTGTCATTGAAGACGATTAAGGTAAGGGAAAGATTCCAAAATAAAACTATCAGAGACAGTGTGCTAGATTCGTGGATGTACCCGAGACCAATCGTTTTAAAAGGCCTGATCAATGACCTACGACGTCGCAACCTGTGGGGTGTTTAAACCAATAGCTTGTTGCCACGTCACAGGTCTGTACAAACGTTGTTTGCTTAAAGAAGGGACATGTACAAGTACGTCTGCATGAAGAATATCATTCCAGTGTATTCACTTTAATACAATCTCTAACCTTAGAAAAAAAATGATAAAAAGACTTTTGCCTGGTCGCGTTCAGGAATTATAATGTCTGCGTGAGTAGTGAATCTTTTATGTTTGAAATGCGGAGCCCTAGGCCTCCTTCGAGGGCGAAGCCTTATGCAGTTTTACAATTGTGCATTGTCTTAAATCCGGCCCTGATTGAGTATATATTCTGTTAATTACTATTTTGTGTGAGTTCAGTCACAGACATCTGAAGACTTAATTGGGTTGAAATGTAATACTGCATTCTCACTGCATTTTGACAACAATGGTTGTTTGTTTTCTTTTTTATTTTAACTTTGTTTTATTTTTTTTTTTCATTTTATATGAATTTTTTAGTCAATATAAAGTTATAAACTAAATCACGATTGCCTGGCTCCCGAGTGGTATGGGCTTTGGAATATTGTTACCTTAGTCCCAAGTGAATCATTGACTTTAGGAAAATTGAGAAAATAACTTTAAGTTTCTTTTTTTTTTTTTATTACATTCTTAAAATCGTGTCCGGCCTTACTGTAGGAGCTTACAACGCTCCCCCAGGCCCACAGCTGCTTAGGGAGGAGCGAAATCTTTTTTTTTTTCGTCTAGGGATTAAGCACCACGTGGTTTAAGCTTAACATTCTTAAATCCACAACTCCTGGTAATTATTGATTAATCTTGTTTAAATGAGTGTTTGTAGTATTTAATATAACATGACTTGCCTGGTAGCGTTGGCGGCCTTGGTGGTCAGTGTTGGGCTTACTATAGCCGTTAAGATGGTAAAGTTTGTGTCGATGATGTAGTAACTAACTAAATTTGAAGCGGTCAGTCTGAGTGGCAGAATAGAGGCTGAGCGTCCAGCTAATTGACCACTTCTCCATCTTGTAGGACTCACTTGGCTAAAGCCTGGCGAGAAAGAGAACCAAGGACTAAATTGTAAATTAGCCTAAAATTAAAAACTATATACCTTTTTTTTTAAACGTTTTTTTTTAAACTTATTTTTTTTAGTTCTCCATAAAACATGTAATCTTTGTTGTATAGCAGAATCAATGTCTTTAAAAACTACATTTTTCCAACATGGTATGCACATCAATACTAGTATACACTGATGTACCAATGGACACTTTCATCCGATTAAGTTATAGAAAGAGTCCATAATAATAATTCTAATCAGATCCAACTGCTAGTTTTACAAAAAAAATCTTGTATTTAGCTATCTTTGAATTAATAGACTAGTACAAGGAGACTACAAATAGGATAGAAGGCCCCAACCCTCTTCAAATTTCAATATAAATGCACTTAAAAATATGAATAAATTTAAAAGCATAGGGCCCATTCATATAATCTCTTGTCCATAGTTTTCTAATAATTAATAACCTTATTTTGATTAAAACATTTATTTTGAACATTTGGAGGCCCACTTAGAAGGCCTTATGCGGCTTTACGCTCTTGCATTGTCCAAACTCCGGCCCTGAATTGATATATATTCTGTTATTTGCTATTTTGTGTAAGTCCAGTCACAGACATCTGAAGACTTAATTTGGTTGTGATGTGATACCACATTCTGGCAACATCATTGACAACATTTTTTTTCTTTGTTTTAAGTTGTTGTTTTTTTGTATTTATTTATTTTTATGAATTTGTTAAGTCTGTATAAAGTTATTAACAAAATTACAATTGCCTGGCTCCGCAGTGGTTATGGGACTTGGAATGTTGTTACCATAAGCTCCAAGTTGGAGCCACCAAACTGTTAGTTGAACAAAGGGAGACTAGGCATTTGTTGAACTAACTATGGATCTCTTATTCGATTGAATAAGCTAACAAAGTTGACCTACTTATTGGCTGTCCGTTGAAGGTCAAGGTGAATGTAACGCTAGTCCCCGCATCCATTGTCCACTCGATCGTGAAGGGGGTGTTGACGTTGGCGCCCATTGTCAGCAGTACCAGGTTGGTGATCTGATCCTGCACCTGGACGTTCACCGTTCTCCACGAGCTGCTGACGTCATTGACGCAGGTTATATTGACGATGTAGTTACCCGGAGTAGCATAGGTGTACCTAAGTGAGAAAATAGATGCAGCCTTAAAACGTGTATAGCATGGGTGGTGACAGGGGAAGAGGGTCATAATACATTTATAAAGCTTTTTTTTTGTAATAGCATCAATAGCTTTTCTTTCTTTACATAAAAACGTTCACTATTAACATTCTAAGATGGTTCTTATTTCCATTATGCCATGCCATCAGGTTTTACTTACACATAAGTGACATTTGACATTGGTGTTTCCAATAGGCCAGTTCTCGGTTGAGACGAGCCATCCCCATAGTTGTACAAGCAGGTATAGTTAGAGCCAGATGTTAGCGAAATGGTGATGCTGGTATTCAGTCCTCTGACTGTGTGACATAAAAGATTGAGTTCAGATCTTACAAGTAAAGCTTACGGAAACGTGTAAAACAAGCAAAATATTTAAAAATCCTTTTTAAAAAAAAAAAGAAAAGCTTATCAAAGAGGAAGAACTCCGCGCTTACAATTATATCTCTCATTAATGTAGACGTTATTTCCTTTTTTCAATATCAAACAAAATAATTGATTAATATTAAATAATAAAAAAAAATAATTGGCTAATTGGATAATTTTTAATTGATTCATGTTTTGTTAGTACAATAAATAACTGTTTGAAGTTTCAACTTGATCCGAGAAAGAAATGTAGGAAAACAACGTGTACAGCTATATAAGGGGACAAAACCCGACATATTTCGCCATATTTCTGCGAATACGGACGAATTAATTTCTCTTGTTGTTATCAAATAAAACAATTAATATCCAGTAACTTATTGACTAATTGGTGAATTTTTATTGATTCCGGTATTGTCTTCGCCAATCAATAAGTGTGCAAAGTTTCAACTTGATCAGAGAATGGGCTTAAGACTGTGAGAAATAACTTGTTCGAAGTTTGGACCTGACAGACAGTATATAAGCATTGTACATAAGATTACAAAGAGTTTTGTGTGAAACAGAAACTCTAATGCGGCCCCGAAAAGCGACAGCTGCAGAGTCATCTGTTTGGAAAACAATGCAAAAGGTAGGCTTCAATATTTTCATCACGAATATAAGTAGCTATGAAGTACAATCTATCAGATACCATGATCTTCCCTCAGCTAGAGAATAGACGTGAAAAATGGTACCGATGTATTTGTAATGTTTGGCCGGCTGGCGATGTTATTATCAGGATAAATTGAACTTATTGTTATGAAAAAATATCGTTCAAAGCTACTCATTCTCAAACAGAAGTAGTCGAGTCGAACCTAAAGTCACATTCAATATGGATGAAGTTAAAGAATATAGCAGTAAGTACGTGTGTCTTACCGGTGGCGTTGCTGGATACAGTCAGTCCAGTTATCTCATCTTGGACGTAGATGTAGGAGCTGTTGGTCTTGTTGCTCACCCCGTTGTATGTTGTGACCATGACCTCGTACTCACCCTTGACATTGAAGCTGCGATTGACTGTCCTGTTCCTGGACATCAAGAAAGTGGTGTTGTCGCTAAATGTCCAGTTGTAGTAGACATCAGAACCTACACAAAATGTCATTTACGACATCGATTATAACTTTGTCTTCTTTAACATCTTAGTTATCAATTCCGTTGTACGGACACGTTACCGGGTTAAAGAAAGAGAGGCAGACACAAGGAAACAGTTAGGAATAGAAAGGGAATCTGAAGCAGCTTTGCTGGACAAGAAAAAAAAAATCAACGAATCTTAAATAGCGGTTAGATGTACCCTAACTTTGCTAATACAAATAATCTGAAAATTTCGCACATACTATTCTCTTCAACTAACTGTTATTTTTTATGCAAATTGGATTGTAGGCCTATTTAGATATTAACATAATTTAAACTTTAAAAAAGAAATAAAAACCTACAAGACAAACCAGATATTGACCCTTCATGAAATTCTTGGTTTGTTCTTATGCTAATGGTATGTACATTGCTAAAGACAATTTCAACATATGAAGACAGAAAAACAAATTCATGGTATTAAATATAGAAATAGCCTGTTCCCTAAATCTAGACTATTCTAGACAAATATTTTCGACACTTTACGTCATTGTTTCATAAGTTAGGTCATTGTTTCTATAAGTTAGGTCATTGTTTCTATAAGTTAGGTCATTGTTTCCATAAGTTAGGTCATTGTTTCTATAAGTTGCATGTTCACTTTTATAATCCTTAGCTTCTCCCTAGCCTCGTTTGTGGATGAGTCTATAATATCACGTACCTGAATGTGGTTCGATTAAGTAGGTCACCGCTACGCCGGTCTTCACAAACTGAGGTCCAGAGATGATAGTAGCATTCACACCTTCCAGGACCAACACAGAGGTGGACGTGTTACTCCTGTACTGTGACCCCAACGTCTGACTGCCAATGTCCACGTTTAGAACAAATTGACCAGGAGTCTCGAACCGAAACGGTAAGCTAACCTAGAAGAGAAAGTTTTACAGGAAACGAAGAATTGAGCTACACAATTTACAATGAAATACATGACGGGATCCAAGTAGGTAATAGTCACTAAACATTCGTGACTATAGGGCCTACAGAAAGGTGCAAAAGTAGGTGGATAGTAACAGACTTGACCCTAAATTTTTTTCCCACTTTCTGGCCATGTGATCTATAGGGAAGACGATGTAAAGGTTATCTGTTTTGTGGCCCACGGTTAAGGAGGGTGTTATTTTTGGCGAGCACAACGACGAACCGCCATTACTTTTCTCCATCTAATGTCTGGTACCCATTAGAGCTGGTTCAACTCTAGCATTAAGGCTGATACCGGGTTCGAATCCTAAAGAGGTGTATTTCAAGAAATCAGTATTCAGAAATGGTTTGTACAAGAAACTGAGCGTTAGAGGTAGACCTTAAAGTTGCTTGGACGAAATGTAAGAGTATTAGCTTTTTTTTTTGTTCATAATGGACCTCATTCACCAATCGTAAACAAACAACATTTAGTCACATGACCATATTGATAAAACAACGGGAAAAAAGTGTCACGTGACAGCCATCGTGTATTAAAAATTAGATCGTAAATTATATAGAAGAGATAGAGCACCATGTGGGTAAGTGTTGTTAAGTTTACGATTAGTGAATGAGGTCAATTATTGTCAATGTTATAAATGTGTTGGCTTAATAGAATTGTTAACATAAATGTTTACAAATGTTATTATTGACTATCGGTCTACTTCTGTCTTATCGGTCAGGTCATGAGTGCGACGCTATGAAATGGGATATCTTTTTCTCAGTGTAAACAAATAATTTAGATTTACTTCGATTAAATAATTTGAACATGGGATAAATTATTTTAATCTCATGTTTCTTTTTTTATTTGAAAAAATAGAGTGCCAATAAATATCGAGACACACAACAAAATAATAATTTACCAATAGTTAATTAAGTAATTGTTGTTTTTTTTTTTACATTCATGATTGTTTTGTGAGGTAGAAAAAAGTGTGCACATTTTGAGCTTGATCTGGTGTGGGAGAAATAAATGTGAAATTTATTTTTTTTCAAACAGACAGACTGGCAGACAGACAGGCAGACAAACAGGCAAGCAGGCAGACAGGCAGGCAAGCAGGCAGACAGGCAGGCAGACAAACAGGCAGACAGGCAGGCAAGCAGACAGGCAGGCAGGCAAGCAGACAAACAGGCAGGCAAGCAGGCAGACAGGCAGGCAGGCAAGCAGGCAGACAGGCAGGCAGACAAACAGACAGACAGGCAAGCAGGCAGGCAGGCAGGCAGACAAATTGAATTGATATAAATAAAAATAGTTGCACGTTTATAAAACACTTATTATTTGTTAACTATAATCCTAAAGGAAGTATTTTACCTTTCATTAGCCCATAGAATCTAGAATATATAAACCTTCTGAAGTTTAAGATAACTCACCTTAGAACCTGCAGAGGCGACTGCAATGAATGCGTGACGTATGCCAGTGTTAGAGCCAGAAGTGATGACCAGAGTACTTCCCACTGCCATTGTATTGGACATAAATTGTAAATCGTAGGTGTCACTGGTGCCCGTGGTTCTGCCTAGCACTGTAGCCCCAGACGTGTGAACCAACCCTATCACGTAGCCTGGTTCAACCTTTAGGTCAATCAATAAGTTTAAATAAATTGTTTGAAATTAAAGCCAAAAAAAAAACCACATTAACTCTTTTTAGCGGCCCCCGTAAGGGGAAAAAGCCGCTATTAGGTTTGTGCAAAATGTCCGTCTGTCTGTCTGTCACACTCAGGGCGCCAAAACTAGAAGAGATACGAAAAATATTTTTTCACCCTTAAATGCGGCTTGAAAAGTTTAGGTGCAACGGCTACTTTTAGTTTTCTAAAAGCAAACCGTTTAATTTATAAAAATTATTATCCAAGCGATTTTTTAATAATAAAACACCAATTGTGAAGCAATTACGTAAATCTAAGGGAGGAAATGTTACTATATAAAATGCTCTTGGCATGTAGATATCACGCACATTTTTTTAAATGAATTTATGTCTGTCTGTCCGTCTGTCAGACTCAGAGCGCCAAAACTAGAAGAGATACGAAAAATATTTTTTCACCATTAAATGCGGCTTGAAAAGTTAAGTTGCAATGGCTACTTTTAGTTTTCTAAACGCAAACCGTTTAATTTCTAAAATTAATTATGCAAGCGATTTTTTAATAACAAAACACCAATTCTAAAACAATTACGTAAATGTAAGGGAGGAAATGTTACTATAAGAAATGCTTCTGGCATGTAGATATCACGCACATTTTTTCAAATGAACTTTTAGCAGCGGCTTTCGTGTACTAACGTAAAGACCGGAAATGACATGATTCTAAACTAATTTCTTAAATTTTTAAAAAAATCAGATTTTTTAAAATAAAATTGTATAATGCCCCCATTAAAATGAAACTAACATATTTTTGTGCGTTTTGTCTGTTGGTTGGTCTGTCCGTCACGGTTAGAAAAAAACACTAAAGGCTTTTGAAAATATGATTTAACCTTTACTGTTCTTTCAGAAATATTGCGATAGTTTAAGGATGGGAGCATTCAGGAATTGAGCCAGGGACTTAGAAGGAACATCCGAAACATCTTGCGAATAGGCGGATCTGACAGGGATCCGACTCCGACGGGGGCCGCCTCTGAGTTTGTGTTTCACACAAACTCTCTTTGTAATCTTGTTTTTCGATAATTTATATTTTATTGTGTTATATCAAACTAAGTTGTATGGTGTAACTTATTATTCACAAGTGAATTATTTTCTAAATTGCTCTTCGATTGTCAAATTGAAGTATCGTATTTTGTATTCTAAAAAAAAAACGAATCTCAACCTCGTCGTTGGACGAAAAGGCCAATAGGTAGGTAACTAGAACACCCTATTTGGGTATCCAATAGAACCGAGCTCATTGCATTGTGAAATTTGACAGTTGATTTATTTCTTAGGGGTAAAAATAAACAACATACAAACATACTATTGGCCACACAGTGGGTTAGACCGTTATAATTTTTTTTAAAACATCAGTGGGAATTCCCGCATGTAATGCTTAAAGAGTTTAATCAATAAATAGACTTTTCGCGAAGACTTCGTGCACAATCTTATGTATAAATCATAAGCCGTACAGCTAGAATTAATTTGGGACAATATAATTATGTATATAATATTTATATGCTTTAGCAGAGGAGTAAAAAATAGAATCAATACTATATCTCTAACGAGATCTGACTGTCTTTTAATGTTTCCAAGTCAAGATCAATATCAACAAATTAGAATTTTCTATACTCAGAATATATTTATACATGAGCATAACCATATTTTTCACGCAGGGAGAAGAGGAGGGGCTGATGCGGGTTAAAATGTATAATGTTTTTCTTTTCATATGTGAATTATATATTTTTGGTTTGTGTTTTTTTAATTTACTTATATCAGTGATTGAGAGTAAATAATCGCTCTTACAAAAGGTATTCAGCCACAAAAATTTGAAATTCGTTTTTTTTTTTAAGTTACTTTTTTTAGTCTTCTTTTATAAAAAAAACACACACACACACGCACGCACGCACGCACGCACGCACACACACACACACACACACACACACACACACACACTATTAACAAAAACAAATATTTCATGAAGACGAGTTTACATAACAAATGTAACGGAGGTTACGATTCAGATAATTGACGTCGGATTATCTTCCCGTAGACGTACCTTGATGAAATTATTTTCTTTGACGTAGACAAAGCCAGTGGTAGATACAGAGACTGTCAATGTGGAGACAACCTATAGATGTAGAGCATACAAATGTACACATGGAAAATATGAACGTGTGAGAGACATCCACTTGACAACTATTGTCTAGTGAATTGAATTTTTGAAAAGCTTGAAAGTTGATCTTTTAACCAATTTAGTGCATCTGCTTGTTATACTTTACTTTTAAGAAGATTTGAAACTGTTTTGAAACTACTGCTTTAACACTTCACATATTTAACTGAGATTAACATTTTTTAAAACGTCAAGTTTACTTGATTGTTCATATTTTAAAATCGCAGAAAGACTATGGTTCATCTCGTTTTGAATGCATATTTGATATATCTATGATTTTCTGACTTGATATAATTTTAAATGTTAAAATCTTTTAGCCCAATACAAATCTATTTGATAGTAAAGTTTTGTTTCTACTGTATATGTTCCTGGACAGGTCACTTTATTAAGTTTATTACCACATATATATCTGGCTTGTTGGAATAACGTGATGCGGCAACAGAACAGGAGGAGTAACACTTGGAAGACTGGCCACAGAATTGTTCAGCTGCTGGACAGCTGGTTGCTCTGGACGTGGATGACTCACATGTACCACTGGTGCAGATGTTTCTACTGTAGCAGTAAGAGCCGCTGGAACATCCAGGTTTCATTATCTAGTAAAAAAAGAGGACGTTTGTAGGTAGTCAAATTGAATCTAAAGAGAATCTATCGACAAAGGGTGTATCGATAGAGAATCTAAATGATTTTTGTTTAACCATATACAAATCTTTAATATGTTAAGTTAACTTTTTCTGCACCATGTACAAATCTAAAGTCTAGAAATCATATCCAAAACTTTATTATTCTGAGTAACAGATCTGCAACTAAACTAATACAGTTGGTTCTTTTTTAAGTTTTTTTATGTGTATATCACAACTTTACTTTCAGATAGTGGAAGATCTTGATACCAACAAAAGAACATTTGCCTTGCCAAAACAAAACAAACTACAAATGACATTTTGTTTTGTGCTAATGTTTGGACAGATATTGATTTAAACTTATTACAAAGGGGATATGACATTGAGCAATGAATTCAAGAACAGAATTACTAAAAACATGTGAAGTGCTTTTCTTATTAACTGTTAGTGCGGGCTTCTGATGGAATAAAGTCAAGTATCTCTTTCAGACCTTGCGAGCTATAGATAAGATAAGATAATATAAGATAACTTTATTGATCCAAAACAAATGGAAATTTGTTTTGACTACAATTGACAAGCTCAGCGTAAATACTGTGCAACAACAACATAGGTTTACGATATAGATGCACATACAAACAACATTCACACACGAAAAGAAGACATACAACACACTTATAACCAGCGCTTAGAAATAGACATCTATGTACGTCTTGATGATGACAAAATGTTAATTTTTATATTATAGAGCAGATGATGTAAAGGCCGTCTGTATCTATGGCCGATGGTTAACGAGGTAATCATGTGACTAGCACAGTGACCAACGGTCTCTATTTTCTCTATATATTATGTCAGGTAATCATTAAAGTTGGGCGGACTCAGTGGCGTTCTAGAAATGCCTTGTTTCAAAATCCCTGCCTTCACAGTGATTCGAACCCAAGATGCCGTGGTTCGGAAGGCAAGGGTTTTACCACTCAACCACCACGCTGGTCCTAAAGTAAGCATGAGGTAATGGCAAGTTATAGAGACT
>JADKLZ010003886.1:10825378-10840963 GCA_021533235.1 Biomphalaria straminea
CGGATGTATACTGAGTTAGTCAAAGTGACAAGGGATCTACTTAAGTTGGTTTTAAGCAGCGGATGTATACTGAGCTAATCAAAGTGACAAAGGATCTATTCAGCTCAGCTCACATGTTTTGAAACTCTCACCATTTTCCATTTTGGTGAGTTCTTGTCTATCTGAAGTTTTACTTCCAAATGACTAAATCGATCAAACGTATTGGCGGATATTGCATATGCAAATAATGTTTTCATTATCTTGGAGGTTCAATACTACAGATCTATATTTTCAAGAGATTGCAAGTGCCATTTTATGAATTGCCTGGTCAAGTGGTATTAGCTATGTGACGTTTCTAAAACTATCGAAAATTGTTAAGTGTGTAAGAGTTCAGTTTCCCTTGAAGACGTAAGGAGTGTCGAACTCTTTAGTGGGTGGAGGGAGTTATATGACCAGTACAAAAGTGCTTGACCATCATTCTTCTCACTTAATAAATATGCAAGTTCAAATGTCTAACTTTAATTCGATTTTCTATTTAACTCTCATCAAATATCCTAAGACTTGAACCTGAAAGCTTCAGTCAAGCAGTCAAGTGCTCACTCTGATCACCACTACCCTCCGTCCCACGTTTCATAATGCTTGGCAATGAATGAATAAAAATATTACATTATCCCGCTGTTAACAGCCGCGGGGCTCGTACCATAATCACGGACAAGCTTCTCGATACCCTATCAACGATCGATCTCAAAGGTACTAACGTTTCATTGATTGCCTTTTTTTTAATGACTGGAACTTGAAACCTTCAATCCATCTATAAAATTAAAAACTCCCCCACCTTCTACGCCGCACCGGCGCCTGCTGTGTTAATTAGTTTATTTTTTCTTGCAATCAATAAATATTTAGACTTGTAAATTTAGTTGTACTTACATCCGTCCAAACATATTAACATTATTAACAAAACAAAAACAAAAGAAGCTCAATGAGAATATCTAATTTAGAAATCATATATTATATCTTATATATGTGTGTGCATGTGTATAGTACTGTATACGGCATATAAAAGTAAGAGTTACCTGGGCTCAGGAACGCCTTACGAATCCCGATATTCAAAATCCCAATCTTCATCGAGATTCGAACCCAGGACCCCAGGTTTGGACAGCAAGCGTTTAACCACTTAGCTACACGTCCCTTATATATATTTGCCAAAAAGGTTGCCACTATGATCCATTTATTCTCATGCTTTCGAAGTGTCCTAAAATAGCATCTCTCTACTTCGATATATTTATAAATATCGTAAGTGATTTAAATTGTATTTTTTATTGTCTACGCGGCGATAGCGTCTTTCTTTTCAAAAAAAAAATGTCGCAAGTGAGTTAATAAACGCGTTGAAAAAAAGAAATATTTTCTTACGATGCTTAAAATTGTTTACGACATTTTATGTGCAAGGAAAAAATTGTGTTTTTATAAATAGCTTTACTAGAAAGAAGAGATTTACTAAATGAAATATTAACTGAGACCTTTATCCTAATACTAAGATTACAGTTGAAGGAAAAAAAAGACCAAAAAATATGTTGTCATTAGTTTGTACTAAACCTTTACCCTACAAAGAGAATCGAAACTTCATTGTTAAAAAAATCTCAATGAGTTTTCAGATAAAAAATTTCAACTTAAAACCTATAGGATAAAAAATCTTTACATTTAACATTATATTATTTTTTCCACTAGGGTTCCAGCACACAATGAAGTCGCTAACGAACTTGTCAGTTAAGTTTTCTGTCATCCAATTAAGTTAGCTACCAACGAGTTTGTTAGTTACGTTTTCTGTCATCTAGTAAGTTGACTCACCAATGTGTTTGTTAGTTAATAACTAGCCGATCCCACATGATTCATCTTTATTTTTTTTTTAACGTTCTCTACATTTACGACAACAATTGATATCAAACAGTACATGTATTTGTTTCATGAAGCAGTAATGCTTTAGACAAAACTGTTCTGAATTAAAATATATAGAGAGAAGTCTTGGCCAGTTCTTTTAAACGTTCATTAATATATAGTGTACACTAGAGGGGAGTACTCGCACAATACAATTTCAATTATTTACACTTATCAATTACAGCGAAGAATGGAATACAAAAAGAGCTTCCGCCTTCACTGGACTAGAACTAGCCCAATCGATTCAAAGGTGTTTACACTTAGATTAAAACGATTGGGTTCCTATTCTCTTCTCGTGCCTTATGCTCGTGAATAGAGATCAGGAAGGAGTGGGGGGGAGGTTCATACCCATCTAAATTCCTGGGACACAAAAGTGTGTGATCGTATCAAGGACGTGGTTCAAGCCTGACAGTTGTTGAGCTCACGAGATGGGGGCTACACCTCTGAAGAGTTCCGCCTGAGTAGTGCGCCACTTTAAGTCCAGTACATGCCATTCGTTTTAACTGTGTATCAAGGGTGCATTCAGGCCATCTAGTTGGCATTTACTTAATGATCTATAAAATTTAAAAACAAAAAGCAAAGAAACGAAACAATGAACTAACGAAAAGTTTGAAAGAATTCTACACTTTTATATGAAGACAGTAGTTCCAGTTATTCTAATGTTTCAACCAGCAGGAAAGAAAACTTAACCATACCTGCATTCTTCTTAAACGTGATAAAAAAAGCAAGAGGGGGGGAAGGCTAAAGAGTTGAAAGAAAAGGTACATTAATCAACGTACGAACAGATATTGCATTATTAAACATTTGTTGACACGGTCAGTGGTGCATTGGAAAGGCTATTTATCCCAATGACATGTCACATGTGATATATTAGAGAACACCTTGCATTAGTTTAAGATGAATATTCAATTCTATTTTTAAAGTTCAAACGTTTAGCCACACGTAGGTGTAGAATAAGTTCAGAATATTTTAGACTGCAAAGTTATATTTAATATTGGTTTATGTTTTCCACTCTTTTATCAAATGATAATACAGTGGGCACACTGTTACAATAACAAACAATGACATGACAAGCAAATACTTTACAGACAAGCTGATGTCCAACGTAAGATGTTAGAAACCAAAATGATATCATCCTCGCTCTTTCTCTTGTTATATCTTTCTCCCTTCAATTTCTGTCTCTCGTTTCACTCTTTTTTTTTTACAAAGCTTCTATCAAATCACTCTGTCCGTCGGTCTGTCTGGTAAAAAGTTTGCTCACGTTATTTCCCCCTCATCCAATTTCGGATCAAGCTGAAATTTTGCATAATTATTTTTTTTTTACCTGACAACACAAGAATCAACGTTTAAAAATAGAAATTTAGTTAATTACTATTGGTAATTAATTATTTTGTTTTGGTATCTCTAACAAGGGAAACAAAGTGTACTTTACAGAAGTGTTGGTAAAAGCTGAGTAACAGGTCGTGGTCGGAGGCTTAGTGAACACAAACATGAACTAGAAACAAGAGATAACGGAACAGCAGAGTGGTTATCGTGTTGGCTTGAGAAGACTGAGAACGTTTGAGCCCACAAGTTCGAATTCAGGTCATTCACTTTTTTTTTAACTTATTGAAAAAGCGATCACCCAGCCATCCCGTTCTTTCTTTCCCCGCCCTTTTTCAACTGGTTCAGACAAGTGATAGATCATAGCATATTGTGAAAGCTAAATGCATGAAATTGCTTTTAACAAATACAATTGGTAAAACAAAAAATATTTCGGATCGCACAGATTTATTATTGTTAATCTTAATCTATTACAAATATTTAATAATGTAACTGAGCTATATAGAACTAATAGAAACACTTAATATAAGCTTGTTTTTTGTTAAAGTGTTATTGTTTTAGTGTTTTTCTATTGAATCTCTTTTTTTCTACCTCTCTATTTATTCTTTTTTGTTTCACTCTCTTTCCTTAAATATAGTCTAGCTTGACTCAGTAGAAAACGAGGCTGTGTGTTCATACTTGAGTTGCCAGTCAGAGATAACGTCACAGCCCGCCAGTTTTTATAAGTCACTTCAAACTACAGCGTCACCCAACAATCTCCATCAGAATCTGTCTCGGCTACCATTTGTTGAGTCAAGAGAAATACGACTCCTATCTTTGATTTATCTAACTGTTCATTTCTGCTTGATTCCTTTCTGTTTGAGCTTTTAAGTTTTTTCTGTCTTCAGGGATTGTTTGGTCTTCCTTTCCTGTAGATGTTAGATAATTAGGTAGCTCTAGTTGGATTTGTTTTAGTGTTGACGTCAGCGAACTGCTCCTTAGTAACTCATTATGTCATACATTCTAATCAGATTAATTGGATCATTAGTTAATTGAAACAGCCGCATCCTTGAAACTAATTCTGAACTACCAAAACAAATTCAATAATACAGCCGAATCTGGTTAATCGAAACAACCTGTTAGGAACAAATGGATCGAGTTCTGATGCGATTCGTCGATTAACCAGATTTTAAGAAACATGTAAACCACAATACTGGTTAGTGAACTTACTTTAGAGATATAAATACACTTTGACTGTAATAGTGGTAGGCCTATATAAATATATTACAGACATTATGTCAAAGAAGAAGATAATTCAGCTTTTATAGACAAACAGACAGAGACAGAAAATTACCATTACAACTAAATAAAAATCGCTTATATAAAACAAATCTTGAAACAAAACACTTTTTATTTTGTGAACCATAATCCATACAATCTAAATAAGGCAACTAGATCTATCAGTATTGTAACCAATACAATTCTTCATGTCTACTTCAGGTGATCACATGCATTACCGCAGCTCGGCATTAATGGCAAGTCTCGTGTTGGATTTGCTCTCATTTCCCTTTCTTACAAAACAAAAAGTATGGACCAGAGCGTGCTGGTCCAAAGCGTGATGAACTAGTGATTAGACACAAATCTTAATGGAAAACTCTTGTCTCAATTTACCCTAGCCTTAAAATGCATTTTTGTGCTTGAGACTCAATTCGTTTCATTGCATTTGCTTACATTTGTTGCTTGTTTGGTTACATGTTTGTCTTCATCCAACTTGAAATTTCTGACGATTAGAAAGTTTCAGAGTATGTTTGTGTATAGGCTTGCGAATGTGCGTGAATGTCTACATTGTCGTGTGTGGACGTGTATGACATCGTGTGTGTGTGTGTGTTTGTGTGTGTGCCCACCCCCCCAATCGAGTCTTTCTCTTGTCTGACCACATTTTCTCAAGGTCTCACTAATTTCCCCATAGTTTATTTATTAGTCTGGTTATGTCGTTCGGGTAGTCGAGCTACTCCAATGAATTATAAATGTGCGAGCTTGTGAATAAACGTTTCAAGACATAAGAGAATATTTAAAAAAAAAAAAGACGATACCTCTTTTGTATAATTTATAGAACTATTATTTTGCTCTTAATAATTAATGAACGTTGTATTTTTCTAAAAAGGAACTTTTTTTACTCCACCATATCCCCCCTTTTAAACAAAATTATTGTTAAGTGAATGTATGAAACCCTACACCTTCTTATGATAGGCCTTGCTAAGCGCTTGGATTCCGAACCTGAGGTCCTGGGTTCGAATCCCGGTGAAGACTGGGATTTTGAATGTCGGGATTTTTAGGGCGACCCTGAGTCCACCCAACTCTAATGGGTACCTGACTTTAGTTGGGGAA
The DNA here is from genome assembly GCA_021533235.1 of Biomphalaria straminea. NCBI lineage: Eukaryota > Metazoa > Mollusca > Gastropoda > Planorbidae > Biomphalaria > Biomphalaria straminea. Next base: position 10,830,980 of record JADKLZ010003886.1, read on the forward strand.
AGTAAAGGCGGTTGGTAGTTGTGCTGGCCACATAGCACCCTTCTCGTTAACCGTTGGCTCATGAAACAGATGACCTTAACATCATCTGCCCCATAGATCGCAAGGTCTGAATGGGACACTTTCCTTTCCTTTCGATCTAGACCTAGAAGACGATGCGCAAAATATTCATTAACATCAATTTATTAAATTCTTGCATAACATAGCACACAAGAACGTGCATTATGATACACATTTTCTGTTTCTCCAGCCAAATTTTATTTTATTTTACTTTTTGAACAATTATAACGGTCAAAGTTTTTCCCGTGTGACCAAGAAGCTAGTACTTCTTCTCCCGACGATATACATCAGCTATCAGATTTCTAGGAGAATCATTAGAGCTGTTTTAGATTTCCGTGTCCAGTTTTTTTAGCGCTGCCTCCCTCCATGAAGTTTTGAATTGAGTAGAAGCATTGTACAAACAGGCCAATTTTCAATAACATTTCTTGTATATATGAGTATGAAATCCTATACTCTTAAGCGAGCAATTCTTGTATATATATATATATATTTATTTATTTATTTATTTATAAATTTTATTTCGAAAACGGCTCTAACGATTTTCTTTAAAATTTCAAGGTATGTGCGTATTAGTGAGAAAAAAATTCTCAACTCATTGGCCACATCGGGAAAACTCGAGTTCGACCGTTATTTCGATATGAAAATGTCTCAATTTAATTTTGGTCAGAATAATTTATGAATGAAATGGAAAATTTATGAATGAAAGTTTTCCATGACGTAAACGGGAAAAACGCTGCTTACGTCACTAGGCTTACCTTACTACATTGCAAAAAAGAACGAGTTTTAAAGTATCAATGGACCTAATTAAACATTTGCGCACCATCTTATTGAAGATTTAGAAGTTTAGATCTAGGCAAGATTGATTTATTATAGAACTATGGAAGGAAAGTAATGAAATTAAATGTACCGATGTATGATTAGTTATTACCAAAACAAAGGAAATGGTGATTACACAGCTGCTCTACTGCTCCTTACTTTCTCACACTGAACAAGATATCTAGCTAGCGGTCAACGAGTTTGCTACGCTGCAGGCACTTTTGATTTAACTATAAACCTCAGTAAAAAACTTGGGGTTACCGTTAGGGCGTGGTGACGAAAGGCCCAGGAGTTTTCTGAATGGAGGGATGTGTAAGAGCAGGCCATATCTTTCCATGGGCTGTAGCACCAGTAGCAGTAGTATATAACCTTTCTTAGTATAAATTATTTAACCGAGCAAGGCTCGGCCACCTGATATTATTTGTTATATGTGTTTTTAATGCAGTATATGTAAATACTTGTCAATATTGCTACTCAGTTATGTTATATCATCGGATGTTGTGTTGAAAGACCCAATCGAAAGTCTGATATATACATCTTTTTATCTTATTATTTAGATGTAACTTTAAAGGAGAAGATAATTACATCCTATACATTTCATGTGTCAATCTAGTCATGCATGTTCAACTCTGCTAAGCCGGTGGTTTTCGTGACTGATTCAGGCAACCCATTCCATTTTCTAAAGGCACTGAGGAAGAAGGAGCACTTGTACGAATTTATTTTGCCTCGCTCTTTTTGTGTCTTTCTGAGGATTTCATTAAGTTTTTTTTATTTTGTAAGTTATGGTTTAGTGTTGTATGTACTACAGCTACTTTACTTTTTATTCTTCAGTTCTGAAGTGTCTCTAAGTTTAGTGATTTTACTAATGGTGTTACCCTAATCAAATTGGAATATTCGTTTCTTAGAAATCTCACTGATCTATTTTGTAATTGTTCTAGTTTCTTTATATTTTCTTGAGTTAAGAGATCCCAGACAGAGGATGCTTATTCTTATATACTAAAGAGACACCAAATAGTTAAGCCTTTATCACTTGAATAGTCGGTGCTTGTATGTAGGACGAATTTTAATTTTATTTTTTTTTGGTGGGGAATGGAACATAAATGGTGCCTCAATGGAAGGGGAACAAATATGTGTGTCTAGGTGCGTTCAATGCGGTCCGCTCTATTGGAAGTGCAGATAAAAATTATAAATCTTAAAAGAATCAGCTCAGATGCTATGCCACTTCTAATGGCATGTATCTGGGCAGTTCCAGAGACTGGCCTCCATATCGAACAACTAGATTAGAAGACTTAAAAAAGTCGCTGCTTTGACGTTTGAAATCTTATCTCATAAAATACACGATTTACTTCAAAAAAGAAGATGATTACGTCTTACGGGTCATACATCTAGTCATGCAAGTTAACCAATGACTTAAATTCCGCCAAGTCATTAGTTTTCATGCTTCTAAGTCTTACAGTAGAAGTGTGCAAGTAACCTCCCCCTGTCTTTTCCCATCTCAGAACAGACAACGACACCATCAATCTCTGCTGTAAAATGATAATTAACTATTTACTGACATATAAAGGCAAGCAACTGATCTACGAACCAACGTTAAGGCTTTATACTTATTATAATTAATAGTAATAAAATTTATTGGCAAATGTTTGCCTATAGATTCTTTTTGGAATTTTGATCTTGAATTCATAGTCTAACTTTTTCAAATAATAAATTGAAAAGGGAATCTTGAAGGAAAGTTCTCCAGCCTTGTTGGAGATTTTACATTCATGCTGTCTGTTTTGTTGGTAAGACGAAATATTTATTGTTTCAAGACTTGTTCAGATAAACTTTTTTATTTGTCAAGATGTCGAGTAAGTAAAGTTCTCATTTCAGATCTTGCGATCTATGGGTATTTAATTTGTTAATAAAGGTGTCATGTGGCAAGCACAACGACTAATCGCCTTTACTTTTCCCCACCTAATGTCAGGTACCCATTAGAGCTAGATGGACTTAGAGGCGAAATTAAAAAACAAAGTCTTCACTAGGATTTGTTAGACCCCTAGGTTAGGTAGCCAAGCGCTTTACCAGCCACCAGGCCCTAACATGTCGAGTACTGACTCTGAAATCTGAAATAGTTCTTATTATAATAAATGTGATACAATTCTGAAATATGATTCAACCAGTTCTGGCGCTTGGCCATGAATTATTTGTAAATACAATAATTGTAAGGATTTTCCAATAATGTCGGAATACGATATGATTGGAATCAGCCCCGAACAATCAACATGGCGCCGATAAGAACGACAAATCTTTGTTTTGTTACACGTCTCTAATCCTGTTTTGCTTGGAGTCTCGAGCAAATAATCAGATTTACAGTTTGATTGGACTATTACAGTTAGTATGGATTTAGTCAGTGGCGTAGCATAAGCTCTTTAAAAATGAGTGGGGAGGGGCTATTATCTGTTATGAGGGGTTCATGTCAAAGTAAAGTTTTCCTCCAACACATATTATCTGTTATGAGGGGTTCTAACATGTCAAAGTAAAGTTTTCCTCCAACACAAATTTTCTACAGCCTAGTATAAATGTTTTATTGGGATTACTTACAAAGGTTTATTTTAAACATGCCTCTGTAAATGACCCTTATTTTCTGATTCAATTCAATCCTCCACCCCCACTCCAATAGCTCTAATGAAACAAGACATCTGCATGAGTCAACACAATAGTTGACTCTACTACACACTAGATGAACTGACTTTTGAGGTAATTTTATAACATGTTAGGTACTCGGGAAAAAATAGTTGCAAAATGATTTGATTTGATTTGATTTTTTTTGGCACATCGGCACATTTTAGGCCATGTCATGCCTTGAAGTTTTCAAGGACTGTTTCAGTAAAACCAAACGGGACACTAAATTGTAAACATGTACAAGTTATTTATGATTTAGTTTATTTCTAAATGGAATATTAAAATTTCTAGGTTCATATAATAACACAAACAGCTCAGCACTAAAAAAAATCTAGCTAGATGTAGAATAGCACAAACTTATACAGGTCAGTGATACACTCAAACAATTTTATTCAGATCCAGGCCAGACCGATATCTCCACATCAACACAGACTGCCTTTCAAATTTTTTTTTTATGTTTCTAAAGTGTATTAATATAATATCTTATCTTATATAATACAGACGTTACTTCAAAAAGGAATATGTTTAAGTCCTACGCGTCATGCATTCAGTCAAGCATATTAACCAATGACTTAAATTCTGCCAAGTCACTGGTTTTCCAGGCTAGCTCGGGCAACCCATTCCATGCTCTACTGGCACTAGGGAAGAAAGAGCATTTGTACTGATTTGTCCCAGCATATGGGACGAGGAATGTGCCTTTATCTTTGTGTCATCTGAGTAGTTTATTAAGTTTTGTTTTTGTATTTAAAGATTATGCATACTTATCTTTTTTTTTTTTTTGAAGCGCACTTTTAGAGATCAAAAGTAATTGCTGCATTTAAAAACACATCAATGAGATTGAACATTCTAACAGATACTCCTTCCCCAATGAATGGTTTTGCGATGTTAGTCTGTCGCGGTTTAGATCTCAAAAAACTAGATTTTTTTAAAATGCATATCTAGGTCCGATGTGTGCCAGAGTTACTTTTTGCTGCTAGCTTTTGCGATTTACACACAACAGAATATCAATACTAACCTATTCGTAGTCATTCGTAGTAAGAAGTCTAGAAATGTTAAGTTTGAAAAAAACTCCTCTAATTTAAAAAAAACGCTTTTTAATAGTGTTACATTTTCTTGACTGTAATTTGTGTTTATCTTTTTATCAGAAAAATAGAAAATGTTGAAATCTTTTAAAACCTACATTTTTATATGAATTTTAAGAACTGGGACAAAAAGTTTTCTTGACTGGAATACTCTTAAGAAGAAATAGTTGTGCTTAGTCAAAAAAAAAAGTAAAAAAAAATGTATGTTAGAAACAGAATATAAGTTATTGTTCCCTCCCATACCCTTACCATCAAGTCACAGAAACAGAAAACACTGCTTCCCACCCCACAATGAAGGAGGCACAAGGGTGTTACCACTGACTACCACCCTCTATGCCCCCCCACACACACACATACGAGCTAGCCACTCCCTGGTAATAATTTTTGTTGATCTTTTAAGAATCTGATTAATTGAGATAATGTACAACTTCATCGACAAATCACTACTCCATAACCCAATGACTTTAAACTTCAATTTGATAAAGACGTATTCCCTGGCGTGACCATTAACCCAGTAATACAGGTTTATTCGCGGCTGTCAAATAGGAATTTGGCTTAAAATTCGGATAAAAATTAATAGTTTGAAAACTAGAGCAGTCTAAACTACTCTAAACCAGTATTTAATTCCAGTCTAAGACTGTTTTTAATAGCTGCCTAGTCAAAGTGCACTGACATTCATAAGAAAGAAAGGCGGAGGAACATTGTGAATATGTCGGCATGTTAACTGTTTAATAATATCACTCAATACATTTTTAAATTGTCTGCAAACACTGGAAAATGTTAGGAATATAATTAAAATCAAAACCTTTATGAAACTATATAAATGTTTATAAGATGTGCAGTTTTTACTTGCGAGGCTTGCTAAAGTAAGAAAAAAGTAGGAGGGTCCATGGCAAAATAAATAATCTGGGAACAAATCAAAGCGTATAGCCTGTGGGTAATGCTAGATGGGTATATTTTCATATCAATCTATTATGAAGAAGGTATCAACAACAAAAAAGTGTTTTTAAAAAAAAATAAAGCCTAAAATGTATAATTATTTGCTTACCTGAGCATGCACCTATAAGAACAACCTGAATGGAAATAGACAAAAAAAAAAATAGCTATGGGTTTAGAGTTTAGACTGAGACTGTGCGCAACAGGGTGTCAATGTGGATTGTTGGGATGCAGTATGTTTGACCATTTTACTGCAGTATGTTTGACCATGTTACTGCAGTATGTTTGACCATCTTACTGCAGTATGTTTGACCATGTTACTGCAGTATTTTTGACCATCTTACTGCAGTATGCTTGACCATGTTACTGCAGTATGTTTGACCATCTTACTGCAGTATGTTTGGCCATGTTACTGTAGTATGATTGGCCATGTTACTACAGTAAGTTTGACCATCTTACTGCAGTATGTTTGGCCATGTTACTGTAGTATGTTTGGCCATGTTACTGTAGTATGTTTGGCCATGTTACTGTAGTATGTTTGGCCATGTTACTGCAGTATGTTTGGCCATGTTACTGTAGTATGTTTGGCCATCTTACTGTAGTATGTTTGGCCATGTTACTGTAGTATGTTTGGCCATCTTGCTGTAGTATGTTTGACCATCTTACTGTAGTATGTTTGGCCATGTTACTGTAGTATGTTTGGCCATCTTACTGTAGTATGTTTGGCCATCTTACTGTAGTATGTTTGGCCTTGTTACTACAGTATTGTTTAAGTTTCTCTGCCTGTTTTAGTCTTAATTATATCTAAAAGTTTATATTTCTTTGGCAACAAAATAACTTTTTTTAAATTGGCTCGCGATTTTAACCTATTTCTAATTTCTTGACCGACTAGATGTACGTGAAATATGATACATGTTTAAAATTAGACATTTAAAAAATATAGACCTCCTCCATATAGCCCTAATTAGCTCATTAAATTTTGTTGGCATAGAGTGTAGATTGTTTCAGGAACATTTTCCTAAATTAATAGATTCTTTTAACGTAACGTTTCTTATACTTTCTCGATGTCAAAAATTAAATAAATTTATTTAGTATTTGTTACATAACAGAAGAGTGTACTTACAAAGATGAAACTATTACCAAGCATACTCAAAGTTGGTTTCATTGTGTTTAGTGCAATTCAGTCCATTAGAATCAAATGTGTTGTTTTTTTTCTTCTCTTTCCGAAAAAAGAAAAGCAAATAAAAAAATTAATAAAACTTGTTTTCGGACGTCTAGCAGTGATGTTTCCTTTGACAAAGATGTGACCATAAATATATATTTCCTTTTCAATACAGCGCCAAAGCAACGCTTTAACTGAAACGGGTTGGCATCGATATGGGAGGGAGAGGCAGAGGGAGACGCCAAAAGATTCCTAGTTCGATTGGCTATCTCAAACCACGTGCTCAATACCGCCACTAAAAAAGGAAGAGAGGCGGGAAGCTATTCTCCAAACGCATGGCCGCCAGCCTCTGGAATAGAATAACAAAGATGAAAATAATGTTCCCGAGTTCTGAGAGTATGGTAGACAAAATGACAGGGGTGCCTTCATTGTCCTGGCCGCCACGTTTTATTGAAGCCAACAGCAGCTCAATAAAAGAAATCAATTAATGGAATCGATATTAATCAATGTCAATGGGACTTTGATTTCCCGGCTTATTGCTTCAATATTAGTTCAAACTCTCCGGCATCATTACTTGGCTAGCTCCTACCTACGGTTTTATTAACTATGTTCACTGCGTCAATATTCAGTTTACATGTATCACAAATAGGAAACAATACCTTTAACCGTATTCCTTAATTACTATTAGTCATCATTCAATGGTAGTTCTATATCTAGGTTACACAATTACATAGTGTAACTGTGGTATTAGGGTTAAATCCTTATCAGAATACACTCCACTTTAGTACCCTAGTGACACAAAGTACAGATTTAGCTATTGATTCTTTTAGTAATGTCAACATTGATATTGATTCTGGTGTTTGTTATTTTGTTTTGTTATTTATTTTTAGGTAAAGCATAAAAGATCTACGTTCGAATGTCTAGCCTGCAACTAGAAACAAATTTGAGGAAAACAAATTACAATGTGTTTTGCAGTAAATGTTGCAAGTTTAAAGAGAAATAAATAAAAATATTTTCCTGACTTTTTAATTAGTAGGACTTTTTTACAATTTTTAAAAATAATGTTTGATGTTATAAGCATGCTTCTAATAAAAATTGGGACTTTTTAAACAGCCAATCTTAAAATGTATTGGAGTCTCATCGTTTTACTTGTAACGCCAAAACAGATCAAACAGAGATGTCTCGCCGTAATCTCTCCAGAGTGGTCTGGGAAGAAATTCCGGTGCTAAATGTTTTCTTGTACTCTGACTTGTGTTAGATCGCTAGTTTAGTTTATTGGGATTGCGCACTTTTATGTACTGACAGTGAACGCATATTTTATGATGACACAACAGTCTATAGGGTTAGAGGTTAAGTTTGACGTATAGAAAATCAGTTACTGCTAGACTCTTGAGGGGAACACATCGTGATTAGTGACTGACTAGACTGTAGCCCATTCTGTAAATAAATATTCTTTTCAAGTTTACCCAGGTGTATACTTCGTCATTAAAGTCTATGTTCTTTTTTAGTACCTGTGACGGTATATATAGAACTCGCCACTAAGATACAATCTACAAGGTACGCGCGCACTTAGTCTAATTAATCATCTTTAGAAATACTTCAATACATCTGAGCTACACATGCATCCGTTACACTTGCTCAAATACGTAGTCGTAGTATCAACAAAGTACTATTCATTAAAGTATAAGAAAGAAAAAAGCACAGGTCCAATTAAGTCACAGAAGTGGGATTAGGTAGGCCTTCTGATGTTTAAGGCTTAAGTACTCATGTAAGTGTGTTGGTCGTCAAATCCCCTTTAACCTTTAAAACGTGAGAAAGATTGGTAAAATCAGGTCGTCGGAGACCTATTGAAATGTCTCAATGTGCTATGATCCCTATCACTTGATTGGACCATTTGGGAAGGGAGAGGGAGTGGGGGGAGAAGAGAGTATCTGTTACCGTGATCGCTTTCTAAACGCATTTTATTTCAAAAAATGTACGACTTGGCTAATTCAACTTATACCGCCACATCATTCAAGTACATTTTTTTCCCTTGTTCGATACTAAACAAATTAACTAATTACCAATAATTTTTATTTATTTTTTGTTTTTTTTGTTTTGTTCGGCAAACATTTTTGAAAGGTACATTTAAAAAACAATCGCGGTAACCTTTACCCAACATAAAGCTTTTTAACAGAAAATACACATGATATGCCCACATGGAGGGATCCTGGATAGCGCATGGTAAACACAGATGTTTGTTTGACATGTTTCGGATGTTCTTTCAGGGTTGAAGATAATCTACTTCCTAGACCAAACCTCCCGCAGCTCGACGGGAGATGGCAGCGGGCAGGCTATGAACCCGTAACCCTCGAGACAACTGAACGACAGTCCAGTGCGTAAACCGCACGACTAGGCAGATGGTAAAATGTCTCAGAACTAAGGTTAGGTGCAACAGCTACTATGTGTCTTCTGAAAGCGAACTATTCTTGTTTTTATTGTTAATAGTTTGTAAAAGTAAAGTAACACTTCCAGACCTTGGGATCTATGGGACAACGAAAAGGTTTTCTCAGCAAAGGCGGTCATAGAGGTGGCAAGTGTGACAACGTTAAAGTATGACAATTTGCCCAGGGCCCCGCGCACTGCTATGTCAGTTTTTATTTTCTGTTTTATTTGCTGGCGGTTAACGATGGTGTCATGGTCAGCACAACGACTTATCGTTTCGGAAGCCAAGCGCTTAACAACGCATCCACCACGCCCCACCACCAACAGACTCGACAATATAAATAGCAATAATAAAACTAATCTTTGTAATCTTGTGTTCCTTGGTGACATTAAAACATTTGTTAACCTAATGTTAAAAAAGGTTGAAGCTTTTTAAAATACTATTTCAAAGTAGATGGAAATCAACAAAGTGCTATGTATTGTTTTGATTTTAATCTCTTTTCACTTGATGTTAAGTAAGTGTGGATTTAGGGTCTTCTAAAAATCCAGAAGTTCTAAATCCCAGTCTTCACCGAGATTCGAACACGGATTTCACGTTCGGAAGCCAAAGGCTTTACCACATAGCCAAATAGACTGCATGGTCTGAAAGGGGAACTTTATTTTACTTTCACTAATAGTTATAGGTAAGGATACTTATTTCACCATATTTGGTTGGGAAAAGTAAGATAGCGCGCTAGATTCTAGGTGGCTATTCAGGGCCAGCTGTGAAAAACTGATTGACAAATTAGGTCTAACTAAACTAAATACAATTTATCCTATATCGAGCGATATAAAAGTGGTTATATA
>JADKLZ010003886.1:10847202-10863810 GCA_021533235.1 Biomphalaria straminea
AGCACGGAAGATGTATATTTCTGTCGTGTATCTTTGATATATTTTTTAATGAACTTTTAGCAGCGACAAAGAGAGTTTGTGTGATACACAAACTCAGAGGCGGCCCCCGTTGAGAGATCAAAGCACGGAAAATATATATTTCTGTCGTTTATCTTTGATATACTTTTTTTTAAATGAACTTTTAGCAGCGAGAGATCAAAGCGGATCTGACAGGGATCCGACTCCGACGGGGGCCGCCTCTGAGTTTGTGTATCACACAAACTCTCTTTGTAATCTTGTTATGCATTGTATTTAGATCGCAAAGGAACTGGGTCGGATTTACCTAAACTTGCCTAAAGGCAACACAAGCTATAGCTTATGGATATTTAGCACTGGTGTATAATATCTGGACTTCTAAAGGGCCCAAAAAGGTCTCAAATATGAAATAGCTTAGGACCTTATGAAGTCTACATACGGTACTGCTGAAAAGGTGTCCTTGCATTTGGTGCTCTTTCCTTACACCTTTAAGGTGTTAACACCACTTTTAAAAGTGACACTACCATTTCTGTCATATACAAGCTATATTCACTACAATTGTTTCAGCTACTTTCAACTTGATCAAAGAATTGTGTGGGAGAAATAGCGTGTGCAATTATCTATCTAAAAGGACAAAACTTCACTTATTTTTGCCAAGCCATATCTCTTAATACTGTAGGGCTAATTTCCTGTATCGGTATCAGATATTGTACAGAATTACCAGTAATTAATTGACTAATTGGTTTCATTTTCTTTTTATTCCTGTATTGTCTTTGGTAATGAATGATGTGTAAAGTTTCAACTTGGACCGAGAATGGGTGTGTGGGAGAAATAACGTACAGACAGACAGACATACAGACAGACAGACAGACAGACAGACAGAGTAATTTGATATAAGCTTTGTAACAAGCAAAATATTTTTAAAAGAACGAAGCTTATTGAAGGGGAAAGGACTCCTTACTTAGAATTATATCTCTCAATAATGTACAAAATAATTAATTACCAATAAATTATTGACTAATTGTTTAATATTTTCATTGATTCATGTTTTGTTAGGTGCAATAATTTTTTTTTTATTTTTAACTTGATCTGGGAATGAGTGTGGGACAAATATCGTGTTCAATTATCTAATGTGACGAAACCCCACTTATATAGCAGTACCATTTGTTGGTATCAGACAAAATAGTTAATTGACCGACATACATACTATCCTTCATTATATAAAATTAATCAGAGAATGGGTGTGGGAGAAATAACGTTTTACCAGACAGAGTGAGTTGATATAATTTGTAAAAAAAAAAAATATGCGCCATTTGAAACAAAGTTTTATCAGTTGAATCTATAAAGCCGAACAATTGAAAAGTCATTTTGATAGCAAGCATCTGAGATTTGCGAACAAAGACATCCACTAAAGATGACTTAGTCAAGAAAACCAGACTTGCTTGTGCTGGCAAATCTAAGCACCATATAAGGCGCCTCTGATCGGGTATTAAATATTGTAAGTAAAAAAAAATAAAGAAATATGCAAAACTGGTAAACATTATATATTTAAGTGACCCTATGACCCTAACTGGTTAGTATAGATGAGAGACGATTTGGGCTAATACAAACAAAATAACAACAATGACAACTCCGGGATCAACAGAAATATTGGGAAAGAATTAAATTGTTGACCATGCCTGGTGTCAATTTTTATGATCTCAATGGGGAAAAAATGATCTTCTGGAAGTCGTGCGATAACGTCAGAGACAAAAAAAAAATATTTCAGGATTTCGCGCCATCGCTGAGATCGACCATCAATCGGAGATTAGCGCATTGATTTTAGATTTTCTGTGGCGCACCAATCAATTGTGCTCGAGAATGACGTGTTTGACGCGGAAGCCACAGACTGGCTCATTTGTCACCGAGTAGAACATGACGAAATGAAAACATTCCATCTTGAAGCTGATCCTCATTCTTTATTTCCTCCTTATTCCTTCCAAGCTCTTTCAGTCTGTGGCGTGGAAAACAATTGATTGTTGCTGAAACAATTTCATCGCACTTATTTATCACTGAGTTTATATGTATATATATATATATATATTTATCTATATCTTAGGTATCAAGCATCAAGGTACCATATTGCATAGTAATACACGCAATGATTTTGGACATTTCAGTATCACTGTCGCATCGAACTTTGCACACCTTTATTTCACTACTACACACATATATCTCGGTCATCCTTGTCAATGCCTTTGAACCCCTGGAAGACGGAGTATAAATCCATAGTAGATATGATGGAAAGCTTTTTAGCCTGGTTTTCTTTAAAGCTGAAATCAAGATCAAGCTCTTCAACACCATTGTTAAGCCAATACTACTTTATGTTGTTGAGACCTGGAGAACCACCATCACAACCATGAGAAAAATCCAGGTAAGCACCTATTCATCAGTACCTACCTGAGGAAGGTTCTTATGATCCACTGACCAGAAAAGATCTTGAATGAGTAACTGTGGCAAAAAAAAAAAAAGCAGCAGCCTATCGCAGTAGATATTCTTCAGAGACGCTGAGACTTGTTAGACATTCAGAGTCCATTGCTTTAATGGACCAGTTATGCCCAAACATTTTAATTTTTTAAGCAAGCTATGGTGGTGAATTTTGTCAACGCCTAAGTGCATTTTGTTTATCTAGGTAGTTGATTATATAGCTACATAATTTGTGATGTTGTATTTTACGTGTGAGAGACCATGGTCTGTAGTGTCCTGGATCAAATCTATCTCCTTTAAAAAAAAATAAGAAGTGACATTAGTTTCTTATCAGTACCCGTGTACAGTACTCTACCTTGATAACGTGAAGCCTGAAAAAAGTATTTTGAACACTGCTGCTAGCTCGTTGCTTAGTTCTTTGAGTTATCGTGTTGGAATGCCGTCAAATCAGATGCTTTATTAACATTAGTTAATAGTTTTTGGACCAATTTTTTCTTGTATAATAACATCTCCTGACTATACGACATGTTTTAAATTATGTACCGGTAATGTCTTTGTTTTCGGGTGCTGAGAATGTTGAATGCAAAGTATTTAGGTGATTGTTTGCTTCACTTTCATTATCACTGTATGTTATCTTCTACTGCATCGGCCAAGAGCACGAAAAAGAAAGCTGCCCTGCTGTCAGTCAGCCCTAAAACTGAGGAATATAAATGCACGAACTGTGGCAAACTATGCCGATCCAGAATAGGCTTGATCAGCCACTACAGATTCTGCCCTGTCTCAAGACGTAACCAAAGCCAGTGACTCACCTCGGCGCATCCATTGTCTTCCGAGACAGAAGGAGCCATATATATATATATATATATATATATCTTCTACTTTTAATGGGGCTATTCCTGTTGATTCTTTTTGTCTAAATTTAATGCATGCCCTGTGACCATATATTTTATTGGTGCCCTTTGAGAGAGATTACATTGTATATGTATCCATTCTGCTGATATCTGATGAATTTTTGGGTTAGGTTTTTTTTTTTAAGATATATTTTTGTTAACTCTTTCTGCTTAAGTTTCTTTACATTTTTTAACATAAATTTTCTTTCTTTTAACATAATTTCTTTACTAATTAGCAATTCGTTTTATTTCATAGATATCTTATTGGTGTTAAATTTTCTGTAATGTTTTTGAGATTGGTTATACTCATAGACTATATATTATAATTTTCTTTTAATTCCTGTATTGTCTTTGGTAATGAATGATGTGTAAAGTTTCAACTTGGACCGATAATGGGTGTGTGGGAGAAATAACGTACAGACAGACAGAGTAAGTTAATATAAGCTTTGTAACAAGCAAAATATTTTTAAAAGAACGAAGCTTATTTAAGGGGAAAGAACTCCTTACTTAGAATTATATCTCTCAATAATATAGAAGTTCTCTTAGTTGGTCTGTGGCATTTTACGTCTCGAGAGACGATCTTTTCCCCTTGCAAGCTCTTGTGTGACTAAAGAGGCCGATCCTTGATACACAGCTGCGATCGCAGGTTGGGCATATGTAGTCACCAGGCGCCGTTGCACTTTCACCCTTCTTTCTACTTCTGTTGTGTATGGCATCTGCAATCAAAGACCCCTCCTTTATGCTCTCTCTCCATGTGGATCTATCTAGTGCCACCTCTTCCCAGTTGCTGGTGTCGATCTTAAAGAGCTTCATGTCCAGTTTGCATACATCTGTATAACGTTAGAGTGGGCTCTGGGTGAGCGACCATCGGCTCTTCTGTCTTCTATTAGATCACCATACAGAATATCCTTTGGGAGTCGACCTACTGGCATTCTACGAACGTGGCCAAGCCAGCCAAGGCGTCTGCTGCTGATATCAAAGTTGGTATCAAACAAAATAATATATATAGTCTATGCTTATACTGCAATTCTAGTGGTCATCAAATGGTTGGTTGTTTTAAGTTTAATGCTAATTTGTGTCATTTTATTGAGTTACATACAATTTTTCATTGATTTGTGCTTTTTTTTATTATTAATTCTTCTAATAAGAAGGTCAGATTATTCAGAAGAAAGGTCACAACCTAGTCCAGGTCTATTAGTTAAAAAAAGATTTTGGGTGTTGTTTGATTTAGTTGGTTCTGAACAATGTGCTCTAAACTTAAATAGTCTAATGTTTCTATAAATAGTTAATTTTTTCTTATAGTAATGATGTAGGCATTTGTTTAGTTGTTGTTTTTTTTCAAGATAAAGTATTTTATTCAGGTGCCCTGACTGAAGGTTGCATTTTTTTAATTACACATGACTAATAAGTAGCTCTAGATATAATAATTAGCCATCAGCAAGCAGATAAAAAAATCAAGCAAAAAATGAAAAAAATCATTTTTTAAAACGAAAGCTAGTCTAATTGGAAGTACTCCACACTTACAACTATATCACTCAAGAATGAAAAAGTTATTTCCCTTTCTCATTATCAAAAACACAAAAATTACTTATCAATAATTATTTGTTAGGTACAGTAAATAATGATTTACATTTTCAAATTGATATGAGAACGGAGTAGGAGGGAGGGCAGAAACAACTGTTCACTATACATACAGACAGACATATAGTGTGAGTTAATGTAAGTTTTAAAAAAATATAACAAATTTCAATCACGTTGTGGGTATCACAGAAGTGAAATTTATTTAATTCATTAACATAATTATGTGTAAGATATTGTTCAAATACTGCCAAATAAATAAATAATGAAATAAATAAATAAATAGTAGAAACCAATCCTTGTGGCTGAATGACATTTTGGACAAAAGTATTTTTAAACCAGCTTAAGCTTTTCTGTTACTGTACTCAGTTTCTCATTGGTTCATTCGTTCATCCAACTACTTGTGGGTCACAATCCAGAGTGAATCAATCTGAAAAGGGAGACTACAAGGTAAAAGCTATATGTAAAAGAGCTAACCAAAATCAATGTAGTTGACATTTTTGTGTCATTCTTGACATTTACATGTCAAGTTAAAATTATAACAAAATGTTTTGAACAATAGTAATAAATTTATAAGAAAACAAAAATATTGTACAGTTCAATCTTTTGTGTTGTTTAAGCATTTATATTTTCTAAATTATTTACCAACATAGAAGCCATGACTTGTTACAATACTTTTAACATACTTTCTAGAGAGAGAGAAATAAGATTGTTTAATAAAGCAGAAAGCCATGATAAATTTTTTAATTTTTGGATTTTATAAAACCTTTTGATCCTGAAACACCAAATTAGAGAGTAAATATATCAAATTATTTTCACCTTCCCTGCCTTTATACATTGTTTGATTCAACTGAATACATGTCTGACAAAAAAAAATTACATTTTGATTAAAATCAAAATCTTTTGACCCTTTAAAAGCTGTATTCACTTAATCTTTTAAGGTACCACATTACAATTTTAACTTAAATAAAAAAAAAAGGTTGATTTAATCACACTGGGACAAAGGTTTTCTTTTCATTGAGTCCACACAAAAAAAACAATTATCTTTAACTACAAACATAGGGAACGCACATGTGTAAAAAATGTAAGAAACAATTTAAAAACTTTTTTAAAACTAATTTTTAAAAATCCTCCTTACTTCCAAAGGTAAGGTAAATTTAGATGTTATGTTTCATATTAAGTTTAGTAAGTTCAATATTTCTGCTTTCTTGAAAAATGCAATGCAAAAAATGTCTTATGTTTAAATCCCATTGGATCATTTATCTAGTCTTCTAAATGCAGTTGATTTTTCTTTGTTTCTCTATCAACACATTTTAAATAATTAATAAAAATGGTGACCTGAAATGTGAACTAAGGAGGATAACTGTGTAAAAAGTTATGCAACTATAATAGCTTTCTTGGATATGATGGCAATATATTAAGAATGCATTAAAGACTACACAATTGTGGACTGAGATGTTAACTTATAAATTTAACTGTAAACTTATATCATTATGTAGATTGGTAAAAAAATAATAATATCCTCAGACAAAAAAATAAATAAAGAGAACAAATTCAAATAAGGAAATAGAAAACTAACCAATCTGTTTTCATGTCATGATGTCATGCAGGAATTTCTCATAAACAAAAAAACTAGTGTCTAACTTTGAACTGAAAACTCACCAAACTATTCTGTCACCAGTTGACAATTTAGGATTATTTTTCTTTATTTATAATTAATTTTGAATAAATGAAAACTATATATACAGATAGACGGCCAATGCATCATAGCCATAAAAAAAATCATAGATAACATTAGAAAAGGCTGTGTTTTGGTTGTTTTTTTTAATTTATTAACTATATATATATATATAACCTATGTAATGTTACACTATGCATTTAACTATATACTCTTGTGCTTAAATTTATATATAGACAAAATGCTACTATTTTTATAATCTATAAATCAATTACATAACTTTTACTCAATTTTAATTGTGTACCATCATTATTCCAAACTTCGAAAAATGAGTGATTATTTCCTGATATATTAGTTATCATTCTATAAGTCAATTAAAATTTTTCATTCAAAAGTCTTTCTTTTTTCACTTTCACTGAAATAATAATGACAGTTTATGATGACCTCAACATCAAAATGACAGTTGTTACTATTTACCACTATAAGTACGCTTTAAATGCAAACTACAAGTATAGTTTGAATTGTTTGTTAGTATTATCTTTTTATGTTGTTAGGATAATTAAAACTTATGTATACTTTTTTTTTGTATGCTATTCATGTACATTAGTATTAAAAATTTTATCTAAAGTTTATATTTGCTAAAATACTTTATGAAAAATATTAAAATATGGATATTGCTGGATAGCTAAAATTAAAAACAATTGACATTAAAATATTCTGCCCCTAAAATCTATTCATGTCATATATGTTGCCACTAAACAAAATATTTTTCTCCATTTTAGCTACTAAGGAACTTGATAGGTTTTCCTGTAAGAAATAATCATCACACAAGTAGGCTCAAAGTATTGCTCAATTTAAGAGTCTTCAGAAAATCTGTTTTCTCTTCTGACACGAGAAACATGTGCCTCATAAAGCATTTGGTTGATAGAGAAGTAATATGGATTCTTTGTAAGATCCAATTCTGGATCATAGTTCCCTGAAGGCAGCTGCTGTAGGTGGAAGTCAAAATCTGGAGACTGATTATGAAAAGATAAGCTTTGGTTTCCATCATTGTTGTGAACACTTTGGAAAGAGTTCTGAAGATCAGTTGAAACACTATGAAAAAATGGATTCTGTGCACTGTTAAGAGCCTGAAATGGTGAATCATTGCCCTGTAGAGCAGGTGAGTTAGCTCCATTGAGTGAGGCTTTAGAAGGTGTGTAGCCGTTGTATGCAAGATGCTGTATTTCACCACCTCCGACCTGATGATGGGGGAGCTGGTGAGAACCATTGTTGTTGAGAAATGACTCATGAGTGTGGCTTTGACTAGAAGTGCTTAGATGTTGATGACTGAAGACAGAGTCACCTAAAGGTGCTGGAAAACTTTGGCTATGATTATTGACACTACCAACACTGTTCATGTCATGAACAGCTGGGATATTGCGTCCATTGGCATATTCGAGGTTGTGAGACTGTGGAAAGTTCTGCTGTATGGAAGCCTCACTGAGTGAAGGTGAACCTGACCCGGATCCATTTTTAGAAAAATCATCAAATTCATTAGCACCACGTCTATCCTGCAACTGTAAAACATCAATGAAAAAAGTTTAATTTCGTTAAAAAATTGTTAAAGAATAAACAGTAGTATTAATATTGTGTTATGAGAAACTGGTAGTTGTCAATATTGCTTTAATAAAGTGCAGTATTTTATGTTGCTACCGTAAGGATTCTATAGGCTGGCAATACATCAGCAACTTCTGTAGTGACATGACAATAGATTAAAAACATTACACGGGTTAACTAGGAAAGAGAATTAACAGAAAATAGATGCTAGAGACGGCATAGAGTAAGGAAGCATTTTTTCATTTTTTATGGAAGACATTGGACAGTTTCCCTTCAATGGAATTAAAGTATTTGATATTTGTAATAACAACACCTTACTAATATATATGTCTGTTGCTATATATATGTGATATAGCAGCGAAGGACTAATTAGATAGAAATTATCTCTAGCTGTTTCTATCTGTCTCTCTCCCTTCTTTTACCTTCACTATCTCAATAGTGGGACACATTAGAGTTATGACTGTTGGAGGAGGAGTTGGTCAACAACAACAAAGACCACATTAAATAGTCATAGCCACCACTTGTGAAGTCTGACCACAACAACAAAATCCCATGTTTGTCTATAGTGTAAGAGCTATAACAATATCGGCTTGAAGGGAGATATTTGACTTTTATCAGTCTTGGTCATTATTTTTGGTGAGAAATATGTCTATGAGAATACATGTTGAATCATTTAAATCTCAGATAGGAATCCATCCAACATGCTAATTGATATAAGACCATGGACAAGACTCTAAAATGGGCCTAGACCAGTGCTTCCCAAACTTTTACCTTAATGTAGCATTTCCCACATTCTGAAACATTTAATGAAACATTTAGAGATATTGACTCATGTGGTGGCCAACTAGTTAATTATTCTAGTATTTCGTGATACACCTATTCAGGCCTTGCAGAACACTAGGGTTTTGCAGAACAGTTTAGGAAACACTGAATAGACCATGACACAATGACAAAATATTGCAATAAATAGAAAGTTTTTTTAAGATAGCACGCCAGTGTATTAGCAAAGAAGAAAAGATTACATGAGAATTATAAGAATATTATTGCAACTCTTGCATGACTACAATTACTGTCTGATTAAAAAAAAGCCAATTGAAAACCCTTATACGCTAAAAGAAGACACTAATACAACCTCAAAACTTCAAAATATAATGTGCAAATTTTTACCAAGAGGAGCTAACTAGCATAAGAAAAAGATATCTTGTCTTAACACCCATAGAGAAAATGAGAAGGCATTTGACTGGCAATAATTTTAAGCCAACAAGTATAAGTGGATACCAACAACAAGTGAAAATTGTGTCCTATAAATACTAACCTAAAACCCAGGGAGAGAGGGAGAACAAAGAAAAACATGAGAAATGCCAAAGTCTGCAAGGCTAATGTTGCAGAGTTTACAAAGAACTTAGAAGTAGGTGTCACTAAGATCATATAAGCCTTCAATGGATCAAAACAATATAAATTAAGTCAAGTGAGCCTGTGACGATAAAGCCATCTGAACCAAGGTTGAGCACACATACCGAACAACAATGCAGCCATCCATATTATCTAAAACAGAAGCTTAAGAAATGGATAAAATATTCTAAGCATAGCCTATGCAAGGTTTCTATTTGTATTGATATTAATAGATAGATCTGTAAAACTGACCTTTTTTTTTTCAGAGTCGTCACACATTTTTATAATAAAAATGAGATAAATTACACTTATATTACAACAATAATCAGCCTCAATAGTTTGATAATCATTAATTAAAAATTAAGAAAACTTACCTGTGGAATTATTATATTTGATTGTCCTCTGAAAACAAAGCATCAAAAATATTACTGACACTGTAACAATAATTGTACAGTTTATGAATTTAAAAAATTTTAGGATTAATTATAAATTTAATATGTACTCTGTCTGTTCTTAGAGCTCAGTACTTACTCAATATGGAGAGAATTTATCCGTTTAGAAATGGGCAAGCATTCGTCACTGTCTTCCAACTCTTGACAGTTTCTTTTTTGATTTGAGCGGCTGTTGATATATATATATATATATATACATATAATATATATATATAAAAGCTTATAGTTACCTCATTTATGTTATACCCAAAAAAATGCAAAGATAGTTCATAAGACACAAAAATTTTTTGTAAACACTGTCTGTAATTTAAAACATAAAATAGGAATATTATTCATACATAAATAGAGGACTTCATATGTAAATATTATATAATTATAATTATTTTAAATTTTTTCATTACATAATGAAATAATTTTATCAAAATCCTACCTAAATCTGGAAGAGTTAGCCATGGTTCAATGGTTGATAGATGTAGATTCTAGATGCTTGATCTAGAAAGAATCAAACAAGATATAGTACTAAATATAATTCTAGAATGGACCTCATTCACCAAATGTAAACACACAACATTTTCTCTATGTGTTCTATACAAATTACGCTATACGTAAGGCTGTCATGTGATACATATTTTTCACTATTTTATCAATATTATGACTTGGCTAGATTGTTTCTTTACAATTGGTGAATGAGGTTCATTATAGACCTAAGACTAGATCTCTATCATTATATCTAGACTAGTCACTCACTTATAAATTAATGAAGTGTAATTATAAAATAGATCTAGCTAGAAGATCAACTCAATGAATAGAGTCTCTATGACTATTTCACTATAACACTAATAATTAATAATATTATTCACTATAAAAGACCTCTGGGCTCCTCTAGTAGTATAGGATTAGAGTTCTAAATTATAGAATATAAAATCTATGAGATCTACACACTCACTACTGATACTGAGAGTCATTGAGGCTATTCTTATTCTATCATCTAAAGATCTGGAACAGAATGTTATCTAAATAGATCAAGAGTCTAGATTTAGAGTTTAGAGCAGGTATATCAAACATGGGATTCAGGGGTTGTATGCAGCCTGCGACCACTTTGCATGTGGCCCGCTTGGCCACCTTATAAATTATCAAAATAATGTTTAACTATTACGCTGGAAAATAAGAAATGACAAGCTACTTATAAAATAGTATTTGTTAAACTGAACAACGATAGTGAGTCTGCCGTGAAAACAAGCTACATTTTGTCAAACTTAATTGCAAGCCATTGCAAATCATTTTCTGAAAGGGATTTTATGAATGGGTGTGTTGTTTTGTCCAGAAAAGGTGACTTCATTGACTCTCGGTGTAACAGGCGTAGCACAGTTGGCTATATTCATAATGGCATGTGACAGGAATTTTGAGATACAAGAGGAGCTACTTGAGCTTTGTACTATCCTTAACACGACAACATGCGAGGATGATTTTGAGAAATTACAGGAGGTAATATTGCAGTACAATTTATCTTTGGTAAAGCTAGCTGGTTAGCAACGGATGTCGCATCAACCATGAAATGAAATGGTTTTGATGCAAAGCTACTTGCAAAAATAAGAGAGACTGATGCCAATTTTAAATTTCCTTATTTTAGTGCATCATTCATCAAGATACATTCTGCACAAAGCAATTACAGTTCCAACTAGTCGTAAGACTGGTTTCAGTCACTCTCAATTTTATTTGTGCCCATAGCCAATTTTCAATGTTTCTAGATGAAATTGGACACGAATTTGATTGTGTTTCCTACTACAAAGAATTCTGCTGGCTCTCATGTCACAAAGTATTGAAGAGATTTTTTGCACTGCGTGAAGAAACTGTATTGTTTCTGAACATGAAAGGTGAACCTGTTAAACAGATTCAGGATTCTGCATTTGCAGTTGATCTCACTGATCATCTGCAAGACTTGAATTTAAAACTTCAAGGTAAAGACAAAATTGTCACAACTGCATGTGATGATGTGAAGTGCTTTCAAGCAAAATTGCAACTGTGGGTAATCCAAATATGAAGAGAAAATCATGTTCACTTCTAATACTGTCAGAAACTAAATAGATTAGATACGGCTGAAACATTTGGTGGATATAAGTAGATGCTTTCAATTGCTGTTTTCGTGACTTTGTTTCATAAAAGCTAGAATTTTCATTGTTTGTATCTTCATTCTCCTTTGCTTCTGAAAATGCTGCTGGTAATGGCCGGCGAGAGGGAGCTCTTGTTCTTTTTTGCTGGCCTAGAGTTCAGGGACCCAAAGGCTCAACTCTACCTGACAGTTTCAAGAAGAAGAAGAAGAATCTCTGTGAGCATTTCTTTTCCATAATGAAAGCTACAAAAACACTTCACTGTTCGAGATTATCTGATCAAAATTTGTCATCATTGGTGAAAGTGTCATTGTCAATGGCAAACAATCTTCAACATGACATTAATAATATATTTGTATCCCAGAAAAGATGGCAAGCATCAGGACAACGAAAAAAATGTGTAATCATCGTAATTTTTTTTTATTATCAAAAATTGAAATATTACCCAAAATTTAGCTAAGGGACAGGTAGTAGGCTGTTTTGCAACTGATATTTTGCTGCGGGCCCTCAGGTCATAGTAAGTTTTTTATGTGGCCCATAGAGTTTGACATGCCTGGTTTAAGAGTATCACTAGTATTACAGTAGTATCAGATTGATAGTCTTGTTATTATAATTATTCTTGTTACTGACTATAATAATTAATATGTATTATTATATTATATTATAATTATATAATATATATATTTAATATATATATTAATTATATTTATATATATATATATATATTATATATATATATAATATATATATATATATACACTATACTCCTATACTCAACAATATCGTCAATACTGTCTAGTATGAAGATAAACAACACAAATTAAATGTCAAATCTAGATCTAAATACTAAAATAGGGGAAATCTAAGTCGATCAAATCAATGACTTGACATTTTTCAACTATTTCAAGTGAATAAATTTTATTTTTTTTTCTTTTAATTTATAATAATAATATAGATCTAGATCTTATTTTATTAGAGATTTGGTATTTTTAATCTTGAGCATTTTAAATATATCTGGAATCTAGATCCACTTAAGAAAGTGGAATCAGATAAATAAAGATTATCCAGTACCAAGCCATAGACTTTGTATCTAATCTACTGGGTATGAACTAAAAACATAACGTTGTGTTTCTAGACGGAATTATGATCGCATTTGTTTTTACAGAGCTAAGGATGGTTTTTAGAGTGCTTTCCCTTGCATGTAAAAAAGAAAAAAAAAATAGACGCCAACATTGCATATTTTCGCGAAACTTTTTAAATTACAGTAACATTGGGCATAAGTCTGTTTGTTTTTGTTTGTTTTTGTTTTTTTCTACATATTTGTAATATTTTTTTATATTAGCAAGTGCAATATGTAGAACCTCCGCAACCTATTTTTTGTATTAATTTTAGCATTACATGGTTACCACCAGATTAATTATTGTTGGGATGTCTATATAATAGATATAATTATATCGCTGATCCAAACTATTTGATCTTATCATAATCTTACGTCTTATCTTATAACAGTGTTATATGATACAGACGTTACTTCAAAAAAGCAGATGATTATGTCCTACGCGTCATAGCCATGCAGTTAGTCATGCATATTAGCCAATGACCTAAATTGTGCTCAGTAGCGGCCTTAGGGGGTGGCAAGTGGGGCAGCCGCCCCAGGCCCCGCGATTGAGGAGGGGCCCCGCGATCGGAGATTCTAATGTCACAAACTTGATTACAATACATTTTCCTAATAAAATCCGATTGGATGCTTCCGCCTATGTGTTTTTTTCCCATGGGAGAAATTTTATAACTTTTTTAAGTTGAAAGAATTAAAGAATTTAATTTATGCATAACAATGACAATACAGCGCGGCCAATACTAAGCCAACAATGGCTACGCAATGTTCTATGTTTTGTAACAAAAATAAGGAGGGCCCGCAGCGTTTAAGGCGGACATACTGTCTTGTTATTGTTACAGCGTTAGAGACGGATTCGCCGGTTAGCGTGATGTGGTACCGTATATATTGTTTATCCTTACGGCTCAGATCCCCGCACATGACACTCGCAGAGGGCCCCGCGCATTGCTAAGGACGCCCCTGATTGTGCTAAGTCACTGGTTTTCCTGGCTAGCTCAGGCAACCCATTCCATGCTCTAATAGCGCTAGGGAATAAGGAGCATTTGTACACATTTGTCATAGCATATGGAACGAGGCATGTGCCTTTATTTTTGTGTGTTTAGGATACAATTACACTTAACCCTATATGGCGAACATTTTGAAATAGATGTTCAAAAAAATTTTTTTTATGATTAATGTCATCCTATGGGGTCTATAAGATACATTGTACCACTTTTTTGACAATTTTAGAGTAATTTAGACTTTACAGCTTTGTAGCAAAGTTGCAACATTACGCACACGTGGTTAAATTTTTCCATTGTTGCAAAACTGCTACATACCAATAAAAACATTACAAAATATATTTTAAAACATATTTTAAAATGTCTTTTATGGTATATATTTAAATTCATTTATTTAGTGACAATAAAATCAGCAGAAGTATATACATTTTGTACAAAATAATTAAAAAAAAATTTTTTAAGACATTCATCTTGTATGTAACATTTATAAAAAGGTATTTGGACATGATATGTTATATATATATATATACATATATATATATATATATATATATATATATTTAATGGTTGATTTAATATTATTTAAATGTTGCAAGTAATGTACTAAATAAAAAAAATTATTATAATAATTCCAATAATTAATGAAAATAGAATTTCAAAAATATTATTTTACAATTTATAGACAAAAAATTTTTTTTTTAGAAACCAAATAATTATAGTCACAAAACCTAGAATAATGAAATATTAAATTTCTTGGAAAAAATATAACAGTAGCATTCTCTATTTTAATACATACACACACATGTATAGCTTTAAATGAGATTTCCTTTTAATCTGGTAATTAGCCATGGCCTCGGCTGTTACAAAGTGTTGGATATTGTTTAACATTTCTGTTGATAAATGAAGTCTAGGGATAATAACTGGGATAATAACTGGATGCAGAGTATCAAATGTACTCACCAGAGTTACATAGTTTTAATAATTTTCAGTTATGTCCAAACTTTATTTCGATGCTGGCTTGATCAATGTATGTATTCAGTGGTGGTCGCGACATAGGGCAATATGAAATTCCAAAATGTGTACCACAGGCCACAATGAATTTGATGAACAGAGTGTATCCATGGCTTCATTATACAGCACAGGCAAGAGTTTTGAGAGACCAGATACTAACCCATTAAAAGCCTGGTAAATGGCATGCGAGATGTAGATCATGCGTCACCGATGAATCTGCCTGCATGAAAAAAATATTTTTTAAAAGCCCCTTAAATAATCAATAGAAGATCTTACTGGCCAGGTTGATTTTGAGTGTTTATGTAAAACAAATCTCTTTTATAAGCATAATTCTGAAGTTTCCAGAAATTAGTATTCGATCAAGCTCAAACTTCCAGCAGGTTGACAGAGGATATTGATATGATGGTTCGAACTTGCGCCATCGCAATGGCACTCCGAAGCACATAACATGACCAGGCAGCCAGCATTTTGTTTTTTTGTCCAGGTGTTCTCTCTCCCAAAGATATCTTTTATCCATAGGTAGGTCCTGATGGCTCATCTACATCCGCAAAAGATTCATTTGAAGTTACCTAAAATAAAAAAATAAAAATGTCAATGAATATTCCTTTAATTAATTATTAAAAATATTCATAAATGTTGAAATATGTTGTATATGCATCTATAATTCTTTAGTCAATATTTTATTTTTACCTGAGTGGTCTTAATAATCCTTAATGTCTGCATCTTTGACGCTACTTGAGAGACTTGAGAGCTCGTTGTCATCTCACGCTCAGGATTCATCTATACAAGATTTATTTGGATTCAGAGAACCTATAGACAATCTTTAGATCTGAAAATTAAAAATATAAAATAGTGATTAGATCTATAAGGCATTGTTATAAAACAAACAACCGAAATGACAAAAGACTGAAAAGATCAGAGGATCTAGAGTCTAGTCTAAGTCTAGGTCTAGTGAAAATGTATGATTTGTTTTTAATTTTTTTTTAGATCTATTCAGATAATCTGAATGTAAAAATGTTAGAACTATACATTTAAACTGTCCATTGAAGTGATTAAACACTATTCTAAATTATTTGACAGCAAATAGTACAATAAAAAAGAGCTAGATCTTTATTTGTAATGTAGCATATTTACAACATACCGTTAAATGCATCGAAAAATTATGGTCTTTATGCGTAATGTAGCATATTTACAACATACCGTTAAATGCGTTAGAAATAACAACGTTGATAATAACAGTAATAATTTTTAGCTTAATTATTAATTTAATATCATTACATTATGAAAATATTTTTTAATAATGT
>JADKLZ010003886.1:10863910-10876506 GCA_021533235.1 Biomphalaria straminea
TGTTTTTAGGTTATAATATTAAATGGTGATGTAATATATCTTACCTCTAGAGGAAATCCAAATTAGCACAATTTAATTCACTTCTGATGCAAAAAAAACATGTCATGTTGATTAAAGAAACGGGAAACGGAAGTTGCCTATGGTTTAATTCGCCTAAAAGTTACGGAAACCACCAATTTTATTACAAAAGAGTTCTAAATAAATAATAAATTCGACTTTTTTGGGTTTGTATCAAATATGCTACATTACGCCATATAGGGTTAATATGTATAAGCTTTGTTTTTTTTTGTTTTTTTTTTAGATTTTTTTTTCTTGTTTTTTACAAATGATTGCATTTGATATTAGAGTTCACTGCGACACAATGCACAAATGAATTTGAATATAAAAAGTAGCAGATATAATATGTATATTTGACTAATTGTGTTCACAAACTGTGATTTCAGCACAACAATGAAACCGCCCCATCGCCTCATCCCGCTTCATCACCTGGATCACAGCCAACGGGAAATAGAGGTCTGGATCCAATCGTGACCTCCGTGACCCCGTTGGCTGTGATCCAATAGTGATGCTTACTTACTTAGACTTATATTCTCCCTAACTGTTAGGCGCATTGGACGACTTGCTGTGTCCATATATGTCTGTCACTGGCAACATCAGCATCTACTCCTCAGCTAGTGTCCACTTCTTTTGAAATCCTCCATGATGAAGTTAAATGAGGACGTCCCTGTTTGCGCTTTCTTTGTATTGGCCTCCATGCCATTGCAACTCTTGGTATCCGTGATTCGTTCTGTCAGAGGACATGTCCCGCACACCTCATGCGACGCTCGGACACAACCGCAGTAAGGGGTCGATTGCCAGTTCGGCAAAGGATTTCTTTGTGACCCAATCTCTGTAATTGACTCCTAAAATCTGTCCTAGAAATTTTTGCTAAGCCACATTTATTTTTATATTTCTGCAGATGACTTCTATGTCTCGCTTGCATGCGTCGCTGTTGTGTTAAATAGTTTTTTTTTCCTCAAGCGCAATAGCTTGGTTTGTATATAGCCTACAGTCTGCAACTTTTGGAAAATAACCCCAGCAATTTTTTTTTGACATGCTACCTCATGATAGTCATCCCCATCGTTTGTTATGATGCCGCCTAGATTTGGGAACTTAAAAAACGTCAAATAACTTGAATAAACTCTTTGTGAACAATAGGCCCCTACTAAGCCTAAATATAACTTCATTTAATATAGACAAAATCTACTTGTAGTAGGCCTAAATGAAATAAATGTATTAGACTTAAGTAATATTATCAACTCAACTACAAACAAAACTTTCAGTCTCACGTTCTGGAGTCGTCTCTCCTAACTAAGACTTAATTGACTACAGTACCATTTATGTTGTTTCATTTACAAACAATCGCTATAACCTCTTCCTACCGTCACACCAAACACATACACTCCGTAACACCCGGCTCTCTAAAAAACTGCACCACACGACACTGCCAACTCAAGAACTTGATAACGCAGGGCTCCAAATTAACGTAACACTTTACTGTCCAATAAATCATAGCCAATACTGTACAAGTGCCAACATGTAACACTGTACAAATGTTTTGCCTTTAACAACCGTACTGCGGTATCAACTCTGTACCGCTATATCAAACTCTACTGACTCGCTGCCCCTTCCTGGACTTGTACTCAATTTGTTCTTGACTCTGACTTCAACTGTACTGGTACTTAATAAAGATGTTGCGAGGTAACGTGAAATTACTCTGACACGTTCGCTCTTAAATAGGGTCCCTCATGGCCTTCTAGAACCCAATGGAACGTTACTCGTCTTTTCTAGTTGATCACATGACCGTATCTGATATGACTGGCCCGAGTACTTTTCTCTTTAGATATTTCTTGAAACTTCACCAGTCATCGCGGTTGACCGTCGCCACTGTCATTGCCAGAAGTGGTTATGGATTTAAGCACTCCATTACCTATAAAATGTTTCCTAATGCTGTGCGTCTCTAATAGCCTCTGACAACCATTCCAACTCCTAGCCTTCAGGTGTGGCTCATTTCCTGGCTTGAATTTTCATGGGTTGTTGATGGTATTAGTGTTTACAATAACATAGAAAAAGGTCAAACACATTTTTTTTCAGTTACTTATTTAAAACATATTGATATTATATTTAGTTGAATGACCCCAGGAACTAGTAGTAATAGTTTGATCTTAAAAACATCATCACTCCTTTTTTGTTTTACAGGCTGGTACTTACAGTTTAATTAATATCAAATCTGATACATTTAGTTATTTCATATATTAGTTTAGAAACACATTTATTTATTTTTAATTATAATGATATCTAATTTTATACAGTTATAAGTGTACAAAAATGGTGCAGAGATTTTGTGGACTATCAAATTAAAAGAACACAAAAGATAATTTTAAAAAATATTACACAGAATACTATTACTACTACTACTATGGCCTCCGTCAGTCGTGAAGCGACTATGGATCATCTCATGGAAATGAGATGAATGCCTGGGCATAAGCTGTGGTCGGAACGATGTCGCCCACACATCAGTTCCCCCCTCTCCACGCAGCTGATGTATCCAAAGGAACGGCAGTGCCGATACAGTTTGGGGTCAGCAGCGTCGCAGGTTCTGCCAGAGTGTAGCACTGGGTGCTGAAAACTGCTTTAGGGTCGCCAGCTGCTGATTTTTCCTCAGGGTTGACTCCCGAAGCCTTTCCCTTGATTGGGTATAGCTGCAAGGCAGCAGAGGTTTGAATTCAGAGTTTTTCTTCTCCTAGGTGGGTTCCGCAAGGTTGTCATTGCCGGAAGTGGTAATGGATGTAAGCACTCCACTACCTATAAAATGCTTCCTAATGGCATGCGTCTCAAATAGCCTCTGACAACCAGTCCAACTCCCGGCCTTCACGTGTGGCTCAGATATTGAGTCCGGCGGAACTGTTCTTACTAACAGGAGAAGGGGCACAGGCGAGTAACTGGTGCCTTAATCAGTAATCTTCGGGTAGGAGGGGCTCCTTAGCCATGGCTGGCTACCCACCGACACAGAATAAGTAACATTAAAAATATGAGCAACGAATATGTGCAGAAAAGAAGTCACAATTAAAATTAACTGATCCAGCAGAAAACTATACATATATGGAAAGGAACTTTATGAAGAATTAGGGGCATTAGAAAAGAATATGAAACCCAACTTGGGTCTTGTTTAGTATTTTTGGTATACCGGTATAGTAGAAGAAATAATTTGTCCCCAACTTGTTAGAATTGAGGAATTATACTGTGAATATTTCTGACTCTATAAGTGTCAGTGGCTAGCAGCAAACTGTCATTGTCTAAATTAAAAGTAATCAAAATAACTTACAATCAATAATGTCACAAGAAAGACTATCAATACTAGCAATGTTAACATTAATTTGCATTTGTTGATTACCAAAAAGTATAACTGACAATATTCTAGCACACGTTCAATATTGTTTTTTTTTTATCTCTTTATATTATGAACTTTTTCCAGTTTTATTAACATTCCCAGTTTCATGCTCCTTCTGGTCAAGGCCACTATAAAAACCACTGATCTTAAAGCTTTGACTACATTACATTCAAACTATTATCTGCCCTTTCAATAAAGCCCATAGTAGAAGACAACTGAATTAAGACATGAGACAATGACTGATGTTTTTTTTTTGTCTTTTTATTCATAAAGAACATTTCAGAAAACATTTAAAATAGTTACAAGTAATTCTGTCCCTTTTACTAAGCACAACCTTTTTAATGAATTGAAATAATGATGCATATTATTTAGTTCTAACTAAATCAGTGACAAAGGTACGGTTGAGCAACTCAAGTTTACTTTGATATGTACATCTAAACAAGAGATTCTAAAAGGAAACTTCCATTAGTAGTCTAGTTCCTAATACCTAAATACTAGTGAGTACCGGTAATAGTAAAATGGTACAAATTAAACTGCATAACATCAAAATGTTCACAGCAAAACTGACCAAAGAAATACAAAATATTTTCAGGAACAGTTTAGCTAAATAAAGAGAAGAACAATTGTAAAAAATTATTTTCTTTTCCGTCTAGACAAAAAAAAAAGTATTTTACTTTTTAATGTGAAAAATTTTAAGTGAAGTTACTTTGGTGCTAAGTTGTTAGCATATCCTTCCTCAAATGTAAGAAGTAAAAATAGATACATCTGAATCAATTGTCTAAACAAGTGGAAAGCACTTGAAAATCAAATTTAAAGACAATTGAACTTTTTAAATGCTGTTTTTCTTTTAAAATATTATAAATATCAACAAAAAAGTCAAAATTTTGTATTGGTTTCTAAATCAAGAAAATGCAACCAGTTTCTACATTAACACAATCTAATGCTCCTGCAAATAGTTGGCAGCTTTCATCAGGAGAAATAAATTAAAACAGTCCAATTTTTAAGTGTACATCACTCATCAATGTATTCCTTATTAGTAAAACAATATTTATGGTTCAAAGAGCAATAATGTCAATTTCTTAGAGCACTTACAGCATCTTAATGAGAACTCCATTCTGTATAGCTAAATCATTTTAAATTTAAAATTTTAAGAATGGAAAGAATGAAATTTAAAGAATGGAACCAATGCAAACTGGATACATCTTCAGTGATGCATTCAGGTCTCAACATAAAGTACTGATGTTCATGTTTGATTTAATTTTACTATAAAAAAAAAAGTGAAGTTAATATGCTATTTTGAAGAAAAAATTGTGACATATATGTACAATATTTATAAATAGTACAAGCCCAGATTTAGAAAAGTCTAACATATGCAATAATTACTCAAAACAACATTAAAAAAAAATATATTTACAAAAAAAACATGAAAAATTGTAAATGCAGTAGTTTTCGCTTTAATTTTGTAATTTATGAATAACCTTGCTTTTTTATAGGCTAGTCATCCCTGATCAAATTGGTAATCTACCATATCAAATATCAGGTCATTCATTTAACAATGTGAAATGTTTTATAATTAATGCAACAGATTAGTTCATCCCGGCTGGTTTCTTGCCACCATGAAATTCTTCAATACAGAGATGACAGCTCCAGCTTCCTGCAATGGATACAATCACAATGTTGAGTCAGAGACAGACATTTTTAGATCCATAAAGCTTTGTTTACAGTTCTAGAATACTGCGAGTAATCCAAAATGGTAAATAAAGAAAAATTATAAGCCAACCTTCAGGAGGCTCTGAGAGGGGTGGGTTGAGACAATACATGTGATATCCTCGGTCACAGTCATCACAAAACAACAGTTGGTCCTATTTTAGACAAATTATAAAACATTTACTCTTTACAAACACATACAAAATTTATGCTATTTAGCAGTCAATGTAAAGAAATGTACATCATAGCCAAAAAAATATACCTTTGATATTCTGCAATTATATTGTAAAATAATTTATTATTAAAACATTATTTAAATAGCTTCACTGCTGTAAGTAGATTTAATAATGTAAGTCTGAATAAAGAGACAATGCTGAGATGAGCAAGACATCAGAAGTAAAGAGTGCTACTAACTCATAGAATTTCTAATAACTGCTCTATGCTATCTTTTATATTAACCTACATCATTGTCAGAAGTTCCACAAAGACCACAGGACTTGCATTCAATACACTGCCAGGGATATTTCTTGACAGATATAATCATGTTATCTGTGAACTGCAGGCAGGATGGATGACCTGTGGGAAGAGAAAACAAACAATAGTCAACAGCATCCCATCAGGACCTTTCAAGGCATTAGTTCAATTCCTGTCAGATATTTATTGGTAACAAAAATAAAAATCATCTGTATGATTCACATTGAAAAGCCATATGTTATCTTTTTAAATCCTCGCTGTTTTAAAAGATATGTAATAATCTGCTATTTATCAAAGATTTACACATAGAAAGGGCATTCCACTTAATTGTACAAATCATGCAAACAAGTATCATATGTACATTTTCAATGACAAAAAAAAGTGGGGTAGAGAAGGGACAAAGATAGTTATAGAAAAGATTTTAGGTATTTAATGTTTACACACTTGCATGTCAAAGGAGGAAAAAAAAGGAAATTTCTCAATGATCACATGTAATTTTACCTGAGCGACCACAATCACTGCATGAGACTAACTCCTCAGCCACTTTTGTTTTCTTATTTTCTGTAGCATCTCCCAAACAAAAGTCACAATAGTTATTGGCTGACACTTTGTTTCCATTTGCTGGTGAGGACTTGCTTGCTGTCAGATTAGAAAATTATTTTTTATTCTAGCCTTAGTATATCATCTTTAGCATAAACTTTTAACCTCTACATTTGATTTTTTATTTCCAATTAAGATGTCATCAAGTTGTGTTTTTAGCAGCTCCCGAAAGGGGAAAAGATGCTATTAGTTTTGCGTGGCCTGTCTGTCCGTCCGTCCCGTTTAGAGCTCAGAAAGTAGAAGAGAAAATGAAAATCTGACATCACGATAATATAGATCATTCAAAGTTCTGATGCAACGGCTACTTTTTGTTCTAAAAGCTCAAAATCTAATTTTTAAAAATCATTTATGCAAGCAGTTTTTTATAGAGAAAAACCTAATTAGTGTGCATTATAAATCAAATCTAATTTAAGACAATTAATAATGTTATAAATTTCATTTAATTTCAAGTTTATTTTTGTTCGAAGATAAAAGTATTTGCTATCTAAGGAAAAAAGAAATTGAATTAGCGAATCAATTATATATATATATATATATATATATATAAATCAATTATATTACATCAATCGGTCCAGATTCACATCTAACTTAACTTTCACCTACACCTATCCTTTGATCTGCTGGACCGCTATGGCACTACATAAGATCTGTCAACCTTCTATCTGCATTCTTATTTGTCTTTGATATAATTTCATTCGGATGTTCTTTCTGAAAATATTGAAACCTGCCTGGGTGGATCACTTCGGGGACCGATTTTAAGTTTGTGTTTCCACACAAACTGTCTTTGTAACCTTGTTGTTTTTTTTTTGAGTTATTAGTAGAAATGGACAAAAAATTCTTTTTTTTTTTTTTAATTAACTATTTCTCTCCGTAATTATTTACCACATTCTGGTGGAATCAAAGTTGGTATGAGTTACTAGAGAAAGATATTAGATACAACTTATTTTAAAATTTCAAAATCAAAAATGTTTTAATAGAGACTTAGATAAAAATGTGTAAATCTTTAAAAAAAAAAGATATAGGAAGGAATACTTTTTTTTTCCTATTATTAATTTTCAAATGCTTTAATCATAGGATATACACAAAAATATAAACACTAGCCATAATAAATAATAATATATAAAACAATACACACGAAATGAATACAAAAATATGTTATGACATTACTATAGCCAAGAAATGTAAGTGTTTAGTAAGCACCAATCAGAACTTTCCAAGATGTCAAAAATCATTTGAAGCTAGTCTGAAATTAAGTACATTTTTAAATAGAAACAAACATTATTAATGCATGACTGAATTACTATCTTGGAAATTTCTGAATGGTAAAATGTGTATAATATACTTGTGACATTAGAAAGATTTTTAGAACATTCATACCTCTCATTGCCCACCCTTATGAAACTGTAAACCATATCCTTTTTGAATGCCCCCTCCTAATACACCTTAGGCAGACCCTACTACCACTACAGCCCAACATAACCAACACCCTGTATGGCAGTGCTGAACAACTGAAGAAAACAGCACTTTTTTTCCTTGGCACAGTCTGCAAAAGAGCTCACAGCTCAGCAGCAATAAAGCTGGCTAGAAGAAGAATACCTCTCATAATGAAATAAAAAAACACTTTTTTTTCTCAAGTTTGAAATGCTTGGGTAAAACGTCAGGTAGGGACACAGAGTGAGGCCAACAATGAAATATTTGGGCTTTAGTTTAAACTTGTTGACATGTGTGACCAGCGTCAGAGAATGATATGAAGATGATGATGATAGATATGTGTTTTACCTTTCCCATTAGATGACGTATCACCCCTTGTTCGTTTAGTAGCTTTTGGAATATACTCTGGAGTTAATAAGAAAAGAAACAAAACATATAGGCCAATGTAATAGCAGAGAAAAAACACAAAACTTGCCTTAAAATGTTAAAATGTTTTTTTTTCTTCATTTTTATATTAAGTTACATTTCAATTTTATGTAAATAAAATCCTCTAAAGTTAGTGAACAAATTTGTATCGTTTTTTCTTTTTATTTGGGAAAAAATTTTCTTTGTTTTATTTCTTAATTTTAAAAAATTAACATCTTTTTGTTTCATACCAGTTTTTTAGTTATCTTAAAAAATCATTTTTTTTTAACTTCATTGTATTAGCAATTGAAAGGTTTATAAAAGCTAAGACACAGAAGTAGAAAAAAATTAACATTCCCATAATATATGAAATTAAATTAAAAAAAAAAAAAAAAGAAAGAACAGTTAAATATAAAATGCTGTTTACATTTTGATGGGCTAACACATACAAATGCTAATTGTATTGTTTGTAGAACTGCAAATGAAACAGTGCTTAACTAAAAATTCTCAATGCAGCTGACAATAAACGTAAATGCCTTTAATAAACAACAATATGTAACTTCTTTAATCATTTACAAAAGGCTTTATTTCTAGAAGCACAAATCACCACTGAGCATAGACATTTTTTAAAAAGATTTTTTAAAATATTTTTCACACTAAACACACCCCCAGCCCAAAAAAAAACCTCACATTTTAACAGTATCCCAGTATGACTTGACATATAAGGGCCACCTTCATGCTTCTCACTTATTCAAATGTTTTATAAATTAAGATTTTTTTTTCTATTTTTTATGCTTTATTTTTTGTTGTTTAATAACATTTTGTAATGAAAATTCTATTTCATTTGCAGTATTGACCACCTGAAGATGATCAAAATGAAAAAAAAAAAAAAAAAAAAAAGACCCGCCTGTCTGAATTAGTTTAAAGTACAGTATGAAGAAGTTATATCAAAATAGCACTACATCTAAATTAAAAAAAAAAACATTTTGTATCCTGATTCCGCTAACAAAATGTTGGGAGACTAAAACCAAGTTTTCTTTAGGTAAAATCAGTAGCATTTAAAAAAAAACTAACAAACTCATATTATTCTTATATATCTATACATAAACGTAATGCATTATTTTACATTCTAATTTGCATCGGGGGATAAGCAAACTTGTTTAACTGCAGGCCCCACAATTTTAAAAAAGTAAACTTATTGCCTTGATTAAAATTGCAAGCTATCCGCAAAGTCTTTGTTTTCAATGATCAAAAGCTTTTAAAATGATTAATATAGCTGATGGCAGCCAAGTAATAAAATAAATATGACTGATGATAGCTATCTAGTGAGATACTTGTATTAAATACCATTAATTACCTTTTTTACATCTACCACTACCTGAAAGTAAGTTGATAGCAATAAATATTAATCTAAAGAGATAGTTCATCATAAAAAAAAAATAATAGTGCATAAAAATATACAGGTTTATGAAAGATGTTTGTTTCTCTCTAACATACTTAAAAAAAAAAAACCTATAGCCTTAATATATATATAGAGTCTATATATGCATATAGGAGGATATGACTGCTTCAAATTGTAATTGTAATAAAAACTAAAATCTTTGGGACCTGCAGAGCTTTATATATCCCAATTATAAAAAAAGAGCTCTTGATCAGAAAAAAAAACAAAAATTTAATATGAAAAAATTAACCATTAACTAACATGCATTTAAATTTCAAGTGCTTGTAAATTGATATTTCAGACTTAAGATTTACCAAACTGTCAGCGGTTATGAAAATTTTAATGGTGTGAGAAACTTAGGGATAAATGAATAATTGCTAGTGAGATTAAGCAGTATCTTTATTGAAATCTTTTCAGATTACATATTTATCTTCTTGATATTACATGAATACTTTAAAAATTTTGATTTTTAACTCTTATTCACTTAACTGAAAAAAAATAGTATATGAATATTTCAAAATGCATGCAAAGCTAGAAACAAAACAACAAAAAACCAAATAAAGCCAGCAGTTATTAATTTACAAAAGCAGTTGGACAGAGCTGAACCAAAAAGAAAAACAGCTTAAAGCCATTTAGTTGTGCAAATGTGCAAAGAGTGAAAAAAAAAACAACACCCACAGCAAATAAAAATACAACACCATGCAACAAGCTAAGCAGAAAGGGAAATGCTATGATAAATGAAACAAGAAAGCAGGTAAAAAAAAGAGTGCATGTGCAAGGCAGAGCATGACAACACTTGTGTTCTGTGTTATCAGCACCTGAGTTTGCACGGCTCTGCGGTTTTGGCGACGGCGTCCTACTCTCTTCATCCATCATGCCGTTGTGGAAGTGAGAGTAGTGGTATGCCAACCCTGGCCGCGTTTTGTAGCGGGCCCCACAAGCTGCAAACAATATAGCATCACATCATTCAGTATTTGGTGAGTAAGTAGCTTGGCAGTGATATCCATTGACCAAAAAAAAATTAAAAAAATTTAACACAAAAAGAAAAAAACAAAGTTAAAATAAAAATTTAAAAAAAAAAAAAGGAATCACAAAACATAGCAGCATAAAATCATTTCTTGCAATCATCACAGAGAAACTAAAGATCGAGGAGGAAAAAAAAAGAAGCTAATTCAAAGTCATGAGTAGTAAAAATACACCAGACTAGACAAAGATCAAGACCCGAAGAATATATAAAGCCGGATCGACAGTACCTTTTCTTCTTCCAACTGGGGATTTAAAGCAAGTCAAGATAAACTGTTTTTAAATCTTTAAGAGGTGAACAAAGCCAGGCACATATCTTGATTTAAATGTCTTAGAGTGGGCTTGTGGTGCAAAGACATTAAGTTCACTAGTTCTATTGATGTGGGGTGATCTAATACATTAAGTTATCCCCCCCTCACCATTCCCTTTAAAGCAAAAATTTTGTCGTTTTCAACTTAACAGTGACAGCTGATAAAAAAACAAAACTAACAGTTGCCATTGAAAAAGAGAAAAGGGTGAAGAGCCCATGAAATGAACAATTAGTAATGTACCTGCAAGAGAATCAAATGTGCTCCAAGCCCCACTAAACCTCAAAACAGTTTACAACAAAATGCAAGATGTCTAAATAAACATGATCACATACAAATGTACACACATTGAGAATGACACTAACCTAGTAGAAAGATGACAAATTCAAGATTTTACTAAAGCTCATGTCATGGGTTAGACGCTTAGGTATCAGACATTGATTTGGATTTGACTAAAACAATAGCAAAAATATGTTGTTGGGAAGTTAAATGCTATTATGATTCAAAGAAGCCCCATAATATGTGCCTACATTGTATAATGCAACTAAAGTCTATACAAATGAAAGGTTTATATCTTCAGTGTTATTGTTATTAAATTAATATCACATAATTTGATACACCACAATAACACCACTGAATACTTAGATCAATATGAACTAAAACTTCAAAACCATGTAAATGTTTACATTAATTACATTTTACAGCTTGACTCTTGGTTATGAAATGTGAACCATATTCTAGGCTTTCTTTGTAACATTTTATCATTTATATTTTATTTTATTGTATTATTTAAATATATATTATTTTGGTTCACCAAAATACAAGTCTAAAATATACATTTGTAGCTTTTTGTAAAGAGACCTTTAAATTTGCTTTCTAATGGTACATTAGCTTTGTTTATCCCATCATTTCTAATACCACAAAGCTTGCTAATTAGTGCATTAGGTATTAGCCAGCAACAAATCAAGGTAGGTAAACATTCTACTGGACAACAAAACTAAAGTTGTTGTTTTTTAAACTGTACCAACCCATGACATTCAAGCATTTTTATTTTACCTATCAAGAGTAAAGACATCAAGAGCCAAACAAGAAATTTTAAATGCTGATTTTTTTTTGTCAAGTCTAAACTGGAGCATCTAGTCCTCACTAAACCATATAAAAGCGAGAAGTAAATAGTTCACTATTTGGTATGTAGATTAAAAAAATAATTTAATAATATAAAATATGATTTTAAAATCACAATGTATATTCAACTGAATGATTTAGTTCTGCATGTAGAACAATTGTGATGAAAGAATATCTAAAGATTGTTATATATATATATTTTCATATTTTAATATATTTAGCTGTAAAGAAGCTTTACAAAAATAAACAAGCAATAATGTATTATAGATATATAATGAGATTTTTCTAGTACCTTCACAAGCATATGGTTTCTCTTTGTCTTCAGGACTCAGTAGTTCTTTACTGTGATCCTCTGTTTTTTTCTTTCTTCCTTTAGCAGGAGCCTGGTGAAA
Source organism: Biomphalaria straminea (assembly GCA_021533235.1). Lineage (NCBI taxonomy): Eukaryota > Metazoa > Mollusca > Gastropoda > Planorbidae > Biomphalaria > Biomphalaria straminea. Next base: position 10,876,247 of record JADKLZ010003886.1, read on the forward strand.
GTTAATAGTGAATACAATTTTTTTCAACCATTAGCATGTCTAATATGTCCCCAAGAATAAAACATAATAACTGCCTAATGGTGGGCTAATAAGACCACAAAATGATTGTTCCTAGTTTGAATTTCTGCTTGCTTCATCCACTACAATTTTGAAGGAGTTTGGGTTAGAACGTTATGTTTTTAGTTAAAGAAACCACGTCAAACAAACCGCCAATGGTGAAAGATAAAGACAGCAGCAAAAGTTGAAAACTAAACCATGCA